>CM052436.1:4813453-4845802 GCA_028533085.1 Varecia variegata | reverse complement strand
AGAGAGAGAGAGAGAGAGAGAGAGATCCGTCCTACCAGATCTGCCATTCTGGGGAACCCTGGCTGACACCCCCGCACAGACCCATCCCTAGCTGCAGGCTGTCCCAGGAAGGAGGTGCGACCTTGGGCAGGGTAGTCATCCCCAGCTGGCACTTCCCAAAGAGGGCTGATAGCTGAGCCACACTCCCAGCATCTGAGGGGATAAGCCCTCCCTTCCTGAGGGGCCTGGGCAGCACATCCCAGAGCTCACGCCAGCTGGGCAAATTGAATACACACAGGGTAAATTACCAGAACTGCCAATAAAGCCCATAATAATAAAATTGCCTAATTTAGAGATTACGTGATGTGATCAACATTCACACTCTGTTGACTTACAGTCAATGGTGTGGATAGGAACTTTGAGGTCATTAGTAAGCGCAGAGTCATCCAGGAAAAGTTGATGGCATTAGATGTTCAAGGTGTGCGGAGGTAAACCTCAGCAGCCCAGAGCCACTGGGCTCCCCAGGTGAAGTTGGGGAGAACTTTGACCTTGGCAGCCATCCACATCCTTTACACATAGCAAGGATCTTGAGCCTGACCTGTCCCTAGCATGGGGAGCAGGGGAGCCTCCCCCTAAAACCCACCCATATTCTCCCACACACCCAACACTCTGGTCCCTGCCAGGCTGAAGACGTGACTCCTAAACACGTGATCCACTAACCACCTGCACCGGAATCTCCAAAGAACTCCTCGGCCCCATGCCCACTCAGGGCGTCAGCCCCCAGCTGGGCTCTGAGGCTCCGGTGGAAACCAGCGAGAGGAGGTGCGGGCAGAGTGCAGCGCAGGCGGCCAGCTGATCTGCTAACGACCATTCGGGGGACTCTGAACAAGTCCCCTTCTCAAAGTCTTAGTTGCCTGAGCTGGAAAACAGGGAATAATAACAGGAAAGAAACACCAGGCCCAAGGCTGACTTGTGACAAATGCCATGTCAACAACTGAATGCAAAGTGGGACATTGCCTACATGGGCCAAAGGTCAAAGCCTCGAAGATGGGGTGGTAGGTGTGCCGGCACAATTCGCTAAGGGGCCACCCAAACAGAAGTCCCAGCCCTTCTGCCTCTCCCACCTCATGTGTATGCGTGTCTGATGCTGCTCAGTGTTGAATGACCAGCTCCCCGAGCCACGGCAGGGAGCAGGGCATATCTGTGGGGTTTGCTGGTGCAAATGCTCCCACCATGTCAATCCACCAAAGGGTGTGCACAACTGCACGGTCAGCTGTCACGTGCTGACACTGAAGGGGTGACCAGGACTCATCAGGGGAGATGAGACACCTGGCATTCCTTCAGAGCGAGTCCTCAGGAGGCTGTGCTTCACTCCCCTCCACACCAGTGACAGAAATGGAAGCGGGGCTCAGGCAGGGACATTGCACATGCATGCGTGGACACACCACGCTCCAGGCCAGTGAGCCACCAAGCCTGCCTCTCGGAGGTCCCCCAGGACTCTGAGCTGCCAGGGCACAGGGACTGGTGACTGACCCCCAGGCAGAGAAGTTCTCGGAGAGACTACCTGAGCACAGGTGAGGAGGGAGGGCCGTGGCAGGGGCACACTGATGTCCCTCAATAGCGAGGCGAGACGGCGTGGGCGTGCGCTCATGCCGGGGACCACAGAAGGCTGCTGGACTTGCGGGGGGGAGTCTGCCCTGCCAGAAAGAGGCTGGAGGTGGACAGGGGTGAAGCTTGGGGAGGCTATCATACGCGGACACACAAAGGGGGCATCACCACACCATAGAGAGCTGTGGGGGGCTGTCTCTGCAAGTGCCCTGAAGCACCCTTCAATGCACTCCACAAACAAAGGCCTCAGCTTCGCAAACGGGATTCTGACACCAAATCTCACTGCACAGTCAAGTAGTCCTTTCCATAGCCCTCATTTTTCTTTCTCTTCCTTCTCCTTCCCTGGAGGACCAGAGGCAAAGGTCAGTGGCAAGGACAAAGCACAAGGCCCTGAGGCGGGGAGCCAGCCATGGCCCCAGAGAAGTTTCTGATTCTGAGACAGACTCCAGATGCAAAAAATCTTGAAATAGGATGAAAAATGGGCTTTTGAAAATTAGACTTATCTGGGCCAGGCACGGTAGCTCACTCCTGTAATCCTAGCACTCCGGGAGGCTGCAGCGGGAGTATCGCCTGAGCTAAGTTCAAGACCAGCCTGAGCAAGAGTGACACCCTGTCTCTACTAAAAATAGAAAAATCAGCGGGGTGTGGCTGCATGTGCCTGTAGTCTCAGCTACTTGGGAGACTGAGGCAGGAGGATCACTTGAGCCCAGGAGCTTGAGGTTGCAGTGAGCTACGATGACACCACTGCACTCTAGTCTGGGTGACAAAGTGAGATTCTGTCTCAAAAAAAAAAAAAAAAAAGACTTATCTGGACTTCTCAATATTTGAAAATTAGACTGTTCATTAACATCTGGAAGCGATGGGGAAAGTTTGGCACCTGAGCAGACTTGGGACGGGAATGGAAAAGTGTTATTAGACTTGAGCAGTGAGTTTTCGGGAAATAAAGTTGTAACTGCATCGTACTCTACTGAGTCCAGCTCGTTCCAAAAACACAAAGAAACCCAGTTTCTCCCATGTATGGTGGATGGCCCCGGCAGGAAAACCTGTCACAAAGCCAGACAGAACCAGGTAGGTGTCAGAACCAATCGGGCCAAGACTTAGCAACAACCCACCTGATCTCTGCAGGAGATGGGAAACAACAGGCAAAAGAAGTGAGAGTTGGCGTCCAAGGTCAGGGACAGGGCCAAGAAGTCCGCAAGACTGAGAAGCACCAGATGGAAAACACCAAGAGACAGAATGGTCTAGAGAGGGCCAGTGGACCAGGTCAGCACCAAACCCACCCCCACCCCACCCTGGTTGTGGCTCACCTGGGGCCGGCAAAGGTAATGGGTGAAAACACCCGGCCGTGAGGCTGGCTGGCCATCAGGGCAGGTTCGACAACCTCAGAAGCAGAAGCATTTGCCTATAGGCCAGTGCCTGGAAGAAGTGTCTAGCTCTATGCAGAGTTTAAAGTTCATGGCTGGGCCCCATTTTCCTTCAGGGTGGGCTGGGGGAGACATAAAATATCCCCAGAAGGACAGGAGAGCCTAGTACCTCAAGGCCTTTGCATGCTTCACAGGAGGAAGTCCCCCAGAATGCAAGGAAGGGGCCCAGAGGGGACAGTGAAGCAACCCCACCCTATGTGACAGGCTCTCTCATGCCAGAACCGCAGGACTCAACCTTCCACAGACCTCACCACACTGACCCCCTGCTCTCAAGGCAGACAAAGGACAGAGACAGGACCTCCATTTTATGATGAAGAGCTGCAATAATAAAGAATTTTAATAAGGATGAAATCATAGAACCAGTTGAAAGGAGAACTAAATATCTAAGACACATTTCTGGCTTAAATATACCAAGAGGTTTTCATTTGTTTTGTTTTGTTTCTTTGTTTCCATTTTAATTTTTTTGGACAGCCAATAACCATACGTATAGAACATCTTTGATAAGTGAACCACAGGGATGTCAACTTGAGACTTCAGATGATTCCTAAACTCTGCTATAGCTCCTTGGCAATGAAAGGCGGGCTGGGGGTCCAACCTATCCATATGTCACATCCCACTTGGAAATCTTGGCTCCAAGATTCTAATAGTGACAGTGATGGTTGTCACTGTTAGATTTTCTTCTTCTCTGGATATTGCAATCAGGTTTACAAAGAAGAAACACCAACCAGGGTCATCCCCTCCACCCACTGGACACAGGGTTCACCAGCTTTGACTGCTGGGACTGATGAATGATGTCCTGAGATGCAGGGACTCACTGGGTCCCTGGATTGGGAGGGTGGTTAATGGCCAGCAGCAGCCCTCCCCCACCCATTCAGATGACAGTGTCCCCCACACCAGAGCACGTCAGGCAGGAATCCAACCTAGTAACGTCTTCATAGCACCAGTGACGGGAACCCCGATGGAAGGCTCCACTGTAAACTGCGGTCCCAAAATATCTACAGAGCCTTGTAAAACCTAAAGAAAACCAAGGCAAATCTCTTTGGCCCCAAGAGCGATGTACTGAGTTAATTTGGGAAGCCACCAACGCCACATTATTGTAATAAACGTGCTCGATACGGAAAGAAAATCCATATAGATAAACAGAAAAATCGATCAATACAGATTTATTTTGAGCTTTAATTGCCAAGGCTAACTAGAGAGATCAGGCAGATCCAGGGTGAAGACTGGAACCACGACATTGTTCCCATATAGGAAGAATTCTCCACATTTTAGGTCTTAGATGACTCGATTCACACTTTCCCGGTGCCCTAGACACACACCCATGAGCCCTTCCCTCCGAGCACTGTCCTCAGAGTCCGTGTGCCGGCTTCGCAGCTGCCACCCTGACATCTAAGTAGAGAGGACAACAGTATGCTCCTAGATAGTAATAATAGAAGCAATGTTCAAATAAATTCATTGACATAGAAATAAATTAAAAACGAAGTAAAGTCAAAGCTTAACAAGCACTTTTGTAAAAGGAGGACATTTTATAATGAATATTTCTGAGCTGCTTCCGTTGTCTTTCTGAACACTTTTTACCTGTTCTTTGCACGTGGCATAAACTCCTACTTCTTGAATTCTATTTCAGTTTTTAACTTTTGGCATTTTCACTGCAAATGTAGAAACTTAAAAAAACACAGCTATACCAAACATCAGACATTCAAAATTCAAATGAGTTTTGATAAACGTTGACTCCAGTGGGGGGTGAGGATGGAAACACAGCAACGGATGTACTCACAGCAATTAATCCGTCCTCCTTGTTAAAAATGTAAATAGCAGCACAGAGTGACATCGCTGAGGAAGTCACAGTGAGTAGCATTACTCTGTGGGCTTTGTGACTCTTTTTTTCTCAAACCCTTTTGAAGAAAATCTTTGAACACCTACAAGAGTGGCATGATGCTTCATGTTAAACTCCTTTAAGCAGCTGGAAGTTTCCTGAATAAAACACATGAGCCTTTCACTGCTAGAACTCTTAGAAATGATGGAAGTCCTCAAAAAAAAAATAACCATTCCAGTGGGTGTGAATTTCCTCCTGAGAAGTGAAGTGCAAACCACACAGAAAAAGTTATGGAAGCGCTTCCTGCCTCAACTGAGAACAGGTTAACCTCGCCACGGTTAACCACGCCAGAGCACTCGGCCAGCAAGGCGGTGTGAGCCCAGTGTACTCCAGGCAGGAGTGCAGGCAAGGTGACCTTCAACATCCTGTGCAGCCCTGAGGTACCAGGGATATTCAATGACGCCAAATTGAACCAGTTCAAAAAATGTGAAGCTTTTAATTCACATCATGTCTCCTACAGAATTTTTCTTTCCAAGGTCCCCTCTGCCATACGAAGAGATCTGAAACTCGTCTCCTGTGCAGCTCACTCCTTTTTCAACAGAAACTGAATGGCACAGATGTCATGGTCTCTAGCAACAGGCCCTATCTGAACATTGTTTAGGACTTTCAGATAAAATCCTATTAAAACAAACAGATAAAAATCTGGTCACCCTTTGGAGTTTCTTGCTCTGGGACTGCACGGAGGCATCCTACCTGTGTGGAGGAGCAGTGAATTTGGGGCTCATCGCCTGAAACTCCAGCTTTTTCACTGGTTCTACTGAATGAATCAGCTATTTTGCAAGCAAATTCGCAAACTCAGCTTCAGTAAGTTTCTCAAGGTATCGCCCAGTCCAGGGAATCCCTGGTTTTGTTCTTTGATCAGGAAAGGCCTCGGATGAGGTTTTCCATTATCCTTGGAGAAATAGGGCAAAGTGGGAGCAGAGTAATTTTATTCATGAAGCTAAACTAACACAACTGAAGCTACTTTCCTTTGAGATTATGTCCCTCAAAAAAAATTTTTTTTGATGTTAAAATGTCCTTTAATGCTAATAAAATTAGAGAATATTAGAGAATAATGTTTTGCTTTTCCTTTTTTAATGCCTTTGCTTAACAAAACAAATTGGCAATCCTGTTTCCCTCTTTTTTTTAATTTTACTAGTTTTATGTCTTAACGGCAAGTCTCCATCCTAAAATGTCCACAAAATTATAAGACTTCTATTAGATCTATGAAAACATTGATGATAAAATCAATCACAGAAAATATAAAGTATTATATACAGTATGATTAAAACCAAGAAAAATAACACACAAATTGTGATACCTACTGCAACATGAAGATAGTTGCATAATGGTGATTTTGAATTTTTAAGAATTTCTTTTTAATGTTTCTATAGTATTATCTTTTAAATTAAGTTTCCAGTGAATATGTTATTATAATGAATAGATCAAAAGGCAAAAACATTACCTACCAAAGCATATACATTTCTCTCTACAGCCCTTAGAGTATGTCTTTTCAAAATTATTCAAGTAAGTGTTAGCTCTTTTATCACTATTATAGTCTATACATTATGAGTATTACTTATTGCATTCTATCTAACCATTAATCCAATCCGGGTTCCCAGGTTAGGTCCTGAAGAGTAGTCTCAGCCATTCAAAGACCCTTCTCTAACAGGGTCAGCTCGAAAACGAGCGATTTAAAAATTTTCATGCAATTTCTGTTAGACTTATGTCACTGGAAGATTTACAATCCATGTGCTCACTTACTGGGAGTCTGAAATGTTAATTGGAGTGTACCTATGATAGACCATCTTATCTTTTTTCTTTTCCACTTCTATAAAGATCATGCTCTGGTTCCTCTTAAAACAATCTTCAGTGTTTACCAGATGAAATATTTTTCTCCATCTTCCTCCCTTCCAACTGCACATAGTTGCAGGCTTACTCTCTTGCTGAATTTTCAGTTTTTCCTACCCCACGAATGGCATGATTTTTATTTTCTCCCTCCCCACTTCTGTCCACTTTTTAAACCATCAAAAAGCTACCGACACTACCCCAGTGCTTTCGACACCAATAACAGAAAATTATACGACAAAGATGATCTTGGCAGGGCACAGTATCCACTGCCGTCCACCAAGTTTCAATAAAATGATTTCCCTCGCTGAATGTCCGTGCGGTCCCTGGACTTCACAAGAATTACAATAAATACCATTCATTAAAAAAGCAGCCTGAGGTCACTCACCACGCAGCAGACTAACCTGAGACAATCTTGCCCTATTCCAGTTACAACACATTGAAATGCCACAGAAAATCCAACCACCGACATCCACTCTGCCCCCAGAAAAGAATGTGTAGACATTGTATACATAGCCAAGAGCAAATAAAAGAAAAAGAAATCCCCAAGATCTAAAATCAAAGGAAGAAATTAAAGCAAGAGTGGTGAGTGCTAGCTGGATCCACAGTAACCCGCTGGGATTTGGGTCACAAACATAGGTCCTATGGACTGCTGTGAGCAAGGGACGTAGGACACGGCTTCGGGCCCAGGGCAGGCAGGAGAGCTGGGACTGGAACCCTCCCAGGCAAAAAAGCTGGCTGTGTGCCTAAGGCCATGTGCAGTGAAAACAGTCATCTGTGATAAATAAATGAACACATTTCTAGTACCTGAATAGTACATATACCAGCCCAGATAGATAGATAGATAGACCACTGACCCATGACCATCAAAATCCCCAGGGCTCTAGCAGAAGCAAACATAAAACACTTTCACATCTTAGATTATAGTGAACTCACAAAAGAAAAATAATGCCCACAGAAGATAAGCTCACAGGCAAATACCACAAAGTACATGAAGAAAAAAACAAAATGGGTAGATTTTAGTAAATGTAGTAGATACAGAAAGATTGAGGATGAGCACCCCAAACGTATAGATAAAAGATCAAACCAAAAGCATCTATAAAATAAATCTAGAATGACTTTAAAAAAAAAAAATTCAAAACCGTAATGAAAAGTAGCACAGTACAAACCAATAACAACTGGAGCTGAAATAACTGAATACAACTTCCAGAAATAAAACATTTAGTAGACTATTTTAAAATTTGGTATTCAAAAATAAGAAAAATTAGTGAACTCCCTAGAAAGAAAGAAGGAAAGGGAGAGAGAGATGTTAAGGCGTGTGGAGGTTAGCGTGCTATGTCCTGTGCTTACTGGGACTTCTGTAATGAGCAAACAGTGAAAATGGGGGATAACAATTATTCAAAAGATATAGTTGGAGAGATATAATAACAAGGTTTGGAGGAAAAAAATTGAGGCTTCCTAATTTTTTTAAAAAGAGTCCTGAGCAAAATAAATATAATTAAATCCATATCTAGTCATATCATGATAAAACATCAAAGACAAAGTATTAAAGGTGCCCAGAGATCAGAATACAGATTATCTACAAAGGAAATGGTCTGATGGATACGAGGTTTCTCATCACCAACAAGAGATGCCAAAAGGTAATAAAATAACACCTTCCAAGTGTTGCAGGAATATAACTTACAACCTAAAATTCTATGTCCGGCAAAATTATCATCCAACAGTGAGGGTAAATTGAAGACATGCTGCGTAAATACTGAAAGATTTTTCTGCTCACAGACATTTAACTAAAGGACTGCCAGAGTATATCTGCAATAAGAAAGAAATTAAATCCAGAGGGGGTAAAAATGAAATTCAAGAAGTAAAGGTAAATAATGAAAATTAGTAGCAAGTTAATAAACCTAGATAAGCACTGATATAATTAAAAACATGATAATAATGATCCGTTTTAGGAGGACTTTAAAACAAAGTGGAATTAAAGAACTAAGCAACAATAACCTGAGAGATGGCAGAAGGGATCAGAGTCAGGACCTGTGTTGTTTGCAAAGTCGGTAAAGACCATGCTCAACTGTAGACTTTGCCAGGTGAGGAATAATTGGAAAATGGTAGGAAGCGCCCAAACGGACTAAAATTATAATGTGTACATTCCAAAAACAGTAGGTAGGGAGAGGAGGCATAAATAAATCTGGTAAAGTCAGAAAAGGAGTAAAAAAAATTAAAAGCACAAAATAAGTTGACAGTATTAACTACGAATATATTTTGTAATTTTATTAGAAATATATAGCATATAATCTAACTTGTCAAAGCATAAGTATTCTCAGTCTGAGTGATTTTTGAAATCCAATTAAACTCTTGATTAGGAGAGATACATCTGAACCATAAATAAACAAAAAAGTTTAACACAAACTTGTTGAAAAAGATATGCCTGGTATACCAAAAGGAGTTCAGCTACTCACAAAAAAGAGAGCTGGAGTAGCAATGTCAATGTCAGGAAAAAGAAGACTTCAGGACAAAATTATTTATCAGGGATAAAGATGGGCAATGCTTAATGATAAATGGCAATAATCCACCAAGGAAATATAAAAATCCAGAATCTGTGTGCACCAAACAACAGAGCCTCTAAATATATATGGAAAATTTAACAGAATTGTAAACAGAAACTGAAAAATGTTTGTTTATAGAGAGAATTGTCACTTTCTTCAAAACAGCTAGGTCAAGCAAACAACTAGTACCGTGGTTCTGAGGATGCTTTGTGGGACTTTACCTGTTGCCTGACATCTGGAGGCTCGGACCCGAAGGTGAGATATACAGGGTTCGGGGACCCCACATTCCAAAGACAGACATGACTCATTCAGGGACCTGGGCTAATTCAGAGGTGGCTAAAGTGGCCCTAGTCAGTTTATGAGAGCGGCCAGGGACTGTCTCCGTCTGTTCCTGCTGCTGTAACAAAATACCTTAGACTGGGTAATTTCTAAACAAGAGAAATCTATTTTCCACAGTTTCAGAGGCTGAGAAGTCCGAGATGAAGGTGCTGGCACATCTGGAGTCTGGTGAGGGCCCCGTTCCTCATAGGCAGAGCGGAGTGGGTGTCCTCACAGGGCAGAAGGGCAAAAAGAGGGGACACACTCACTCCCTCAAGCCCTGTATTAAGGACACTAAAACCATCCGTGAGGGTGGAGCCCTTGTAGCCTCATCACCTCTCCAACGGTCCCATCTCTTAATAGCATCACCTGGGGGGTTACGTTCCAACATCGGAGTTTGGAGGGACACATGCATTCAAACCATAGCAGAAACAGTCAAGGATGCTTTTCCTACAGACACCCTGAGAGGCAGCGGGGCTTGACGAAGTGTCTTCCTGGTAAGAGGCGGGCTGCGGGGTCGCCAAGGGCTGCCCGCCAAGCAGGGACCCCTGCGCGGGGCCCAACGCCTCCAGCCTCCCACTGCAGGGAAACCCCCAGGGCCCTGAGCCTCCCACACAGGGGCTGCCACCCAGAGGGCCTCGGAAGGACAGGCAGAGGCAGGGACCGCCAAGCTTCAACTGCGGAAGCAGCCAGACAACAACTTTCACCCTCTCCACAGGCCACCTGCTGGGGCACCTGGACCCCCACGGCCCAGCCCCCACGCCTGGGAAGGCAGTTTAGGGAGGAAGGAGCCGGAGACTCACGTAAGAGCTTTCGTGGGGTTTTTCGGTATAGGTTTAAAGTGAATGAAAAAAATATGGTCAAATGTTTTCCATTGATTTTTCTGTTTAAATCTTTATTTTTTTTTATTTCAGCTTATCATGGGGGTACAAAAGTTTAGGTTATGTATATTGCCCATGCCCCTCCTGCAATTGTACCACACTCAAAGAGTTTTCTAAGAATGTTTTGTGCATATGCAAAATTTTATATAGAATTGTTACTACATTTGAAAAACGTTTTAAGCATTCTCTACTTCTTAGAAGTACAAATATATGAAAAAAATGGTAAAAAAAATAAATAAATAAAGTGAACTACAGGATGTTTGATACACTTATCTAGGTACAGGTAGACACAGCCAAGTGCTGACTACACTCAAGCAAGCCCATCGTTTCGTATCGTCTTTCTTTTCTTTCTCCTTTTTTTTTTTTTTTTTTTTTTGGTGGTAAGAGTGCCTAAAATCCATGTAAGAGTTTTTTTGAGACTAGTCTAGACTTTTAAGTGACTAAAGGAGATTGGAGACCTCTCAAATTTACCCCTGACACTGAGGAAAGTAAAAGAAATAGAGATTCTTCCGAGAATGGATGCAGGCAGAAGGGGAAAATTGTTGAATGTACCAGTTACATACAGATTTAAAAAACACAATGCTCCAGCTCAATCTGACAGGCATGAGAAGAGCCCTGAACCAAAGAGTAAATGCATGCTCCTTTTATGCCCTCGTGCACAGGTGACAAAAACTGTGTGGTAGATCCCAAAGAAAGTCTCCACAAGTGCCAAGAAATGAATATCCACACAACACACTCTCTCATCACAAGAAAACAAAGTTAGCAAAAATAAGACATCTCAAAAAAAAAAGACTTAAGCTAAGAAAAAAGATCAAAATAATTATGAGTCAAAGGAAATTATGAAATAATTAGAACTGAACCACCACGAAAATCAGTATGTGAACTTGATCTACACGTATCAATATGGATAAACCTTACAAACATAATGTTGAATGGAAAAGCAAATTTCAGAAAGATATGTATAGAAAAATACTATTAATATATGTGCAAAATTTTAAACACATGTTTAAATACTACATGTATGTGCATGTGTGTACACATGTGTGTGTGATTTGTGGCACATAGAGGAAAGCAGACACAGGTAGGCAGGAAAATACACACCCATTTCCGGATACCTAATGGAGGAAGAAGAGACGAAGCTGAGAAGTATTCAAATGAATCATTAACTCTGTCTGTAATTCTTGCAAAAGAATCAGAAAAATATAGCTAAGTGTTCATATATATTAAATTCGGTCAGAGGCATTTTTGTTTTATTGTGACTAGCTTTTTGCATATTTCAAATAAATAGAATTAAAGGAAAGAAGTCACTCAAAATGCTCAAAGTCATTTCTAACACGGCTTCTGCCTCTCTGAGCACCAGGTCTGGCTGCTGCCCTCAGAGTGGGGGTGGATGAGAGGCCGCGGCAGAGGGCTGGCGGGAGACGCAAGTTCACAGGTTCTCTGTGACATCGCACAGCCGCACTGTCACTGCCATCCAAACACCCAGCAAGTAACCGACGGCAGCTGATACGTGGGTTGCTCCCTGCAGCAAAGCAAAGCTTCCCAGTAGGGAATGAGAACTGAGATGTCTTCCTAAAGTGATGCTGGATTCCTAAAAGCAAGGCCCAAGCTCAGCCCACAAGGGGTTAAAGGGCAGAGGACCAGACACATCTCCAAAGTCGCTGTCAGCTCATTGCCACGTGGGCTTCTGTGTGGATGGCAACATCCACAGCCCCAGAGAGCAGAGAGCCCCAGCCTCAGTCTCCCTTCTCCACAGATCATCTGGGCCCACCTCCATCCCACGTCCCTGCCCTCACCTCCTTCATCAGTAAACCTGATAGAGTGAGTGAGTGAGTGTGTGTGTGTGCGCGTGTGCTTAGCAAGAGGGGCTTGGATTCCTCGAAGTTTCGAGGAAAACTCCGTGCAGACTGAAGCAGGGGAGATCGAATTGCAATTGTACCAGCGCTCAAGGACAATGAACGGTTGATCGGAGCCATCACTCTGCTCTGCGGTGTGAGAAAGGAAACCTCAGGAATAATACCCCCTCCTGCCCGTGACCACACGGCCCGACTGTGCAGCTTGGCCGTCTGCACCGCAGCACAACAGCGACCCAGGCTGCGTCTCCCTGGCCAGGAGAAGGTCTACGCACCATGCAAGGAACTGCTTTGCCGCCCTGGCCAACAACAACAAGAACAGGCCTGAGGAGAGACTGAAAAAGAGGAAGAAAGTGTCTCACACAGAGGAGAAAAGAACTTTTAGATAAAGACGATCCAACTAGAAGACCCCTCATCACCACGTGTGCGCCAGCGCTGCCCGGGGAGACGGCTCCTGCCACTCCCAAACACGGAGGCACCATCCTGCCAGCGGCTCCCGCCCAACCCGGGGCCTCATCCTTGACTTGGGTCTCCCTCTCGTGCCACATCCCACGCCCATCAGAACATCCAGCATGTCCCCATCGCCACCCCACCCCACGGCAATGCCCCTGGTCCCACCGCCACCATGTCCCATCTGGACTGCTACGTTCCTTCCTGTGTTCCCGGCTCCAGCCTGGACACCACTGTCCACGCTGCAACCGGCGTGATCTTGTAAAAACACCCATCACATCACGTCACTCCCGCTGCTCAAACCCCACCACACACAGACTCTAACCCAAAGGCCAAGTCCTTGGGGGGCCTGTCAGCGCCCCTTCACGATGTGCCGCCCATTTCTCTGACCTCATCTCCACCCCCCTCACCCCGTCCAGCCGGCCTGGCCGCCTCCCCGCTCCTCAAACTCAGAAGGCACTGGCTGTTCCCTCCGGCTGGAATGTCCTTCCCCCCTTCACCTCCCACAGGCCTTCGGGCCAATGTCAGTCTTTCCATTACTGGTCACTCTATAAAACCCTAACCCCCAACCCTCCCCACTCGCCACCCCCGCCTGACTTTCCCCTGCAATCGGGCCTCTCACTGTTTACCTAGTTTCCCTCCATCTCCCCTCAAGAGCATGGCAGCTCCCAAGGGCGAGGACGTGTGTCTGCCTCGCTCCCTGCTCTGTGCCCAGCACCCGGGACAGGGTTGGGCACATAGTCAGCGAGGAATCAGGGTTTGTTAACTGCATTATAAAAGTCTATGACAAAACAGAAGGGGAGGCGAGGGCAGACTGCTGTTTTCTAGTGTATAAACTCAGTGCGAGGCAGGAGTCAACGTGTTAATGGCCTTGATTTAAAATAAACCGAATCTAGTTGGAGACCTTTTAAATCATTTTTCTCAAGTAAGTTATATGTACTCTAGCTCATAAAGGGGGAAGAATGTGGGTGACATTTCCAAGACTGTAGCAAATGCCAGCCAAGTAAAAACCACACAAAATGTCCCGAGGATCCAGCAATGTCCTTCACATGAAGAATTCCACTTTATAAAATGTTTATGAAAGTTGAAAATACGATTTAAATGGAAGCTTAAAAGTTTTCTCAAAAATATTTTTTTAAAAAATTATCGATTTGGATTCATTTTTTCTTTCTTTTTTTAGAAATAAAATAGCAAGAATAACTTTTTGATTCAAGTATGTTAATAAAACTTTGATATTTTACTTGATTTTAAACATGTTTCACTTTCCATCCTTACACTGGCTCTTGTTTGTCATGTTTATTTTTTGAAAGGCTTACGTCGTGTGTGATGGGCAGATTTATTTTACATCAAGAGCATCTGCATATATTAAATCCTTTATGTCCTTTTCTAAAAACATTTCCTTACCTTTATCTCCATTTTATCTGTAGAGTTATGTGCCTTCATGAATGAACAGAGAAAAAAAATGAAACACAACAACTAGAAACCATTATAGTTATTTTCTTTGGCACTTCTTAGCAGCAGATGATATCTGCAAACCATGTTAACTATTGGTAGATGTAAAATTCCAACAGGGAGGTCCCACTGAAATCCTAATTCATCTCCGTTAGTTTGCTGGTTCTTATCATTTTAAATAAAATGTTCATTCTTTTTTTTTTTTTTTTTGAGACAGAATCTTGCTCTGTTGCCCGGGCTCAAGTGAGTGCCGTGGCGTCAGCCTCGCTCACAGCAACCTCAAACTCCCGGGCTTAAGCGATCCTACTGCCTCAGCCTCCCGAGTAGCTGGAACTACAGGCATGCGCCACCATGCCCGGCTAATTTTTTTTTTCTATATATATTTTTAGTTGGCCAGATAATTTCTTTCTATTTTTTTTTTAGTAGAGACGGGGTCTCGCTCTTGCTCAGGCTGGTCTTGAACTCCTGACCTCGAGCAATCCACCCGCCTCGGCCTCCCAGAGTGCTAGGATTACAGGCGTGAGCCACCGCGCCTGGCCAAAATGTTCATTCTTAAACTACATTTTAATCACCTAATTGGACTGGTGTAGCAGAAACGCTACATGGAATATGTCCATACAGTGAAGCAACAAATGCTGATAAACTTACCTAAAACTGTTTAGTAAAGTCACAAACGAGACCAAGCAGTTTCACGGCCATGAGTTTAAAAAAGAAATCACTGGTCCTTCGTCAGACTTAGTTTCCTAAATAAAAATTAGCACAAGCAGCTACTTTCCAGTCTACAGTTGACATGTGTCTTCTAAGAAGTGACTCAAATATGAAACCTAAGAGTCTCACTCCCACAGAGCTGCTGGATGAATTCAACGATTCAGAGCCAGTCACTAAAGCACACCCCATGACCACATTTTAACTAGAATGAAAAACAGTCCTTATAGAAAGCACAGAATTCTCTTCCCTCCCTGTTTGCAGTGGGCTGTTCATCATTTTCACGGGAACATGAGAAGTGTCTCCCCAATAGCGTTGTCCCCCCGCCCCGTGCAAACATCAGCGACAACCGCAGGTAACACCTGCAGGCTGGTGCTCACTGCTCAGTGTGGAAACAAGCGTTTGCGTCAGTTTTCGTTTTCCCTTTTCCTCCTCTGATCCATTCCAACCAACACCGACAGCAGTGGACACACCACCGTCCACGTGACACAGGGCGTGGCATGGATGGCTCGGAAGTGGCTACGTTCATTCTCATCAAGACGGGTAAAGAAACGACTCCATCCACGTTCAGTTAGCTTCCAAAAGCCAAAGAAATGTCCTAGCTACAGCGGGACCCACCCACACCCAACAACAGCTTGGGTTCCTGTCGACGGCCCGCTCTTGCACAGGTCCTGCAGCCCGAGCTTCCTCGGGACACACGGTCAATTCAAATATCGGTAGCTTCGTCACTTGCATCCTGCCTTCTGAGTTGAGGTGTTTCAGAATCACAGAGCCACGGGCTTTCCCGGCGACCCAGGACCTTAGCACTCATCCCATTCCACTCCTTCGCCAGTGGGGGAGCCAAGCTCGGCAAATGGGATTCCTCCCTCTGGCTTCAAAAGCGAGCGAAGAGCATCCGCCGGAAGCTAAGTGTTTTAACCAAAGACCAGGGATCTTTCTAGCACCTTCCTCCCTCCCCATAATAATTCATAACTTATCTGTAGGAGGAACAGTTTTCACATTCCATGGGTCTGCAGGAGAAATGTGATGTCAAAGTGTAGCAGAATGTTGGGTATCACCAATGTCTGGTCAATACACAACCCCCCTCGTTCTCACAACAGAACCCCCATGTTGTCTGGGGCAACAATATCTCCAGGTAAAAATTACACCCCCGGACTTTCCCATAAGTAGATGCGGCCACATGAGTGAGCTCTGGCCAAGGAGACAGAAGCAGACATCCACTCGGGATTCCTAGGGAACCCTGCCCTGCCCTTCCTCTTTGAGGCAGCCTCTTCTTATTGCACAAAAAATGGACACAGGTTGTAGGTGGGGCAGCCGTCTCGGGGCCACAAAGATGAAACCACCTGTGACGGTGGCGAGCAGTAGCCGGAAAGGGTCCGTGACGAACGGCATCCTCGAGCACTGGCCCAGTCCACGACTGCTCAGCCAGGCCTCTCCTTACGCAAGACAAACACACACGAAGGGAGCGAGTCCCACTTACCTGACTGGCGAGCTGGGGAGAAAGCACACAGCACGGTCAGCTTGGCCTCAGCAGGGTGTCCCTCCTTTGGGGACATATCCTGTCCCAAGCCCAAGGCATTATTCTGGTCCACCATGCGGTGAGGCCTGGACCAGGCTCTTTCGGGGGTGGGGGGCAGAGAGGGGCTGCGATTGTCCAGTTCCACCCATGCCTAACGCAGAAGCGTGTGTCAGAGGTGAGGTATGGGCAATCTTATTAATTATTATAAGGCAAAGATTGCATCACTGCCTACCTGAGGTGCCCAAATTCCATTCCAAGCAGGCTCCTAATAAGCCTCTTACTATTAAAAGGCAAATGCAAATTAATTATATTGATTCTTAGAGACACAATTACCCAGTGCAACCAGCAGCAGAGAGTCACCATCAAACCATGCATATCCAGTTAATTCCTTACCTCCCTAAATCAAATAAACTGCCTGTAGAATTCAATTGGCAACACCAGTGCTGCCCACAAAACCCACTGCTAACTCACCAATAGATAAAATGTCAGATGATATAAAATAAGAGGTGATCAATTACCTAGCTAAATAAAATGGTCATCTAAACAAAATGTTACCTAAACTGACTTGTCATGGTGCCTAAAACTCCCAGAGAGCCGTTCCCTCAGGCTAAGCCACTGCATGTCTGGAAGGCACCTGGCGAATCCAAGTGTGGTGCACAGGAAAGGCCCCGCTGAGACGGCAGCAGACCACAAAGTGCAGAGTCATGGGTTTGGGGTTCAGAGTCATGGGTTTGGGGTTCAGAGTTGGTTCTAATTCTGGCTCTGACATTTAATAGTTGTGCAACCTTAGTGAAATTCCTTTTTCTAATCAATAGATACCATCTCAGAGGTAGTTGTAAAGATAAAGAGATAAGGTCTAAAAAGCATCTGATATGTAGAAAGCACACAATAAATACTAGCTGATTATTATTATTGTGATTATTATTATTAGAGTGTCCAGCAGTGATGTGCCGATAAAAGGTGTTTTAAAAAAATGTAAATGTTTGTTTGGTAGGGAAGAAAGCCGTTGTTTGCAGCAATTGCCAGTTTCCGAGGTATAAATATTCCCACTGTGGCCAACTTCAAGCTACCAAGTGCAGAGGTGAGGAGAAGCGCGCAGTCGGCTCCTGTGAGCTGTCAGGAGTCACCAGAGCTCGGCTCTGCTGCGGGCACTGCGGTCACACCGGTGCTGCTCCGTGTGGTTTCCCCCGTGGGTGGCAAAGCGCCTGGCACACAGTGGGCACTAAAAGATATTCAGTGAGTGAATGAATTGCAAATGGTGGATTATTATTAAGACACTAAGCTATTTTCACCTCAATAATTTGGCATAACTTAGAACTGGGCCTGAGGAAAAAAATGTTTCGATGAATATTACAGAGGGGAGAGAGACATTCAGGCACGGTAGGTCACCTCTGCTCGACCGTGAGCACAGAGACGGTGCCCCCCAACACCGGGCACTACTCCAGGTGCACAGTACACGGTCAGTAGCTGTCTGCCGAACTGCACCAAAGCAAACAGGGCTCCAGAAAGCAAACCTACATACGTCTGCTCAGGAAACACCCCGCCATGAAGGCAAGGAAGTCCACCCTCCCCTTCATCTGTACCATCAGCACTGCCTAGAGGACAGGGTGGACAGTCTAAGATACTCCTCCAGTCATGGGGGTTACTCTGCATTCTAAATAATACAGTTCAGATTTTATTTCTGAAATTTTCTTAGAGCCAACAATTCCAACAACGCCACTGCTCAGAACATCAAGAAATTCTCTAGAGAGTCCCAAAGTAAATAATGAGTTGCACCTCTCACGTAAAGGTAATCTATGCATCAAAATATACAGACGGATATGGCATCTCATAAAATCACCTGCCTCAACGTCTAGCAATGAGACCTAAGGAGTCACATCACAGGCTGCTTCTCCGAACCCAACCTCCCAATGACCTCCACCTAGGGGTGACGTCGCCCCATTTAATAACGCGGCTGTGTCTCGGTAAAGGTCATTTCTTCCCTCATGAAATTTGGGCAGAGATGATGTCAAGGTTCCTCCAACTCTAAGATTCGATGGTACCATAAATATGACTTAAATAAAAAGATTTAATGAAAAAACCCTTCTGGAAAGAGCTGCTCATGGGAGACGCACCTCAAGCATGAAGCACAGTTTCTTTTCCAGCCCTTCCTCCAACCATAACAGACCCGGAACGGACTTCTAGGAGGATCCGGAAACAAGGCCATGTGCCCAGGCTCTCCCTGCACCAAACGGAAAGGGTGGGCGACGCCCCACCCAGTGCGAGGTGTTCTCCACACGCCACAGCCCACGACTGACCTTTAGGGGAACATTTTGTTTAGTAGGTTTAGAGTTTTCTTTAAAACCGTGTCCATGCCTTCACTTCCAGTGGTCTTGGTGGATTTTTCAAAGGACAAATAAATACAGTCGGCAGAGAGTGTGCTTAACTCCTTTCCTCCTCTCTTCACCTCACGGTCTAATGTGCCCTGAAAATGAGGCAGCACCAGTCCCAAACTCACCTCCGTGCCAGGTGCTGACTCGCGTCACTGACAGCATTGCCCTTTTGATTGGGTGGTACAGAGCTGTCCTACGGTCACTGCTGATATTCGACATGCCGTGTTCAGATTGGTCATCTTCGTTTCCTGAATGGCTGGTTCAGAGGCCACTGCTGAGGCAGTACAGAGAGTGCCCTCAGGGCAGGGAGGTGAGCAGAGCCCCGTGGTGACAGCAACATGACAACAGAGGGCAGAGGGGAGACACCCCGGCAGGACTGGGCCAGGGGAGAGGGTTTCATTCACAATGGAACCCACTTGTCAATGTGGGCAGGGGGAGCAGAGCCTTCTAGACCATCGGCAGTCAGATCAAAAAGTAGAAGAGTCCAGAAAAGCAAGACAGAGCCACATGTGGGGAACTGGCAGAATAAACTGGAACAAGCCAGCCCCAGTGAGACTCTGGGAGCCAAGCACGGGGCAAGTCCTTCTCCTGAAAGATGCCGTGAGTGGCAAGAACAGCCTGTGAGCCGTGCGGAAACAGAGCAGAGGATGCTCTCGGAATGAACAGGTTCATTCAGGAGAAGATGAGAATGGAAATAGGAAACAAGAAGATCATAAATTGGTAAAGCCACAGCAACTGCTTCAAATGCCTAAAAACCCCTTAAAATGACAACTGACAGTGAGACGGAAGCACAGAGTGATAATCATAAAGTAGCTGAGATAGGATTGAATCTGACAGGCATTCTCTGGCCCCAAAAGCAAGAGGTTTGGTTGATGACATTTCAAAGCATCATAACTGTAAGGTCTCAAAGTGGACAAGAGCAGGCAAGTTCTCTCATTTAGGGGAAAAATAAAACCCCTTTAAATGAGACCCTAATAAAATGGATAGTACTAAATCCTTCAGAAGAAGATTCTTCTAGAGAAAGGTGACGTAGCCATGCAGTCAACAGAACACCTGGGACAGCACGATCTCCTCCACAACACAGTGACCGCGGGGCCTCCCAGCACCGCCTTCTGTGAGACGGGAGATTGGATGTGGGGAGGCGAATCACCCCGAGGTGTGTCCTCGTTCCCCTCTACCACTCACTAGCAGCTTGGCATCGCTCAAGTTACAACTTTGTGCCTCAGTTTCATCAACTGTCAAATGAGAATGAAATTACACTTATCTCCAGCATTGCTGGACAACTAAGTGAGTCACTGTGTGTTAAGAGTGAAACCCAGTTCTGAAAATTCAGCAGGTGCTTAATAAATCAATATAAGTACCTGAAGGAGGACCTGAAGAGGGACTCAAAACACTGCGTGGATGCAATTCAACAGGGGTCATGCAAACCTGGGTTCCATGGGGACACCGGTGGTCTGTCAGATATTTCGAATCAAATCGAATTCAGTCATTGTGATCCACCACCTTCCATTGCCCTGACGTCCCCAAGATGGCATCCATGATGGACTCTACCTGCAGGCCCAGGTCCTTCCTCACCCCTCAGCCAAGCCAGACGCTGAGCTGAAAGTACTCCAAGGGCCTCAGCTGCAGAAGCCAGTGGGGTCTGGAATTATAGCCCTGCCTGGTACCAGAGAGCCAGCGAAGAGCCTTGGGCACTTATCAATGTCTTCTCCAAGATGCGGCACTTCCTCTCCTCCTCTTCCCTCCTGCTACCCCACTTAATCTCACTGCGATCCTAGTCTACTCCACTCCCTGGCCTTGAAGCTAATTAAAGCGGTGGCCCTTAGTCTTCCATGAAAACAAAAATGGCACATGAGATCCCACAGCAAACATAAGAGCATCGCTTTTCTGAGAGTCTAGCTAATGGGGAGAGCTCAGGAGGCCCTGTACAGTGTAGTAGGTGAAGCTATTATATTTCAATCCACCTTGCCTGACAGTTTATAGGGGCAGAATTTATTACCAGCCTTATGGCTTCATAAATTAGTGAGTCAGCTATTGCCACATCTCAGTGTGCTGTCATAACTGTGAATTTATGGTATTGTGGCTTAAAGGAGCATCATTGCCATCACTTTCCAGTACTAGGAGCATTAATTTTATCCTGGGAGATAATTCATCATGGTTATTATGAGAATACCAACATAAACAAAAGAAGAAGAAACAGAGAACATGCAGGTTACAGTCTAATTGCCTGAATCAATCCCCAAAGCAAAGGAGATACTTGATAAAGTCGGCAGTCTTCGGATGAGCCTTGAATGCACTTAGTGTTATTCCAACTGAAAGAGCTCCACACACCGGAATAGGGAACCGTGGGGAAAGTCCATTGACAACCCACAGAATGCCAGCCAAGCAAAAGTGCTGCACTCTGTTGCAATTTCTGGGCTGCATCCTCTCTGTAAATCAACATTTTAACTCTTAGATACAGAGAGTGAGTTCATAAATCAGTATTGTATTTCTACAACATAATCTAGAGTCTTCAGTACGTAGCTTCTTCCATGTGGCTGTGTTTGGTCTGACCTGGTTTTGTGTGGCTGTGTGGGTTTGGTTTGGCTTGGGGGGTGGAGAGGTTACGCAGCAGCAAAGCTACGACTTACTCTTTTGCTCTTGTTCATAATTCTGAGGACTGAAAACAATGCCAATTCAACTCCACTGCCCATATGTAAGAGTCAAAACTGACTTGGCTTCCAACTACAAAATCTCTGGTACATTCTGCAGCCCACAGCCAGCTTGTCTGCTTAGGAAGGAGCAATGCCATAATTTGAAAAGGACCAATAAAAGAGAACCCAGTCTAAAGAGCTTGGAAAGTGAAATCTGTTTGGAAGGTGCTTATAGACATTCCCTTAAGCACAGACTTGTTAGGTTAGAAGAGACCTCAGACACTTTCTAGCATACTTCACCCGTGGCTTCCCAAAAAAAGTTGAGGATAACAGCATCAGATTTCGGCATTTATTGAGGGCACAGAGACCACTGGAGGAAGGATTTTCAAGATGCTCATTGGGTATCCGAGTAAGATGTGAAATAAAAAGTTGGATACAGGAATTGAAGATGGAGGGAAGTTCAGGAATGGAAAGATTTGGGGGCATCAGCACGTGGGTGGGGTTGAAAGCCACAGCACACGACGAGGCCACTCAGGAAGTAACAGGCTAACCCCCATTCCGTGATAAATAAATTGTGGCAAATTATTGTGGATTACTGTTCCCAACCCTTATCCTCCTCCCTTTGTAGGACCGTGCAGCTCCATGCACTGTCTCGTGACTTCCCCTTGCTTGTCACGGGTAGAGTATACTTTCCTCTCCACGAACTTGGGGCTTGGCCACGTGTCTTGCTTTGACCAGTAAACTGAGCAAAAGTGAAAGTGTGCCAGTTCCAGGTAGAATCACAGGTTTCATCTTTCCCCTTGAACTTCTGCCCACTGCCATGAGAAGAGTATGCCCCAGAGAGCTGCCGCCCCTTCAAGCTGGGACCCAGAGGGAAAGACACACGGAGAGCCCGGCTGAGCCCAGCTGAGTCCGACAGAGCTGCAGGGCGCCTGTAGTCCTCTGGGCGAGAAATGCGGTTACTGTCATAAGCGGCTGCGATTTTTTAGGGTTATTTGTTACTGCAGCAAAAGCTGACTAATACATAAATAAAGCCTAGTGCCTCTGGCAGACCTACAAAATGCAGGGTTAGTCTCTCAAAGACGCCAGGCCACCAAGCCTAAGAGAGTTCCGGGCAGCTGTGCAGGGAGTGGTCTGGGTTTTCCACTGGGTTTTCCAGACTCCACTCAGGTGCTCCGGCAAACGGCCCCTGTGCCTTTCCAGAAAGCCTGCTCTGAAGGGCCCTGACGCCAGTCACTGTGGTAGCTCAGCTCAGCAGCTACAAGGCTGACGAGCCCGCAGAGCTGCTGACTGACGTACAAAGACAACACAGGACACTCTTGGCCACAGTGAGCTGACACTTGGTTCACTCACTGAGCATGCGGGGCTGGAAGTGACAGTGACGGAAGGTGGAGACCATCCTGAGTCTCCAGGTAAACTGACACACACCCTGCTCTGGGAGGCACCTGCTCCAGGAGCCTGTGGGACTCGGGCCACGCCCAGACTGCTCAGGTGTCCCCGCAGGTGTGCCGGCCACAGGTGGAAAGGTAGCCGCATGCCCTCGGACGCTACCTTCAGCGCTGCTGTCTAGCACACCAGCACACACCTGTCACAGGCTTCTGTTCAGAGGGGTGCTGGATATGCCCTCATTGTAACCAAAACGCGGGTCTTTTCACTCTCCACAGTAAATGCCACTCACCTGTGTTCCCCTGGCAGGCTGGGCTAGGTCAGGGCAGGGTGAAGGTGGTCTCCACCTAGGAAAGCGAGACTCTGCCTTCCTGAGTGAAAGTGTCCCAGGGCTCTTTCAATATCAAATAGGCAACACACACATCACACACATACACACCACACACACCACACACACCCTGAATATTCCACACCACACACACACACACACACACACACAGTCACAAATACCACACACAGATCACACATATACTCACAACACACCACATACCACACACACAAACACATACACATGTGCATGCATGCCACACACGGTACACACACACCACACGCACCAAACACAAACCACACCCTCATACATTACACCACACACAGAGCACATTCATACACACCACACCACACCACACACCCTATATACACTACACACACATGCCACATTCCACACATACCACACACATCACATGCACTCACATACCACATACGACATACACATACATACCACACATACACTGCATACAAACTATACACACATATCACATACACCACATGCACACCACATACCACACACACACACAACCCACAGCACATCACACACACACAACATACACCACATACAACACACATACTACATGTGCCGCACACCCAACACACCATATATACACTACATCACATCTCACACACACACACACCCCACAACACATACCACACCACATACCCCCTGTGCATGCACACACACAATTTGCATGAAGTATACAGGAAGGAGATGAAAACCAAGATCCATCTCTCTGCACTGCCTACTGGATTAACACATAGAGAAGATTAGCCCAAGTTAAGATTTTTGTAATTTATCTCTGAAATATTCATCAAATTCAAAATGCGATTTCACTTACTCTTCACCTGTCAGGTAGTGTTTGGGGGTTTTGTCACTTGAACAACATATAGCATGTTTTGCAGTAAAACAGGGCAACAGAGCTGGTGTATGTATTATTAATAGTTTGTCTTACACAGCACAGAAGGAAAGTCCTGGACTCAGAAGTGTTTCCTCCCTTCAGAAAGGCAGCACCTATTTGCTTGCATGGATGGCAACCATGTGACTAAGGCAAAGATCTCCACCTGCCTGGGAGAGACTGAACTTGAAACAAATGTATGCATTCGGCCCCTTGCCTTTGACCCACAGGAAGCATCATCCCTCAGTAAACAATACAATACATAACATTCCGCTGTCAGGTTTCTTAAAGGACACCTCTGCAATTTCTCTGATGAAACAAAATTGAAGTTAGTAATTTCCTCCCAAGCAAAATTTTTACAATAATTTTAAAGCTCACAGAGTTACAGTAATCACATATCAAATAAAAAACATTCTCGAGATGCTTTTCTTTTTGAATAGTCAACTATTTGTTAAAGCATCTTGGCCTTATTCATCCTTCAGGCTACATCTGAAGCCTTGGAGAAAGGCTCAGAGCGCAGCTGACCATGTGACTCGATGGCCTCTGCTGCTACCTTCTAGATCATTCCTGGCCCTTCCCCACTGCCCATCCCGTGGCCCAGCCCCGGCAAACCCCTGGCTGTCTCCACAACAGACCCGGCACTTGGCTGCATGTCTGGCGTGCACTGCTTGGACCTCTGATCCCTTCTCATCTCAGCTAACTCCTGTTTGTCCTTTAGACACATTTCATGCATCAGCTCTGCAGTGACACACCCCTGGATGGTCCTCATGGAGCACCTGTCCTCCATCAGAGTGCAGAGGCTGGGAACAGAGCTTGTGGCATGACTACCTGGGTTTGAATCTCAGCACCACTCACTAGCTATGTGACCTTCGATGACTTACTTAACTTTTCTGTGTCTCAGTTTCCTCATCTGTAAAATGGGGACAATATGACTTGATGGCACTATGGTAGGGATTAGTTATGGTGACCATTTAGCATAGTTGTAGATAAACTTGAAGCAGCCCAAGGAAGCCCATTATAATAACAATAATAGTTGAAGCCCATTTGAATAAAAGTGTCTTGGTGATGATATCTGGTGCTGAATGACTGAATTCTGAGTCACCTGCAAACCTTAATACAGTCTGTAGCAGTGGTACTCAAAGTGTGGTCCATGGCCCAGGGCCATTTTGCAAAGCGTTGCTCGGCCATGATAACAGAAGGACAGAGAGTGAGAAGGGTTTGTAAAATTTTATAGTGAGTTGACATCACTGTGACATCACTGTGTCATCACATGTGTGCTCAGTGGACTGGCTCCTCCAAACAAAGTGTGTATTGTTACTCACATTTTGGGCACTCATTGGTCGGGCCACATTACAACATGTGACCTTTTAAAGTTGGTTTGTCAAGTATAAACCAAAGTGTATAAAAATATGAGGAAAAAGTAAGCATTTACTTATTTTTATAACTTAATATTTTTACATCTTTTTTAAGTTTTAATCATGCCTTTTTTAAAATTTATAGTTTAGCATTGCTAGCTAAATAAAAAAAGTAAAATTTGTATTATGTATTTGTAACCCTAAATTATTTATTGACGGACTCTTTTTGGTCAAGAAAAGGTAACATCTTTTTTGAGTCTGACAATCACAGTGAACCAAATGATGACAATGGAGATCATTTTGAAGAATGAAAACTAAAGAATGCTGTCTTAGTTTTACTGGAAAGTACAATCCCTTATATAATAAGTTCAGTTTCGTAGCCATAATTGATGGTAAAGCACTAAAAACACTGCATGTCATTTGAAGAGACGTATTGGCAAATGCAACAATGGAACCATCAAAACTTCACCAGCATTTCCACACAAAGCATTTTTAAATGCTCAAAACAAAAATAATTCGAAAGAAAGCATTAATTGACAAGGTAGCAGAAAGATGGTCAGTATCTCATGTATAAAAATGAATGTTTTGATGGCTTCCTGTAAAGCAGGAAAACTAAAAGCAAAGAAACAAACAAAAACATTGCCAAGACACTAATGCAAAACTATGTTAAAGAAGTCTACTTGGAAATGTTTGGTGAATTGTGACCAAAAAAAAAAAAAAAAAAATGGAGGATTAAGGATCAAGTACGGCTTTTCAATGATGTCCTAAGTCAGTGTCTTCAAGATGGGCTGAGAGCGCAGTGGCAATGACAGGAAAATACTGTGAAGCAGTCACCCAGCTTAAGGGGTTTACACTGGAATATAACTCAACTAACTGCTGCCTTTCTTGAGAAAGTCTCACTACAAGGAGAAAACAAACGTCAGTTGAACAACACGTTCAGTGACATGGTACGTACAAGCTAATGCAACCATTTGATATCTTTATCATGTGACATTACGGGAGATGAGCATCAATAACTGAAGAAGCATGCCAGGCATGATGGCTACCATGGGGAAAGAGTCTATGTTCGAAACATAGAATGAACTTTCGGTGTTTTGGTAGGAAACTAGTCTTTTCCCAACTTTTTAAAGATATGAGTTAGAAAGCCAGACTTATTTGCCTGACATCCTCAATATCTGTCACTATCATCATACTCTTATGAAAGGCAGAGATGCACTATCTTTTGATGTATGACTTTATACAACTATGCATAGAAAAGTCTGGAAGTATATACAACAAAATAACAATAACAGCTGACTGTATAGGGAGATGACAGAAAGTTTTTTCTTCCTTTTGCTTCTCTGTATTTATACATTTTTTTCTACCTTGGATTCTGCTCATAGCAAAGGAAGACCACAGAGTCATAAAAGGGTTATACAAGTTCAACCGTTTACAAAAGTGCTCAAGAGCTTTTCCCATCTATAATATTTCACAGTATTTTCCTGTTGTTGCAGCTGCACTCCGAGCCCATTCTTGAAGACTGTGAGTTACAACATCATTGAAAAGTAGTACTTCGTCACTGGTCCTCCCTTTCTGGGGTCACAGATTCACCTAATATTTCCAAGTAGACTTCTTTAATATAGTTTTACATTAACATCTTGGCAATGTTATGCTTTTTGTTTGTTTATTTGCTTTTTTAAAATTTGTTTTCAGTTTTAGCAACCCAAGTGCTGCCTTACAGGGACGACGTGGGCCATCCCTGACTGACAGGCTCCACACACTGCCCAGAACGACAGACACGTCGACAAACATGATGATCTTAGGACTGAGGAAGGGGTCGATCTAGAACACAAGACCTCCCTATGCAATAGCCACCTGAACACCCACAGCCACGGAGCCGAGAAGAGAGAGCTGGTCACACTGCTCATTCGGGACATCTGTAACAGAGGAACTGTGAGCCCAGCAGAGGGCTCCGGTCCGGAACCCGGCAGCTCCCTTCACAGCACCCGGCACATGGCACCTCCACGCTCCTGCCCCCTGCTCCTCTCATTGAGCTTCCCGCCTCTTCCCCCCATGTGCCACAAGCTCCCAAAATAACACCTTTCACGCTCCAGAGTTAACCAGGCTAAGTGTGGGCCGGGGGGGTAACCAACTGGCTAAACGTTCACACAATTTCTCATTAAAAAAATCACTATTCATTATAGGTTCATTATAACCTTTCACTTTTGTACCAAGAGATAAAGAAAGCAGTGACACATAGCTCGCGGTGACTAGGGTCATCCAAAGTAACTCCTTCTCCCCACGTCCTTCTAAATAAATTATTATCATCATTATTATCGCTGTTGTTGGTACTATCACTATTGCCATCAATGCTAGGAGATGAGGACCTGTTTTAGGTGACGGCATTTAGGGTTCAGTAGCAACATTTCCCGTGCTGACCGCACAATTCAGTCACAAATGCCTGCTGCAGAGACCTCCTGTGGGAGGCAGTGAGGTGTAAACACCTGGACCAGAAGGCAGGACACCTGAGCTCCTCCACCCCTGGCTCTGCCTCCACGTAAGTAAACTGAGGCAAGTCACCCATTCTCCATACTCCTGGAACAGAGGCAATTCTACGCTAGGAAAAGTGCAAACCTTCCCCCACGTAAGGGGCTTTCATCACAACCAAAGCAGCAGGGCAATGAATTAGTTAGCAGTCATTTTAGTTGTGACCAAAGATAACATTTATTTAAAAAAAAAATAATGGTGGCTTAAAAACAAACAACCCAATTCAAAAATGGGCAAAGGATGTGAATAGAAAGTTTCCAAAAAAAATATATAAATGGTCAATAATCACATAAAAAGGCATTCAACCTCAATGAGATACCACTTCATACTCACTAGGATGGTCACTATTAAAAAAAAAACAGAAAATAACAGGTGTTGGCAAAGATGTGAAGAAACAGGAACCTTCATGCACTGCTGGTGGGAACATGAAGTGGTATAGCTGCTATGGAAAACAGAGTGGCAGTTCCTAAAAAATTAAATATACAATCACCATGTGATCCAGCAATTCTACTTCTGGGTCTATGCACAAAACCAAAAGCAGCAAGCAGCAACTCACACAGACACTTATAGACTGGTGTTCACAGCAGCACCATTCACAATAACCAAAATGTGAAAACAACCCAGATGTTCAATAGATGAACAGATGAACAAAATGTGGCATATACATACAGTAACATATTCTTCAGCCTTAAAAAAAGAATGAAATTCTGATACCTGCAACAAAATGGATGAACCTTGAAAACATTATGCTACCTGAACTACGTCAGTCACAAAAGAATAAATATTGCATGATTCCACTTGCATGAGACACCTAGAATAGGCACATTCCCAGAGACGGTTGCCGGGGGAGGGGAATGGGGAGTTAGTGTTTAATGTGCACAGAGTTTCTGTTTGGGATGATGATTAAAAAGTTGTGGAAATGGATAGTGGTGATTGTTGTACTATGTTATAAATGTGCCTAATGCTCTGAATTATATTCTTAAAAATGGGTAAAATGGTAAATTTATGTTATATATACTTTTCTACAATACAAACATTTTTTTAAAAATGATGTGGCTTAAACTGTATGAAAACAGGCAGGGAAGACCTGGTACTATCAAGGGCCCTTTCTCCCTGGAAGTTCTGCCACCTCAACATGCAGCTTCCTCTATATGACGCAGGATGGCTGCTCCAACTCCAGCCATCATGTCAGCAGTCCAGCAGGAAGGCAGAGAAAGGGAAAGACCTGCTAAGGGTCTCTCTTCCCTAGAAAGACTCCACCTGGAAGCTCAACTTTCCCTTTAGGGACACTTCCTGGGGGTTGCACACAGCCCTTCCACTCATGTTCTATTGGCCAGAACGTAGTCACATGGCCACGCTCAGCTGCAAAGGAAGCCAGCAATGTGGTCTTTGATCTGGGCACCCAACTCCTCAGCTCACACTCAAAAGTTCCATTAGTGATGAAGAAGAGAAGAATGAGTACTGAGAAACAACATGCCATCTTTGCACAAGTTGAAAATCACCTCGAGTGCAAATGTTTTTGCAGCCCAGGACTGCAGAATAAGGGAGCTTTAAGAAACGCCTGTGACTGAGTGAGTACTTTCTTCTCTGCTAAGCTCACCTTGCCACACACAAGGACTCCTTGCACACAGAGATGTGCAATGCAAAGACAGTCGTTCACTACATACCCTGGGGAAGAAGTGCAGCTAAACTGAGAAGCACTGCAAAGAAAAAAGAAAGAAAAGGAAAAAAGATGACAATAAAGGGTCACTTTCTTAATGCCTCATCCCGTCCATTTTGTAGAATCGAAACACTTAGAATAACTGAATGCATAAAGCTCTTAGAATCTTGAGCTTTGGCAGAGCAGTCCAGAAGCGCCTGCTGGCACATTCCTAACATTGCAGGTGAGTAACAAACATTTGTTTTATCCAGGAAGGTAACCACACACCCTCTTCCACTTCCCTCAACGCTGAGTGTATCCTGCCCTCGAGAAACGATTCAGCACCTTCAAAACACACAACTCCCGACACTTCGTTTCCCATTAAGGTTGTCTTCTGTTGAAAGTTTCGCAGGCCAAGCACACGGTTTCACATCTTCACATGGTTCAGCAAGAGAACAGGAGTTCTTATGAGTCACAGAAAATTTAGTTAAAAAAAAAAAAAAAATGGATCCAGGAAGAATCAGCAACACGAAACGCCCACATGTCTTGACTCTTTAAAGCACATTGGGGGAAATTTTGCTTTTAGTGGTAACTGAACATTCTGTTGCTGCTATATATGTCGTTTTCAGGAGAGATGAAATAACTAACAGCCTGGGAAGACTTTTATGGCCTTCCCGTCCTTTAAGGGATGGCGCAGTCCCAACTTTGACCTCCTTTTTACTACTTTCCTTTCCTTTGGACACAATCCATGTAATCCTCAGTAATGCTAGAACAACTCTGCGTTAGTGCACACACCTGACTCCCGTGCCATTGCCACCCTTCGTTTTGGCAGTGATCTGTACATAGACGCAGAAAGTTCCCATACCCCTCTCCCGACCTCCTGAGAGCCGTGGCCCCCAACCCAACCCAGCCCTCCTGGCATCTCCTGTCTCCCGCCAGGTCCACAGCTTCAAGTCAGGAAGCACGTCAGACCCGAGGCTGCAAACAAAATCCTGTAGACAGTTCTAGAGGGTGTGCTTGACTTGGGAAACCCACTTTAAATAGCTTCTGCATGAATCATCACTCTGTTAGCATCACCATTACAGAAAAGCCATCTCTCAGGTTCTAAAACACTTTACTCCCTTGCTTTTAGCATTTATCATCCATCTCGAAGGAATGGCATTCTTCCACATTGTGACATCCGCTCCCCTAGGGACGGCTATCACATAGTGGTTACCATGCAGGACCCTGAAGCCACTGATCAGATTAAATTCTGATTCCATCACTAGCCACCTATATGAATTGGACAAGCTAACATTTCCTTATCCATAAAATGGGGGTAATAAAAGTATATCCCCATACATAAATGGCCTACAAGCATATGAAAAGATGCTCAATATCACTAATGATTACAGAAATGAAAATCAAAATTGCAAAGAGATATTACCTCTCACCCATCAGGATGGATACTATTTTAAAAAAAAAAAACAGAAAACGAGTGTTGGTGAGCACGTGGAGAAATTGGCACCCTTGTGCACTATTGGTGGGATTGTAAAACGTTCTACCACAGTGGAAACCAGCATGGAGGTTCTGCAAAAATGAAAAATAGAAGTGCCATATGATCCAGATATCCCACTTCTGAGTCTAAGTATCCACAATAATTGACAGAGATCTTTACATGCCCATGTTCTTAGCAGCACTATTCACATTATCCAAGAAGTAGCAGCAACCCAACGCCCATCGATGGATGAATGGATAAACAAAAGTTAGTCTATACACACGATATTATTCAGCTTTAAAAAGGCAGGAAACCCTGTCACCTGTTACAACAGGATGAACCTTGAGGGCATGCTAAGTGTAATAAGCCAGTCACAAAAGGACAAATACTCCATGATTCCACGTACAGGAGGCTCAAAAGCAGTCAAATTCACAGAAACAGAAAGTAGAATGGGGGTTACCACAGGGAGGGAGAGGGGAATGGGGCGCTGTCCTTTAATGGGTGTAGAGTTTCAGATTTGCAAGTTGGAAAAGTTCTGAAGTTTTATTTTCAGAACAATGTGAATATACTTAACACTACTGAACTGTACACTTAAAAATGGTTAAGACGGTAAGTTTTATGTTATGCCTTTTTTTACCACAATAAGAAAAATAATTTAAAAATTGTCCCCCCATAGAGCTGGCGTATGGATTAAATCAGTTCATAGTGCGAAGCACACGACACTGGCTGGCACAAGGGAACCTTTCATGAACATTGTCGTCAGTGAATGCACATACTTGTTCCACGCTGCACCAGCACGTGTGAATCAGTTCATGTTTGGTTTGGCATCTTTTTATTTGTTTGTCTGGAGTTTTGTTTTCTTATTTTTTTTTGTCTTCTCCATTTTCTGTATCATATATTGCTCTGTAAGGCCAAATTGTTTTAGAACTTTACCCATCTATTTTAAAATGATTCATTATTAGGATAACAATAAAAAGTATAAAATAGATTTTCAAGAAAAACATCATTTGCATCTCCTTCAATTTCATAAGATATACTTATAAGCTTTGGGTTATTTTATTTGTTTGGGGGTTTGAAAGGCCCTTCTTTTTGCTGAATAAGAGGGACTTAGGTTGGCAGCAGTTGATATGAAAAAGAAAGGATCTGACTGTTCTCAAAGGCAGTGTGATGAGGCTTCCCTGAAACTGTTGCCTCAAAAGAACTGTTAAGTCCAGATCACAAAACACAATGGTCCCAGATTTCTTAGGGCCTATTCTGTGCATGATTTTCTAAGAACACTGATAAAAAATAGTATGTCCAG
>CM052436.1:4786721-4812953 GCA_028533085.1 Varecia variegata | reverse complement strand
TTGCTAAAACTTGGAAGCAACCAAGGGCCCTTCAATAGGTGGATGGATAGACAAATTGTGGCACATTCAGACAATGGAATATTACTTAGCAATAAAAAGAAATGAGCTATCAAATCACCAAAGACATGGAGAATCTTACGTGCATATTGCTAAGTGAAGAGTCAGTCTGAAAAGGCCACATACTGTGTCACTCCAACTCTGTGACACTCTGGAAAAGGCAAAACTACAGAGACAGTAAAAAGATCAGTGGTTTCTAGAGCTTAGTGGGGAGGGAGAGAGCACAGAGGAGCATCAGGCGGTGAAACTATTCACTATGGTTCTGTAGCGATGGATCCACATCATGACACATTTGTCAAAACCCAGAGAATGTAGAACTCCAAGACCGAACCCTAGCAATGTTAACTACGGGCTTTAGGCAATAACAATGTGTCAGCGTGGGTTCATTAATTGTAACAAATGTAACAAACTAAAAAACAAAAACAAACCACTTTGAGATACAAAAAAAAAAAAAAAACTAGATATACACATAAATACATACATACTGATTAAATAAGTGTAAAAAATCAAGAAGAAACTTCACAGGATATAATAATAATAATACAGTAATGTTCCCATTTCTAAAACCCAAAAGCTGTTACAAAAGGATTCAATTTTTAAAGCACAATTATTGCACATAAAATACAACGTGGATGACATACGCCTTGCGATAACCTCCTCTGTGTTTTGGTAAGGTTGACTGTAGAGTTGACATGTGGGCAGACGTTTGGGGTCACGGTGGCAGTGATCCCCCTTGGCTATGACCACGTATGTCCAAACACGGTTGACCCCAGCGTGGCTGAGGCTAGGATGAGATGCAGGGAGCAGGCACTGGGTGAGGGTCCCGGCTTTACTAGTCACTAGCTCGGCAAGGACAGGCAACTGGCTCTTACCGGGTCTCTGCTTTCTCATACAAGAAATGCAGGGGACAGGTCAGCGAGCAGTCCCCACACTGGTCCCCAAAAGAAGAAGCACAAGGAGGGACAGGCTTCCACCAAGAGTTCCCCCTCTGTGGGGAAGGCGGGTTACTTATTGGGTTCTTATGTACAATTTTATTTGAACAAAGAGTTCCTCAGCTTTTTTTTTTAAGTGACATCTGGTTTCTTTTCCCTGAAGGTATTTGCTCAAGCCAAGGAATGAAGCACCTGTGGGTAAGAAGCAGATGAAAGCTGGAACTGTAAAAACTTGAGGGAGCCTTTTTCTCATTTCTAAGGAGATTATCGGGGAAGAATGTACTTTGGCTCCTGGAAACCCGTCCATCCTCTCATCTCCCACCGGCCGCTGCCACGGCTCTGTGGGATGTCGTCTGCAGGCTAAAGGGAAACAGGATTCCCTCCGCCTGGGCTCCGGGCCCCCATGCGCTGAGAGACGGCCGGACACTGTCTGGGCTCTCTCCCCGCTAAGAAGGAAGCAAATACTTCTTCAAAATTATTTATTAGTAATAACAAGCTGTCAAAAAAAAAAAAAAGAAAGCAGCAAATACTGTTATAGTTTATATACATGAATCATGAATTCTTAAGTTATAAGAGACTTTAAATGAGGGGGGAAATAAAGCCCTAAAGAGGGGAAAGATGTTGTGAAAATGTCACACAACGCCAGGCAGCCCTGGGCCCCTGTGCTGCCCAGACAATGACAATTTGCTGTAAATGAGGACCTGTGTGAAGATCCTTCTGCCAGTCACTGGTCTCTCTTCGTTCTCTGTACAAAGCATCTCAAAATCACTGCCCTCCCAGACATCATAGTCTCCTGAAACATGTGGATGTGTGTGCATGTCCGTGTGTTCATGGCTATGCCACTGTGCAGTTCTGTGTGCCTTTCTGTTGAAACTACTAAAGAAAACGACCTCGCTGCACATCGGCAGAGGGGACCTAACTGAATAAGGAAATTCTTGATTCAGAGTTTGAGAAAGAAGCGTGGATTTCTTACTGAGATCGAAACTTGGGTGTTTAAAATAGGCTTTCTACTTACTTGAGCTCAATGTTTTTGAAAGACACTGTGGTGTAAAGGAACAGATACATGCACGGGACACTGCACTACTAACTGTGTGTCCTTAGAAGTTACCCAACACCCCAGACATTCAGTTTCTTTACCATAAATGAGGACACAGACATCCATCATGCAAGGTGGCTGTGACAACTATGCTACTGTGCACAGGATCCCAAGAGACAGCAACTACAATAATGTTAATTTCACTAATAATTTTAACTGTTAATAGTATTACTAATGATGATAAAAGATTTTAAAATAATTTCGTTGTTTTTAACTTGCTGTAATTATCAACCTACTATGGATCCTGTTGACTTGTTTTGTGCTCATGTCTCGCGTGTTATTTATCTGTCAGTTTTACAGTGTCCCTTCCCAGCTTGTGTGTGTGTGCATGTGTGTGTACACACATGTGGACGTATGCATTTGTGTGTGTTCCAACAGAGGTTCTCACTTGCCCATTAAAAGTTTCTTCTGGGGTCTATATAAGGAAAGCAAGAAATCTGGGACTGCAAGAATGTTAACCAAGTGGATTCAAGACTAGGAGATTTCTCGTCACATCCGTACCTATGAACACAACCGCCTGGGCACATCAGGGAAAACAAAGGTCTATAAGTAATAAGGGGGACACAGCACGTGCAACTTTGGAAGTGCTGAGGGAAGGTCTGGGAAGGGGACCTGGACCTTGAGGCTCTTCAGACTCCAGCTGAGCCGGGCTGGGTGCAATGTCCAGCTCAGCCCCTTCTCCCCAGGGGACTCTGGGCAAGTCACTCCAGGGTTCCTGCTCTGTGAGTAAGGGATTAGGGGTCCTTCCCGCTGTGTAGCTGTGAGGATGTAATGTGATAATCCAGGCAGAGCCCACCCCAACCAGCATTCTATGGACGCTGGTTTTATTCTGCTCATCTTATCGCTTCGCAAGGAACAGGCCCTTCCCACTGAGAGCTGCTGCAGTCCACGGTCAAAGGCAGTGCTTGTCCAAGAAGACTTGCAAGGCATCTCATCTCTAACATGTAATGGGTCCAGGTGAAAACTGGCAGATTGAACTTGTGTGTACACCTCTAGAATAATATCACAAAAAGTAGCAACTCACAAAGGCACAGAGAAGAACAAGGAGACAACAGCCCACAGGAGATGGTCAAGAGTTTGAAAGACGAGAAGCAAATGAGTGAGTGGCAGCTGACGTAGGGGCCTCTGTGTCCGTGGAGGGGGAGCCAGTGAAGGGAGAGGCGGTTTGCACGGTGGGACCCAAGAGAGTAGGGCAGGGCTGGAAACATAAGAGGGGATGAGGGTTGGAGTCAGGAGCAATCAAAGTGCCCCCCACGTCCCCTTTCTCACCCCCTGCAACCAGGTAACCGCCCACCTTGGGCTCCAGCAGGTGGTTTGAGGTTCCTCTCGGGAGGAATCAAGGACACGCGGCTCTGCAGAGTGTGGCTGTGGGGTGCTGTGCTGAAAAGGGGAATTAATGAATGGTGAGACCCCAGGACCTTCTCTCTACTTGACCCTCAGAACACTGCAGGCTCCCACAGCCCCCACCCTCAGTCCACCACCCTCCCACGGTAGAGAAATGGGGGACACTTCTCAGGATCTTCTGACCAGGACAAAGGAAAAAGCCACAGAAACTGCCACTCATGGGTCCCCAGTGACAAGGTCAGGCACCAACACCCGTCACAGCACACACCACCCACCAACAAACCCCAGCTGGGCACAGTTTGCTGGTGACATATATGAGCAGATTCTTGGTTCTTCATACGAACAGATCAAAGGTTCACCAGACATTTGAGAAAAGGTTCCAACATGAGAGACAATGACCAAAAAGCAACAAACACAAACAAAGAAAAAATCTAAAGCAAAAAGAGATAAGTTAGAAAGCATAAAAAAATGTTTTGTCTTTTAAAAAGCTATCATTAAGATCCTAGCCATAAGAACAAATAATGCATCCATTTAAAAATTTTAAAAGATGTTTTGGAAAAAAAAAAAATGGAACCACCAGAGAAAATGTCAAAATAAGTGAAATAAGAGTCCCAAGAAGAGAGAACATTAAAAAATGGGCAGGAACATTATCAAAGAAATAATACAGAAAAACTTCCCACACTGAAAGGCAGGAAGGAAAAGGTATAGACAGGAGGGACCACGGGGCACCCAGTACAACCAAAGGAAGATGACCCTCACCGAGGCACATCACTGTGAAATTTCAGGACACGGCGAGGAAAGAGAAAAACCTAAACCATTCAGAGAGAAGAAACAGGAACTAGGATAGTGTCCCAAGCTTCTCGACAACAACAATAAGAGCTGGAAGTCAAGGAAGCATCACTTTCCAAACTGCAAATGAAATGTTTCTTAATGAGAAGTGAATGCCCAGTCAAACCATCACCATTAGGGGCTACACCCACAAGGAGGCTGACAGGATAACCTCGAGGCCAGCAAGAGAACCCAGAGGACCCCCAGGATGCCAGCAGGCAGGAATGCCAGGACAGCAGCCACCTCTGGAAGCAGCCAGCTCAGTCTCAGAGCAAGAGCTTCTTAGGGCAATATCACCCCCTCACACCACCACCAAACAAAAACAAACAAACAAACAAAAAAAAGAGATTACCAAATTCATTCTTTTACACTGGGAAGAGATGCCAGTTCTGCCAAGGAGTTCAGGTGAGACTTATTGATCAGTACTTGGGCAAAAATAAAATCACAGACAGTTATTAAGTCTGGGAAAAAATACAATCACAGCACACTATATGGCTCAGCTCTAAGCAACATTTACATAGCTATAACAGTGCTACAAGTGCATATTCATTGAACCAGCATTGTTTACCTACATTGGAAGGATGGAGGAACAGGAGATGGGGAAATGGGACACGAGCTAAATTCCCACCTTCCTTAGCAGGAAATCGATAGCATCCAAATGAGAAGCTTCTGAAAGAGCAGCATCGGCCTGTGATTTGTGTACGTGGAGTAAGCGACAGAAGAAACAGCTAAGAGGACAGGAGTCACCTCTGCGAAACAGCGATCTTCAGGAAAGTGGTAGACAGAGAGCTGTTCTTTTTCATTATAAGCCCAGAAATACTGTTTGACTTTTATAACTGTGTCTTACAATAAGAAAAACAACAACTGAAATAGAAAGGTGATAAAACATGTGGACAAATTTCACAGTGAATAAACTGAACAGTGGATAGATGCACAACAGTTTTCCAAGTTCTGAGGCTCATTAGGAAACTGGAGAAGGCATAAGCCCAGTCCTGCAGAACAGTCCCGTGCTCACTGCGATGGACCACATGTTTGTGTCCTTCCAAAATTCCTATGTTGAAATCCTAACCTCCAAGGTGATGGCATTAGGAGCTTGGGCCTTTGGGAGGGGATTAGGTCTTAGGGGTGGAGCTCTCATGAATGGGATTAGTGCCCTTATAAAAGGGATCCCAGAGAGCTGCCTCACCCCTTCTACCAGGTGAGGACTCAGCAAGAAGGCACCATCTATGAACCAGGAAATGGGCCCTCAGAAGACAACAAATCCGCCAACACCTTGATCTTGGACTTCCCAGACTCCAGAGCTGTGCAAAATAAATGTCTGCTGTTTATAAGCCCCCAGTGTATGGTATTCGGTTATAGCAGCCTTGAGCGGTCTAAGACATTCATCATCAAAGCTGTTACATCTGCCACCCTCACCATGGTCTCACCAAGGCATCCATGGGGAGAAAGCGGCACCAAATATACTCCCTTGTTATCTTAGTAACGTGGTGATGTCACAGTACAAAATAAACTAAGTCAAACAGACCAGCTCAATTATTTGGCATTGTACAGATCTCTTCCCCATAAGGCACATGGAAATATTTTCATTGTTTGCATTTTAAAACCTTACAGCTTAAAGTAAAAACTACTTTTAAAAAACTTCTGAATGATAATTTCACAGCCTATATCAAAAGACTAAAGAATATATCTCTGATGTCATAATTCCACTTTCAAGAATGTATCTCAGTCTGCTATCTCAGTCTAGCATGGTTTGTAACAGTAATGTTCAGCCCTGGAGGCATGTGAGAATACTGACTCCTGGGCTCCCTCCCCAAGAAAGCCTCATTTAACTAGACTGGGATAAGGCCCGAGCATCTGTATTCTGTACTCAAGATTGAGAACTCCTGGTTTATAATATAGAAAATTGGAAACAGCCTAAATATGCAACAGAAGAGGATTAGACAGATAAATCTATCATGAATGGGACACTAGACAGTTTTAAAATAATGGGGCATAAAAAATTTTCATTAAGCATACTTATCAACATGGATAGACACTTATAATGGGCCGATAAGTGAACAAAACAGGTTATAAAAGTGTATGGATAACACGATCCTCTTTGGGGAAAATAGTGTATATAAAAGAGTAACCACTATCTGGAATTAAATGCATCACTTGTCAGTAGCCATTATGTCTCCGTGCAGAAAGATTTAATTTAAATATTTTCGTTCATCTGTATGTTCATAATGAACAAAGTATTATTGATACCACCCTCTAAAGTTCAAAAATGCTTCTACATGTCATTTTTAAGTTTTAAACGTTTTAACACTTCATATATATTTCAGCTCACACTCCACCCTGCCCCAGCCAATAAATCCATATATATAGACCCACCCAACTTCTTGCCAGTGGTTTTTCAGCGCACACGACTCCCTGCCAAGTCTCCAGGGTGAAGAACAACTTTCCCCAGGTTTCAATCCGCCTGTGTAGTGAACAAAGTTTGGCCGCCTCAAACCCAGAACATCCTGGTAACTGTCCTTCGACATTCCCCTTCACAGTGTCCCAGGGATGAGACGGGAGCCACTACTGGAATGACAGCAAGAAACCAGCTACTGGGTTTGTGACTAAGGACAAAGTCACCAGCATGTCTCCCAATCCCCCAGTTCCAGCCCAGGTCAACCATCCGGCATCGCTGGGCAAAGGTGTCGGGCCACTGAACAGGGGAGGGGTAGTAACAGGGCACTGATGCAAATACGTTCAACCCACGTATGTGCTTTCCCAGGAAGCCGTTACTCTCCAGCTTGAGGACGGGGCTGAGTTACGGGTCCGGAGTGTGGAAGACGGGCAGGGTGCGCACCCTCGTGTCTCCACAGGGAGGAGAACGGCAGAGCTATGACCGTGGTGGTCTTTCCCTTCACCCCCTCCGATGCCTACCCCTTCCCGGTCTCCTCTTCCCTTACTCTTTGCATCAAAGTTGTCCACTAAAAAGAACCAAGTAAGCTGCAGAGTTCTCCATAGCTAGCTTCAGAAGTTCTTGAAACTTAACATAAAAGCAGTCAGGGAATTAAGACCAAAGCCCAAACAGGTAAGAAAGGGGCTTTAACACGTGGCCCAGGATGAACTGTCTGCTTCAGGGGTCCGGCCTCTCCCCAACTGGTAGCAATCAGGCAGGACACTGGAGCAAGCAGGAAATCTAAAATTAGGTTTTACTACCTATAATGGAAGATTTATGGGATGGTTTAATTGGTAGTCTCAGAACTACGACCTGAAGGAGAGGAATGAAAACATCTTTCTGGACATACCCAGGGAGCCAACTGCACTCCACGAACCTCACCTACAGGGATCGGGGCCCAAGGCTGCAGGCGACAGAGTGAGGACGCAAATCTTCCTTCTTTTAGCATTAACACAAGCCAGAGCCGAGAACACGGCAGTCCCTGTTCCTTTTATTTAAGATGCAAATTTGTTTCTTATGGTAGAAATGGTCTTCAAACCAGAGGCACAAACTCAGGCATTCTGAAAAACAAAAGAATCTGTTCATTCAGTCCTCTCTGGTATATCCCAAACCACAGGAACGACACTCAAAGATCCAAAGAGGATGTGACCCAATCATTCATGTATCCGTCTGCACCGATTCGTTGCCATTTTCAGGGTTAGCAGGGCCACTGGAAAATGTGTCCAGTATCATTTTTTGTCCATGTAAAAAATAATTAAGTTGTCTGTTGCTGTAAACTCTGTGTGTTCAGAGAGAGTCCAAGTCAACACGAGAAAAGAAGAGTTAAGGGCTGGAGCCCTGTGTTGGCTCGTGAGGTAGGGCAGGAGTAACATGCCCCTGTCCCCTGCAGGGACTGACTCACAGCCGAGCGCCCACCAACACCACCCGCTGTCAGACGGGGGAAGCTGGGGTCCCGAGGGACTGTCCTTCCGCTCTCCTTTCCCTCCTTCCTTTCTCACCCTCTCAACCCTTAGTGGAACCCTCTTTCCTGGAGTCTCCCAGCCACACCTTCTCCCCTCTCCAGGGGGCACCCCTGGACCCACCCTGGGGAAAGACACGCAGGCCTGAAGGGAGGTCAGACCAGCGAGAGGGGAGGGAGCACTGACAGGGATGACCATCGGCCCCTGGACTCCAGTGGAAAAGGTGGTGCCACTCCTTAGAGTGACACTCTGTCTGCAGAGCACCATGACAACAGTGTCAACTGTGTACAAGTATCCCTTTTAAAAGGAGCTTCTATTTATTATAACATACTATAATAAGATGGGAAGACATTTCTGCTTTCAAAAATCTTATTTTCTTAAAGGAGGTTTCAACGTTCCAGTGATAAAGGCACTTTTCCTAGGTCCCACGTGTCTGGTGAAGGTTTCTAATTGGGTTGTGATTTCTTAGCAAACTGGAGCCCTCCCAAACACTGTCTGCAGGTGCCCTGATCTGTAGAAACCCCTTAGAAGGAGTTCAGTATATATCACGGTCTTTTTTTTTTTTTTTTTTTTTTTTTTGAGACAGAGTCTCACTTTGTTGCCCGGGCTAGAGTGAGTGCCATGGCATCAGCCTAGCTCACAGCAACCTCAGACTCCTGGGCTCAAGCGATTCTCCTGCCTCAGCCTCCCGAGTAGCTGGGACTACAGGCATGCACCACCATGCCCGGCTAATTTTTTGTATATATATATATATATATATATATATATATTTTAGTTGGCCAGATAATTTCTTTCTATTTTTAGTAGAGACGGGGTCTCACTCTTGCTCAGGCTGGTCTCAAACTCCTGACCTTGAGCAATCCACCCGACTCGGCCTCCCAGAGTGCTAGGATTACAGGCGTGAGCCACTGCGCCCGGCCTATATCACGGTCTTTTTCCACTGGAAGAATTAGCAGTAGAGTGAAATTTGGTACCACTGGAATCCTCCTTGGACTTCTCTGAACGTGGTCCAAAGAAGAGCCAATTTATCCTGAATTCTAGACTCAAGAGACAAGGTTATCACAGTATTTATAAGATCCCTCATCAGGACTGTACCAATTAAAAGATTTTGGGGGGGAAACACCATGCCAAAATTATATAAAGTAAACTTGAGCTAAGCAGTGAAATAGCTCTGAAATGGCCTATGAAACTACCCTGTATTTGATATTTACATTTTCTGAATACAGATGTGACCTTCATGTCATCACTGACCCTGGTGGGTCAGGATCACCAGTGTTGTCCAAATGCCTAGATCATAGTTAACAGTCCCAATTATTAAGCTCAAAGGGAATTCCCCCAAAAAGACAGAACAAAACAGTGTGAACTGTGGCTGTAGAAGATCAAATACACGGCTTGTAACATAAATAGGTTTAGTATAATAAATAAGGGTTCAGGCACACACTGTGCTCTATCATCTAATCTGACCCTGTTATCAAAAAAATAAGTAACAAGGTGATTCTGCTACTGTGGCATCCACTGTGAGAGAAGTCATATTCTAAAGAGGTATTTTTAGTGATTTCTAAGGATAAGAATTCAAAAACTTCCAAATCTGTGCTCCGTGGGACCATGACAGAGCACTCGGTCAATGCTGATGCGTGATCTTCAAAATCCTGACCGTGGACCACACCTGACTCAAACTACATCTACCTGTAAGAAATTAAAAAAGAGACAATTTGGAAAGGAGGGAGGAATGACTGAGGAAGAGAGAGCTTTTATAACTAAACGTTTCTCACTTGTATTCAAGCCCCTCTTACAATACAGACAACAAAGACAAAATGCATCAGTGAAAACTTCCCTTTCGCGTTGCAAACGCAGGCACAGAAAGCAAAAGGCGACAGGCACCGGCACCGTGGGCTCTGTGTCACAGAGTGGGAGATGCTCAGCCACAGGCACCACTTTGATCTCACTCCTCAGAAAGAAGAAAATGTCCTTGTGATGTTCCAGAGAGAAGCCGAGCACCAGAAAATAGCGTGACACTTCCCTTACCCTGAGTTAGAGGCAACCATTTTTTTAAAAAACTTGTTTTTGTGCCTTCTGCACTCACATAACATTATTTATCATTTAATTTTTCCTAGAAGATCGGGGCTCTGTCATACCGTTACTCACTTGAAGGTGAGGAGCAGATTTGTCAGGATCGTGGGCATCGAGAAGAACCTCAAATACAACGTAAGATTCTTACCAACCTGTGCTGGTCACAGCACACACATCTCTCCCTTCATAAGGTTCTGTTTTTCCTATTTTCACTTATCACTGGGTCAGTTCTAGCAACCAGGCTTAAGCGACCCTGCCAGCCACGGGGCGTGGGTGGGTTGCTCCACTCTGCCTCACGGAACAGTAACCCTCGGCCTCTGAGTCAGTTGCCTTTTCATGGAAATACTATTCGCTGATCATTTTCATAAAAATCTGTGCTGGCACGGGTTTGTTTCTCTTGACTTTGGCCCAAGTGTTTTTCTCTTCTGATTGAGTTTTGGTTTAAACGCAGCATGTCCTTTTTTGTTGTTGTTTGCTTTTTAATATATTTCCATTTTTACTGGAGGGGAAAGATCAGAGTCAATGGGATCCAGCTGCCGCACATCAGAAACACCACACGACCTGCATTTTTACGTCCACGGCGTGCGGGCAACCGCTGCGTGCAGACGTCGGGCGGCTGCTCCTCACTCACCGCACCAGGAGGAAGGGCAGCTGTCCCCCCGGCTGAGACACCCGTCCACCCGGCCTCCAGGGTGTCCTGTGGGCCTCTCGCCAGGCTGCCTGTGTTTGCAACGTGGGTGTTTCCACAGATCGTCTGACCTTGCCCACCTCTGGCAAGCACCGTGTCACCTTTACACGCGAGGAAGGTGCGTGGTCAGCGGCTCCGCACGTCTAATGGTGCCGCCTGAGTAACACGCAAGGGAACCCGCCCGCCTTTGCCTTTGGTTTCCTCACTAGCAGTTTTCAGGCCACGTCCGAAACAAGGAGGACGAGAGAACATCGCTCTCTGGCCTGACGTCCTTCCTTCCCTGTATCTCCTCGCCTCCTTCCTTCCTTTCCAACGTCACTTGCAGGCACCGGCCGTCTCTTCTCCTCCACAGAGCCTTCCTCAAAGCTCAGCCTCTGCACTGCGTATTTCAGCCACGCCTTCCCAAGGAGGCTAAAACTGGTTCTTGGGGATGAAAAAAAATCTTGTTCTTTTTATGTATAAAACACAGATATACCTAAATGCAGACATACAGACATATGTATAATGTATTATAAAATACAGAAACACATATGCAGTATATTTGTGGTATTAAATTTTCATGTGGGGGTGGGGCAATTAGAAAAAAAATAACAGAAAAGGGTTTTTTAGGAGGTTGATTATGAAAAAAGGTTGACAAACACTATTTAAACCTAAGGGTAACTGCATTGCAAAATAGCACTACTTCCTGATGTTTTGGGCACCAATGCCTCAAGTGATATTATTCTGATCTGTTTGGGATGTCTCCAAAATTATTCTGTAAGTTGGGAGGTGAACGAGTTATGTTACTCTCCTTTACTCTTTAACAAGTCATGCACATGTGACCTCCTGTTTTAGAAGCCAATGGGTGCTGAGAACAAGAAACCAAAACCAAAGATAAACCGAACGAATTAAAAACGGAATGAAACAAAAAGCTAACACTCTGACACAAACGAAGCAGATCAATACACTTCTTTAAAAACAGCAACCTATTTTTTAATGCCTATAAACTGAAGATTTCTCAGGACATCCCTTCATGACACACTAAGTGCCCAATGCAGCAAACAATCTTTGCCCTTGCAAAGTCTAATACAAATAGACTTGCTTATTCCAAAAGGGAAGGATGCATTTAACTTCCTCAAATATATAATACGCAATTCTTATTTTTACTTGCTCAGAGCAAAGACGAAAAGCAAGTGTTTAATCTCGCTTCCTTTGCCAGTGCAAACGTAACTAATTCTGATCCTCATTTCCATTTCTTCTTTAATGCTTTTTAATCTGGATTGGGCGAAAATTTATTCCCAACCTTTTGGAGAGGTAGCCTGTATTTCAAACAGAGCCACGATGCTACTGCATGTTGTCCTGACCTCGCTGTCCAGGTCCTTGTTGGAAGTCATGCAGCATTTACTGCAAAGAAATGCAGTCATTTTATTCACAGTCTCAGGGGTGACATACACCAGCATCACAGAAGACAGAAATAACTTTGCCACGAACTCAAAGGGTAATTTATGGAGCACGGACAGTAAGCGAAGTATGTTTTCTGTCCCAAAATTCCCAGACTATGGCAGACTTATAAATAATTTTCAGCAATCAGGAAGTCTGTGAAAATCTCCACTGTCTTATAAAGACTGCACGGTACCCACGTATCTGCTATGGCCTCTGCCTGCTTCACCTCCTCCAAGGTTCCCTGGTCCTGACTCCTAATGGCAAGGGCCAAAGAACACAGGCACCTGCCTCCAGCAAACCCACTCTGATTCCCCCTCATTCCCAGACACAAATTTCCATGAAAACCAGACACAGGACAGAAAGCAGGGGCAGGATATTCCACAAGCACTTCAGATCTGCAGCCTGGTTTCATTAGACTCGCCGGCTTGTTTCTTTTTAGTCCCCGTGTGTGTTGATTGCAGGTGAAACTTAGCTAACACCGACACTCCAAAACGGTGTGAGTCCAAACTGTCACCAGCGCAGGAGGGACAGCAATGCTGCTGCAGAGAGGGAGGTCTCTAAATTTAGGGATCGTGAGGAAGAGGGAAATGCTTAGCAATGCTTAGATGACTTTATGAGGTGACTCCACTGGGTGTCACTTGTAATGTCGCTGAATCCACCCACACAACCCCATAGCATATAAAAATTGTTCAGCCCAAAGGAAAAAAAATAAACTCTGCAGTGGTCATTATTAATCCAAGTTTAAATACAACCGTTTCCAAGAGCACCATTTCAGCCATTTCGCACCCGCAAACACCCAACCTGAGAAGCTGGTAGGGAATTCACTGCGCCCAGGGGTGGGTGCCTCAGGGGGTCACTGTCTCCTTCATTGCTGTGCGGCTGAGAGCTGCAACCACGAGCCCACCACCCTGCATGTAGCCGTCTGTGGCAAATGGTAAAGCCCCGAGCACAGGAGCAACTGGACTTTAACCCTGCCCTACCAGCCACATGGCCGGTCTGGGGTTCCGGTTACCAGGGATGACACGCTTTTTCCAAAGAGATTTTAAGCACATGTGGCTTGCATCAACGCAGTCTCGTATTCGCTCTGTGTTTAGACCACTTGCCTCGCACATTCTCATATTTACACATGTTCACTGAACGTAACCCCAAGTGAATTATTTAAGAAGTCTTAATGTGCTTCAGACTTCTCAAATACAATTTGGACTTCAAATTAAATTTGTACTCCCATGGGAAACGGGGATGGTCGGAGGCAGCTCGCAGCATCCAGTGGACATGCAGGAGTCCTTGGAAGAGAATTTCAGTTACTTCCAAAGCGCTCACACCTGGTAACCCCTGTTAGACGAAACAAGATTAAACAACAAAATCCTACGTTTGAAGGCAGAGAAGACTGCTATATGCAAAATACAGTCTTGCTTTTTCATTTGTCCTTGGATGATCCTACAATAAAGGATCCCAACAAACCAGCGATGTACAATAGCAGACGTGAGAACACAGCCACGTTCCTTGGTTTGAGTTTTTTTAATTCCCTTTTTTAAATTTTAATAAACTATAATATTTCTTCAGCTTTAATGTTTGGTTATCAATAATTGTGATGAATTTGGTATAAAGTGTGATACAGTGATTAGAGTTGAGAGAAGCTACCTGTATTTTATTTAGCAGTTTTTGGCTTGTTTTATTTTTACAGCAGGCATTGCCCACCGGGAAAAATTAAACCAGAATAAGGAGAGTGCAATTCCCTTACTGTGCACTAGTGATAATGGAAACAAGCTTATCTACAATGACGCACAGACAAGGAGTTTGCTAGAGACCAGGTACCAGAGCGAAAAACGAATGTCTTATTCAGGAAAATGTGATTGAGTAAGAATCTGCTAGTGAAGTTTTTTTTTTTTACTTGGTATAAATATTAACTTAAATCAACTCTAAAACAAGAATAGTTAAAAGGGTAAGTTATTCAACAACATATCACACTTAGTACACTGATAACAACAAAAGGCGTGTAAGCGATGTGGATTGACTTCGTAAGACTCTGCCCTGAGCTTCAGAATTATATAAAAACAAAACAGCCCATGTTATATGCAATCTGTCATTAGCAATTCATGGGACTATGTCTCTTAAAAGTTAATTCTATAGCAATACATTTAATTGATAGTCTTTCTTTCTCTGAGGTGCTAGCACTTTAAGAACTCTGTTCTTCAAAATGATAAATTGTATTATTCTCAGGAAACATGCAAAATAAGAAATTTGTCATCATGCTAGGATTATCTTTAAATAGAGGATACTCACGTAACACTTTTATACTTGAAGTTGTCACAGCATATGATTCCAACAAAAGCAGCACTGTTTGTTACCAAGCATATAAAGTTTTGGTCTGAAAGTAGCTATTTTATTTTGCCCTATAAAAGCATAAAGTGACTCAACAGGAAATGATACATATATTTTCCCTCCAATTTAAAAGCTGCGGCTTTAGTACTGAACATGTCATGCTCGCATTCAATTTTCTATTGCTATCATATCTGGTTCCATAATGATATTGGGGGTGATTTTAACAACAGAGACATAAGGTCACAAAAATTCTACTCCTGTGACCAAGTTATAATCAACTTCATGGTTGCTCATTATATTAAATCTGAACCCCTAAGCTGGACATTCTAGACCTGCACCGTCCAATACGGTAGCCACTGGCCACACGCAGCTACTGAGCACGGGGAACTTGGTTAGTCCGGATGTGCTGTAAGTGCAAACTACACACGTGCATTTTGAAGATTGATTACATTTGAAATAATATTTTGTACATACTGTGTTATGTAAATTTATTGTTAAAATTACTTTCACCTGTTTGTCTTTTTTAATGTGGCTACCAGAAAATTTAAAACTACACATGAAACTCACATTCTATTTCCTTTCCCAGTGCTGCTGGGACCCTCTGCCTCCCCGTCACCCACCGCTTCTTGTCACTTCCATAATGGACCCTCTGCTCTGACCAAAGTAACTCTGTAGAGCAGAGTCCCACGGATGGATCCCAGAGTCAGGCTGCCTGGTTCCAGTTCTGGCTTTTACTACTGTGTAACTCCAGGCAAGAGACTTAGCAGTCCTGAGCCTCACTTTGCTAACCTGGAAAATGGGTGCAATCAGAGCACCTCCTGCAAAGAGCCATGGCAAGGATGATCCCAGCAACACGTCTCCTGTGGCTGGACCACCTGGTGAAGTGAATGTCACCTGCCACCTTCAACACCTTCAAGAAGCATTCAATACTTCTCCCTTCCCTTCTGCAAGATTGCTTTCTTGCCCATCTTTTAACTTCACACTTGGGCTACTGAAATAGGTGCCTAGCCTGGTCCCTCCAAAACCCGGGACCACTGGGGCAGTTCCCAGCTGTGACCCAGCTCCCAGGCAACGCTCCCGTACTCCGACCACCAGCAGTGCCTGACTCTCCACCCACAACCTCGCTGCTGCCCCTTCTTTTCCTACCTGTCGGGATCCAGCACTCGTCATGGCACGGCTCAAACACCTCAGCCTTCAGGAAGCATTTTCTGATCTTTCTGTGGCATGGTTTAGATCACTTTCTCATTGTACGATTCTATTTTACGTATACTCTCCCTTGTTCCCAAAAAGGATATAAAGTGGTCTACGAGGACACACGCCATATAACAGGGTTGCTTAACATTCAGAGATAGATGCAAAATAAATAAAACAGACGAAGGTAAAGAGACAGGGCGAGAACATAAACTGCAGTTAACGGTGCAGCGGCCGGCCAGGCGGGCCTCGGGGGGTTCGCCCTTGCTAGAGCCGGGTCACACCCAGGCCTCCATGTGACGACATGCAGCCGAACACTCAATTCCCCTTGACACCAAGGCTCCAAATGAAGTCCCTCCATGAATCCATAAGAAAGAAGGGCCTGTATTTTATGGATTCTTTCTTACAATTCAACCTTGCCCAAGAGTGGCCCTATAGCAAACGCTGTGCGTCACATGGGCTGTCTGTCATGTACGCAATAGACCACATCGGAGCACAAGACATAGAAAACCTCCAGGTGCCATCCCCTCTGTCACCGTACAGTCCAGAGCCCTGCTCACTGCCATGCTGGCCTGGTTCAAGCAGGTGGCACCACTGAGGGTGTCACTTTTACTGGTGTGTGCACTCACCCCTTTCCAGATTCCGTGGCATAAGCATTCATCCTCTTGCTAGATCTCACCCCTGAAGGCACTGCCCACGGCCTCCCCAGAGTGCCTCGCACGGAGTCCGTCCCCCAATACACCTTGCACTTTCTAGCCTCTCTTCCTTGCATTTGCCTTTCCTGCCATCTGGAGCACCCCCTCTGCCACCAGAGTCCCGAACCTTCACAACATTGAGTCAAATCCAACCGCCCACCTGCCTCTGCTTACTCGGCAGAACACCTGAATTCTTGGGCATTCCACTTGTCCTATGTTAATTTCCACCCATAGCTATTTATCCCGAGGACATAGCATTCAGAGAGTCCTTGCGTGAGTGAACTCTCTTCAACTAAACTTAGCTATCTGAAATGAAAAGGGATGTAGTTTTATTTACATGTTGTCAGTACAATGAGTGGAAAAGAGAAAAATTCAGGCTTACCACTAACTGCTGGAGTCAGACAGACAGGTGGACAGACGGACTCTACACTGTAATGTTCTGGCTTCTCCTGTTAAACGTGCACTTGTTTTTCTCATCTCTAGATATGTCTAGTGCCTTACTGGTCCCTACACAACTCATGTTTCCATTTCTCATTAGGAGAGTGCTTTCAGGTAACAGGTGCTGAATAAATTTTAATTGAGAAATATATTTCCAAGTTGCTAAAAATTAACAAAGAAAATTTAACATGATTCCATGCTTAATTTTTGCAAGGAAAAAATTTATAATATGTTGATGCTAAATGCATGTTACAAATGTGCTTTTAATGTACACATAAATGCAACACTTACTGGCGGTTATACGTACTTACAAAATGACTTTACTGACCAACCTTTGGTTTTGCAATTTGGTTACAGAGTACTTAGAAGGAATTGCTCTTGTGGGACATTCTGTTTAATCACCTACATTTACAAGTCTTAGAAAACTGTACAAATAAATTCAATTTCATCATGTGATATAATTGTATCTTCAGAACTGATATTATTTCAGCTGTAAAATCCTTGTACTTTGATACGTCAAGCAGCGATCGATATCCTCCTTTGTTTTAATGGCAGGGGTTTTAGGTGGGGTTTCAGAATTTGGTAAATACTGGTGATATGCTGATCTAGCATTGCTTCTCCAGAAAAGACTCGAAATACTCCCTAGATTTGATCTTTACTGTCATTATCTCTATTACTCTGTAGTGAAGTCAATTTTACTGCCAGGGTCAAACAGACTAGAAAGTACTTGTTCATACTGAAGAAGAAAATTTTTCCTCCACTTCTTACTCTGTCCTCTTGCTGCTGTCTTCTGCATGGCAAAAAGAGCAAGGCTTGCACAAGGTGGGTTTCAACCTTGTGCAATTATAGACCCAGATTTGTAAATCTGACAGCAGGCTCACATCAGCTTTGTGAGGCTGGATATAATTTTAATGAGAATCCATTCAACGCATGAAATCTTCTTAGAACGTTCCTCAATTGGCAGTCAGTTTCTTTTCAAAATGTTTTTACCTCATTTCCTAATAAAAGAAATCTCAGCTTTCTGATACATTTAATTAAAAAGTTTTATGTCAAGATTGTAAATATGAGTGGTTTCTGTTTCAAAACATTTAATTTTACTAGCACATACTTCATTTATTATTTCTACTGAGCTTAGATCTATGCTTGTCCCTTGCAAAAATTCTAAAATGCACCTCCTCCAGTCCTGGGGTTCAAAGTTTTCCCTTCCTCAGTGGTGCCACAGTCGTCCCTCCTCCTCACAAAGGGTCCTCATAATAGCTCCTTTCAGTAGTTTCTCTGACCCCTGAGACCCTCACTTGCTGCAGCTTCCAGCAGAATTCCAAGTAGCACACAGAGGTGGGTGTGGGGAGGAATCCCATGTTCCTGAAATTCTTTCTTTGCCTGTGCCTAGGCTTCCCAATGCCCCAACACCGCCTCATTTTAAGAGAGCAGCACTGCACTAGCTTCTAGCATTTCCTCCGTACGCTGTCCCTTTATAATCAGCTTGATTGCCAGGAAAGTCACCTGCCAGCCTCCCTTCTCAGCCTTCAGCCATGTGTCTGGGACATACTTGTTTCCACACAAATTAATTGTGTGCAACGAGTGACACCTGCCTATGAACAACTAACAAAAACCATTTAATCAGGCAAAATTCTCTTCGGGATTATGTAAGCTTGTGTACAATTTTTTAAATGCTAAGCAGCACCATCGCTATAACAATGAAGCAGTTAGGTGGTCATCATTTTAAGAAGCGCTGTTATCTGAGGGGCGACAACATTACCAACAGACTGTATCTCAATGCCCAATTCTGAAATCAGTTAATAAGCGCTTGAGCCCCACTATTCAACAGAAGCACAGCTCTAAGTAAAGGCTGGTACCCAGCTCTGCCCACCCAAATTATTTAATGAACAAGGCGACCTGGGGACGAACCCCAGGTCCTACGGCAGGATCTCCCTGCCTTGGAGAATGGGGTTTCCATTAAATAGTCTTAGGGTCCCGAGATGCCAGGCCTCCCTCCCTCCCCTGCTCCCCTCCCCTCCCACCCAGCCCACACGTGATGGGGAACTGCTACCCCTGAAGAGGCCCCCACAGCAGGCAAGGGCAGGCCTGTGGGTGAAAGAGGGGGGAGTCCAAAGGGGTTTCTGCTTCCAGCCAGACGGAGGGTCCTGGGAGGGGAGAGATGGGCCACGGAGCCTCAGGCTCTGAACCTGGCAGCAGCCCCTACAGATTGTAAAGCTCCAGTGGCAGGACCTGTGAGGGACACAGCAGGGCTGTCCCATGTCACTGGGCCATCAACTCATCAAGGGCTGCCTGAATTTCAGGAACCGATATCTGCAAACCAAGAAAGAACAGCACTTTCTTATTGCCAATCCCAATCAAGGTATTATGGTAAGGCGAGAGGCAGTGAACAGACTCAGGCTGCTCTGTTGTCCAGGGGAGTTCAGAACCCGACATCCACCTGGGTTCAGATGGAAAGATGCACAGCACCAGCGGATCCATTTCCGGGATGCAGTGCATGACTGTGCACAGGCCAGTTTTTCCTCGGGGTGGTCACACTAACCTCCCCGTCGGGCATGCAGAAAAGCAGGCACATTGAATTTTTAAAACCTTTAGACATACTAAGGGTTTGTCCCGGATCAGATCTGATGTCTGTTTCTCTAGAATCCTAATTTTAAAAAGTGATCAATTAATTCAAATAGCCTATTTTACACATTTGAGAGATATTTCCATTTTCACACAGAGCCTTTTTGAACAGGACAAAGTCACATAACTAAACTTCTGTCTGAATACACATTGAGGCAAGGTAACTGAACCCCTTACTTTCATTGTTAAATGACTGTTTCTCATACACAATCAGAGCCTCCCAGACTATGACATGCCGCTATAAAAATAGAATAACTTAAAAGTTAGTTTAAATCTAAAACTTAGACCCAGAGCTCCATTTTTAGACACACCCTTTAATTTCTTGGTGTTGTCTACATTTTACTTACACTTAAATTTAGCAAAGTAATTTTAGCTCGCCCTCCTTCACCACCTTCACTAGATTCACAACGTTACAAACACCAGGCATTGAATCTGCTCTCTCTTTTCAATACTAAAATGTTTGAAATAAAAGGTAAAGTTAAAAGGGGAAAATCTCCCCCTGGCTATTTTGGAAAAACTGGTTCAGACAATTGTCCAGCCATTGGAAACTCTTGTTTATTTACAGAATAACTGCCTTGAATCAAAAATGTGAGAAGTCGTACATCGACAATGCATCACGTACAGCTAATTACCTGACCACTAATAAGGGTGCTCCCAACACCAAGGAGAGTGCTCCTGGAGGACATCAAGGCAGGGGGCGGCTGGGCAACTCCACGTAGGACAAAGTCTCCAAAAAGTTCCAATTCTTGCCGCTGCCACCAAGTATCATAATTATCTGAAATTGTGCCCAAAATATTTGAATGCCTCTATCATGTCAGCTTATTTTTCTTGCGAGTGCTACTCCTAAGTTTTGAATAGTTTCTAATTCAAGGTGCAGAACATAAACGAAAACTGTATTGTGAAGGACTATGCTCCCCGGGAAAGCCCAAGGACCCTTCCACATTGGGAAAGAAAAAAGAACCTTTGGCATTCTCTTCCTCACTGGAAAACCCTACCTGGGAAGCAAGAGTTGATGAAGCCAGGAGGTGACAAAAAGAGACCTACATTTGGAGAGACCAGCCGTTAACTTCAACTGAGAAATGTCTCTCAGCTCAGTCCTGAGCTGAAATTTTGCTCAGGACTTAATTCTTATTTTAGTTATCTCCACCAAATTGTGCTTCCCAGCCTCCGTAAGTCTCATTAGAAACGTATAGGTGTCTCTGTGTCAACACCTCCGGAATGGAGTTCTATGAAATAACAGGCAACACTGACATTTATTCAACGCTACAATGTCTCCCCACTCTTCCAGATCGAGTGACTGACGCTGACCTGCTATCGTTTTTCACTGGGGAATAGGAAAAGATTTTAGAAACATTAGCTCCTCTGTTCGGTGAAGAAATAAATCCTCCTTTTCATTTATTTATTTTTTTTTGTATGCAAAGATAACAAGAAAAAAAATCAGAGCTAGTATTAACTTTAGAAAAAAGTGTTTAAAGTTTTCTGTTATCTACTTACAGTATGAAATATGTTCAATATATACATAATATATAAGATTTTAGAATCGTATGCAAGTTAAAAATCATTTTTGACGTCTTTCTGAGATGCTTTACTTCCTACTTATATATCTGGCATTCCACTGGGATCTTGGTCCTTACCACAGACAAAATGTCTGATTTTGTAAAATTAAAAATTCAACAAGATTTTTCTTTAATATCAAAACAAAACATGAAAATTAGAGGGGAGTGTTTATACACAGGTGTGCATGCAGCCCCATTACACTAGTCAGCCAATAACAAATGCTAATTTTCAAAATTTTAGCTAAAGAATTCAAATTAAATAACCAATAACTCCTTATGAAATAACAGATGAATGTGAAATAATGTATCGCAATTCTACCCTGAATTTTTAAAAATAAAATAAAGTAATTTTAAAGTGTCATGAAAGAGAAGAAACTAAAATTTTAAGGACTACTGGAATTATATATTCTTTAACAAATATATCAAAAGACAGATTACCCATCTGCTAGTTTGGTGTAATCTCCAAAAGTCATTGACACAAACCAAAACTCTGATTACCAAACTGTAAATGGCATTTGTGATGTGTGTAGCACTCTTAAAGCATTTCTCGAGAATTAGAAAACATTACATATTAGCCACAAGTTTGCATAGCTCACCCAGTTTCTGCTAAAATTGTAATTTCGATGGTGTGATAGCTCATTGATAATTTGACACACAATGAATTAATTTATCTGGTTGGGTTTTTATACAACTTCAATCGCCTGATCCTCTATAGCTCAACGCTAAGAGCTCTGGCCTGGCCCAGGAGCCTGAACAAGCTGAAACCGGCAGAGCAAGGGTTAACCCTAGGAATGTGACAGCACTCCCTTCCGGGGCTCCAAACTCCTGGGAGATAATGAAAGATACTCAAAACTAGTCCCAGTGGTAAATAAACTCTATGCCACATGTATATCACCCAGGGAAGAATAAAATGTATTTTTATTCACGTTGAAACTTTTCTGAACTACAGAAGCTATAGAAACATGTACAGCGTAAAATCTGCGGCACACATGATTTTGTTCTTTTGAAGGATAAACGAAATTATGTTTAGATCAACGAAGAATTTTATTTAAGTTCACATTTGCATGGAAATTGTTTATCCATTTTATTGGGCAGTTTAGTCTGCTATTAATAATAGCATTTAAGTCTTATACTTAAAAAATAATCATTGCCTCTCTGCAATGCCTTTTGTGAAACATCTATGCAATATATAATAGCGATAAATGGATGATGAAGTTCAGGCAAAAATAAAGAGGGCTAGCTGATAAAAACACAGGCTATGTTTTTAACATGCCGAGTTTCCCAATTACGGTGGAAAACTGGAAGCATAAACCTAACAGCTGCAGGCTGAGGGGTGGAAAGGTGAAAAGACAGCGACAGAGGGGGACAGAGGAAAGAGACCACTACTGGCGTTGAGCGGGTCCCCGGAGCCCGTGTTTAGGAGCGTGGGAGAGGGCGCCGTCGGAGGGTCACTCCACGCACAGAAAGACCCAGCGGGTAGTGACATCCAAGCCCCACACCTGGTCTCTACTCTTAGCCAAGTGTAGGCTTTAATTCAAGCCTTATTTTTATTCCAGATGAGGTCAAATAACCCCTTGCTCGGTGCCCCATGAGGTTTGCTTTCCGGGCCCTTGCCAACTTCGGGGTGCCGGTTCCTCTCCATCCGCACCCGATCGCGCGCCTCCCGGGGACCGGGCACTAGCGAGCGGTCCCTCCCATCGCCGCACGCCCCACCTGTCCCGGCGCCGTCGGAACAGCCGGGCGGAACGCGTCCCGCAGGCCACCCCGCCGCCACCGTCCCCGCCGCCGCCGTCGCCAGCGCGGGAGCCAGGCAGGGCGCGCGGGGCGCGGGACTTACCGAGCGGCAAGCTCCGCCGTCGGGGGAGGGCGTGTCCCGCACGTGTGTGTCCGCGCGTGTCCGTGCCTGCGTGTGCCCGCGCGCGGGCCTTGGCCGTGCGCGCTGGGCTGGTCTCACTGACTCCCTCGGCGCCGACGGGCTCAGCCCATGGTGTGGGCGCCGGCCACAGGGGAGGCTCCGGCTCCCGCCAATCGCCGAGCAGGGCGGCCGCCCCGACGCGCGACTCGCGTGCCCGGAGAGCGCGCGGGGGCAGGGTCGGGGAGCGGCGGGAGGGGTGCACGCGCGCGTCCAGGTGCGCGTGGGTGAGGGCGCGCGGAGATCCAGGTGTGCGCGGGGCTGTGGCTGTGCGCGCGGGGGTTCTTGTGCGCGCGTGTCCGTGCGCGCGCCCTCGGGCCCGGGAGCGCGGGCGGCGCGGGCAGGTTTGGACGCTGCGCGCCCAGCTCGGGTTTGGGACGCAGCTGGCGGCTCGGGGGAGGAAGAGGAGGAGGCAGAGAAGGAGGAGGAGCAGAGCCTGGGACCGAGGAGGACGGAGTCCGGGGCCCCAGTGAGAAAGAAACCCAGGACGCGACTCCAGGAGGGGCGAGGAACAAGGAAAGACGGGGAGGGAGGAGGGAGCCGCGGAGGTGTTCACCTCGAAACTCGGGGTCGCTTTTAGTGAGAAATAACATTTTTTTCCAGCCTCAGTGAAAACTGTTACAAACGCTAAAAATAATAAAAGTTCAAAGTGGTTGCCGCCCTCGAAGTTTAAAATGACCACGGACTGCCTTTGATGCCAAGCAGAACTGGGACCACGTCGCCCTTAGGCTAACGAGGAGACGCGGGTGCTGAGGGGCCACCGGCTGCACTGGGACGTTGCGTGGCTACCTGCGCGAGCACCTGTGAGGAGCTGGTGCTGTCGCGAGGATGCCCAGGAGCGCCCCGGCCGGCCGGTCAGGACGCGGTGACAGCCGGCCCCGGGAGGACACGCCGCCACCGCAAGAAACAGCCTCAGAAAGGGGCAGCCGAGAGGCTCGGCTCATCCGCCTCCGGGACACCGTGCTGAGCCCCCTCCACATGTTTTCGTTTATAAGTGAATTCTGGTGTCAAAATCGCACTTACCTGAGCGCTGCCTCTCTTCACTCCTGTTCTGTGGGCATCACGACAGTCCTGAAGCAATCCCTAGGAACCCTTCCCCAGCGTTCCCTCGCACACTCTCCCCATTGCGACCAAGTGAGCACTACCCATGTCCCTCCCTCTCCAAACTTTAACAGCCAAGAATTTCAGCAAACAGCCAGAAAGAAAGCTAAGTCCCCCCCCCCACCACCACCACCCCAGGGAAGGGAGGGAATAAGCACTCCTTTAATTTGAAAAATAATAATTAAAACTCCCTCAACTTTTAAGGCCGAGCAACATAATCTATTAATTGGTCGCTATTAACATGCAGTTTTATTGACCATAGCACACAGAAGTCTGATTGTGAAGGAGGAGTGTTTTCAATGAAAGTGGAGTTATTTTAGCTGCAGACGTGTTTACATTTCTGTGGTTTAGTCTATAACTTTCGCTTTTTCTTGCTTCAGAATTCTGCTCCATGAAGCAAAGCCCTTAGCTCCCAGACATTCCAAAAAGTCTGCCAAAATAATAGAAAAAAAGACAGGGAAGAAAAAACACACAGAGACCCCCAAGTCTGGGTCAGGCTTGGGGTTGTATGTGGGCAGGGTGAGTGTGCCCCCTCCCCGCACACTTTCCAGTTAAAAAAAAAAAAAAAAAGCTTTCAGGGCTCCATTTCCTGTTTGCTGGAGAAAAAATAAAATGGGTCTACACAGCTGAGTTTAGAAACCCTTTCCAGAACCTATAGGTTCTGAGAGCATCTTTAACCCTACTGATGCCAAAATGGGCTCGTTCACTAGCCAGTGTCCATGAAGATGGACAGCCTTCAGGAAACTACAAATGCATTCCTGAAAAATTTCTTGAACACCATAGTAGTTCTGATACAAGCCCACCTCTCCATAGGTAGCCAAGAGAAGATAACAATAAAAATAAATGTTGAAAACAGATTTAGTTTCTGACAAGCATACATCCTTTCTGAGTTTACAGTACAGAGAGCAGAATGCATATTAAAAGGTAAGTACTTATTTAGTAATAGGGTCCTGTTGACGTATACAATCTGTGTCAAATCGTCATTTGCAAAACTGATTCCATTTCCTTTAGTATTGAATGTGCTCACTAGTCCCACGCAAGTCACAATACTGCAGTTGACATGGTCTTAAAACATATTCGACCTGTCTCTGCCCTTAACTATCAAGTGCATATTTTGGTTCCTTTTCTCTCTAACTATTCTACAAATATTCAAGATAGGAGTTATTTCACTGTATTTGGAAGTCTTCCTCTTAGCCACTAATTTTCAAAACTCACCATAGGGAGCCCCTAACATTTAGGAGAGCGTTTTTAAAGTCAACAGATTCTGAACCTGTCCAATGAGATCAGTAGCCCCTGAGCAATGGCTCTGCTTGTTAGCTCTACTTTACCCTCTCACAGTTTCTCAATCATCATCACTAGCACTGAATGTTATCAGATAAAACAGTGCTGAGAATATTTGCTATGCTAATTGAAAAAAGAACACGTGTTGAGAATAAGGAAGTACACTTTAATAGCAGAAAGAACATGATTTCAATAACTCAAGTTACTACTGTTGAGAAGAGAAATAGTGAGCTTAGAAAAACCACAATATTTGAAACACTGTCATTTGTGACTTCTCCACTATCCAAAAGATATCGGAGAGAGATGGAGAAATAGAAAGAGAAAGAGAGAATTTCTTAAAAGACAAGCAACATATTCTGAGCCCATTCATAAAACTTGGGTCATTAACTTTGAAGAATCTTGGAACCCAAAATCCCAGAGTTTTGCATAGGTCTTATTACATCACCTCCTCTAACTGACTACATCTTATAGTTGTAGGTTGGAAGTTCTTTCTGTTGTCTAACCTAATCCCTGCCTACTACCACAGCATTCCCCTCAGTCTGGTCCAGCATCAAGGTCAAATAGGAAGAAAGCAATTTCAATGAATTAAATCAAGTAAGTTAATTTGAGAGACCCATAGAATGCAAGTAAAAGAGACAGTTTCCCTTTCTGTATTGCAGGACAAATGCTATAATTCTAATTAAGTTTAAATGTCATTTAAAAGGAAGGTTTTTATAAAAACACTGCTTGACACATTCCATAAGAATTAGTATTTTTAAGTATTTCGTACATGAGATTGTCTTCTTT
>CM052436.1:4751045-4786221 GCA_028533085.1 Varecia variegata | reverse complement strand
TTAGGTGTCAGAGGGTGAGAATGTGAAAGTTACTAATATGCTTCTTCTCTTGTGCCTTGCAGAGGGCAAACTCTTGACTCTGGGAGAATCTTTGCTGTCTACCTGTCTGCCTGGTGGGGAAGGGGAGGTTAGGATTTGTTACAGAAGAATTTGAGGTGCAAAGTAGGATTATGGAGCAGGACAGGAGTTGCATTTCTTTAAAACACTCTGCACTCACTCAGCACTGCACAGCCTGGAGCACCCATCCCACTCAGGGAGTGCTCCTGCAGTGTAGACACAGATTCTTTAAGATGTAGCTGGGGAGCTGGGATTCAGGAGGGTGAGAGAATAATACGGGGGAAATCCTACTCCTTCTGAGGCCCCTGGCTTGTTGGGAGAGATGAAGAAAGGAGTTACAAGAAAGTCTGTATCCCTATTCTCTTCCTCAGCTTCTGCCCAGAGATGCAGGCAGGTGAGGCCAGTGCTCAGGACAGAGGGGGCCCTTACACCCAATCCTGAATAAGGGCCCTGGAAGCTCTCATACTCCAGAGCCTAGGGTGGCAGAGGGGGTCCGAGTGTTCTCTGTGCTGTAGATTCTGGGTTGAGGTCCCAGGGGCCTGCCGCAGTGAGGTAAGGTCACAGCCAACCTTGGAAATCAACTTCTGGACCTGCAGGCTAGGCGAGGGTGTGGCTGAGCCTGGTGTTGGATGGCCAGCTGATGCTGGGGTAAGGCCAAGTGGCCACGTGCCAAAGCAGGCTGTGGACGATGAGTTCCACCAACCACAGGCTTCAGCCACCCATGCCAGCAGGGCGTGTGGAACCAGGAAGGTGGAGGACCCTCCCCAGAAACCCGAAGACATTGTGTCTGAGGACCTCGTCTCTTCCAGGAGACAGGTGCTCCTCCTGGGGTGGTCCCTGGATCAGCATCAGTGTGTGAAATTTGTTACCAGTCACAACAAGGTAAGTCCAGAAATTGAGAGTACGTGTGCAAAAATGCCTATCGCAATTTGACAGAGTTATTTTATGTCTGTTCAATTTAATAATAAAAGTTTGAGCTTAGATTTTGTATTTTTCATTTCATTGGTCCTAATAACTTATTTTTTTATATTTCATAAAATATCCATTAGCAACATTTTGAAAATTTTAAACCTAACAAACTGGTTTTTCACCATGGAGCATCTGAAACAGGCTGCCATAGGCCACACCAGTTCCACGTGCCTGGACACCGGCTGGTGACGAGAGCCTCCAGGAGAAAGCCCCTGACATTTGATCCAAGGAAGACTCAGCCTGCGCAGAGTCTGCTCACTAGATAGGATGTGAAGCTCTAACCAGGTCTGGTAATAAGTTACTATCTTCCTTGCTAACCAGCAAGTGGGGCACAGGAAGAAGCTCAGAGTCATTGAAACAACTGCCCTTTTTCTGCACGTATAAGTCGTGGTGTGCATTCAGATTTGTAGCTCCTGTACGTGGGTATTTGAGTCTCCCACGAGCTGGGCCCAGGTTCTCTTTCTAATTAACACCTATCACCTTCACACGCAAATCCCCACATGTGCAGGATTCTCTCCACAATCCATTCTGACTGCAGAGCCTACATTTGCACTGCTGTGGCATCTAGCACAGCATCAGCAGGATAATCCATCTCAGCAAATTACTGATTTGTTGGCCCTTGGTATCACATCCTAAACCTCGGGTAGCACTACCTGTGACCCAGCTGGCCTCCTGGTACCTCCATACAACCAACATAATTGAGTCTCACCTGGATCCCGCTTGCCCAGCTCTGAGTTCACCCACAGCTGCACGGCTGCAGTGGACCATCCTCACATACCAACAGGGTCCCATCCTGAGCACCCGTGTCTGCGGCTTCTCTGAAGACGGCTGTCCCTGAGGCCATGGAAGCTTGTTCAGCCCTTGTGCAAGGCAGCCCAGAAGGGCTAAGGATGGGTGGCTGAAACAACTCTCAGCTCATGAGCGACAGCAGTTGGTGGATCGGTGTCCCAGTGTCTCATCAAAGGCCCAGCCCAGAGCCCCGCCGTCACCCTGCAGCAGTAATTAATCCTGCACATTCTCGTCACTAGCCGCCCTCCCTCTTGGTTCCTCTGCTCCGCTCCGTCATTTTTGCTTCCTGGGATCACTTTCCAGATAAACTACCTGAACCCAAATCCTTGTCTCAAGTCTGTTTTTGATGGAAACCAAAAAAGTCGCCATTACAATGGACTGTGTGCTATCCATGTTTGCCCAGACCCTCCCCCTGCCAGCGTCGGTGCTGAACCAAGGCGGCCTCCACATGGAAGGCACCTGTGGATCTGATCTGGGACTGGACCAAGGGTGGAGTGACACGGCCAGCACGAGGCCTTAGAACCCAGCAAGAGCCAGAGACCCCTTCTGCAGAGAATTGGGCCTTGAGAGATTTAGAGGTCTCACCCTCTTGCCACCTGACCAGTGAAGCAGCTGGTGTCAAAGAAACTCTGTCAACTTGTTGCCAGAGCCCTTGTCATCCAAGAGACCCTCACTGTTCCCACCACCACCGCCACCAAGGCCAACAGGGGACAGCCCCACTCCCTTACACACCATCTGACTTCTTTTTCCTCCTCCACACTCCTTGATAATCACTTTCAGCAAGGAGTGCAGGAAGAAAATGACAGAAAGAAGAACAGGAAGGTCACGGTGAAATACAGACAGTGCAGCCCTGTGTCGCCCATGGTGACTGTAACTCCACACTGACGGTGTTGGGGAAGGCCAGCCTCGCCCAGCACTGGGCACAACTCACCAGGGACGTGGACCCTCCTAGTACTGGGCATGCAAATGCACCTCGGTCTGCCAGCAACGTTCAGGGAGAAAGTGAAAGGAAGCATTGCAAATGGCGGTATTGGGGATGCCATTTCTCACGCAGTGTCTTGCATAGGCCGGGTGCACTCTGTTCCCGTCCTGTTCCACGCACTCTTCCCTTATGGAACTCAGCACATGATATTGATTATGTTGGCCCCTGTCTCCTGCCAGCCTGTGTGTTTCTTGACGGTTGGTCGTGTCTTATTTATCTTCGTACTCTCAGAGCCTGGCACATGGGAGATATTGAATAAATGTTTTTTAAATTAGATTGAAATGAATCACATTGAGTCTACTTTGGCTTGGATTAAAATAAACTGGAGATCAAAACAAAACATGATTCAGTTTGTATGAGTTCTTTCTCTCTCCACACGTATGTACATGCATTTATATTTATTTGTTTATAAATATATACATGTACACACACACATTTTCTTCTATATTGGTCTGAATTGAGGCAAACCAATTTGTGTTCATTTCATTAATCAATCAGGTCTAGAGTTCTGTTCATTGATAACCATATCCAATAAATGATCCCAAATCATCACCATGGAAAGACAGCCCCAGAACTCAGGGCCTGGCAGCCCATTTCCAATGAAAAGAACATGTGAGCTTTTTCTCCAAAGTGTTAAATTGTAAGGAGTGGTTTTCCTTGTGTATATTACTTCTGGGCCCACAATTGAGTGCCAAATTGCTAATGAATAGGTAGACTTAGCTGTCCATTTACCCTGGGCAATTAAGATTAAAGTTACATACTTTTTATGATATCCTCCCCCCAGAATAAGCCGTTGCAGCTACACCTTTCCCCCTGAAATATCCCCTTCACTTCCCACCGCCTTTGTGGCTTTCCCTGAGACTGAGCGCCTTTTCATGCGTTCCAGCAGGTCCCCGGCAGCCCCCGGGCCCACTGTGGGGTACATCATCCCAGACCATACCGCTTCTGTTGAGTTGGCTGTCTGTTTCCATGGGGTCTATCACCAAAGTAGTTACATTCTTTCACTACCAAAGTCATTGGGATTTTCTTTTTTTAATGATCCTTGGACATGATCCCAGCTTAAAAAAGAATGAAACTCAGCAGTCAGCCAAATACAACTTTTGAATAATTTAAATGAGAGCTACTAAGTCTTTTGAAAACAACTTCAACCCTGTGCTCTCCAATGTGAACAGAAAAAAAAAATTATGCACCAATGTGCAGAATTTGAGCCTATGCAGACGGCATGTTTTGCACCGTAGACTGCTGTTACCGTTTTGGCAGAAGCATTCGTACGACTGGCTCTGCGGAGGGTTTCCACGGCCACACGTTTGGCAGATGGGCGTCGGGTTTTGCTTGTGGATGGATCTCTAAGTTATACTGCAGTTAAATCCATCATCAGATTTTCCTGGGTTTTTGTTTCTTCTCTTTTTAAATGGACACATCAGAGACTGAGCAAGCAGCCAGGTTCCTCAGCCTCTGTTTGGCCAAACTGTCGCCTCACTTCCCAAAGAATCTGGGAATGTCATTGGACATGTAAAGAAAGAATAGAGCATTTAGATATTTCCCGAAGGAAAATAAAGCTTGAACCACTACAGAGAACTCTCCTTTTGCCTGGGACATGAGCACAGCACTGCATAAAGGACGTACCGGACGGGTTGCTTTCCCCTGCACTGGTGACACTCCAGCTGGACTTAACAGGGAGACCCAAGAGATCATTCCTGAGCACCCATGACACGCGCTGTGCTGTGCCTGGTGCGATGAGGGGTACAGTGACGCACAACTAAACCACATGGTTTATGGGAGCTCGCTTCCTTGTAGGAAACGCAGGGCACCTACAGAAGAATCTACAAGAAGATTACATAAGAGAAGGGGAAGCAGATATAGAAGTAGAGCAAAGTGCTATAAAAGAGTTTAGCTGCAGGCAAAATCTTTTCTGACATCGGGGAACCAAGGTGGGCTTCCTGTAAGTGGTTCAAACTAGGGTTTACTGTGTTCTCTTTATTCTACTGCAAGTGGGTCAGGGACCAGCTAGAGAAGCACACAGTCCTTTATGCATTCAGCACACATGTATGGCACACCTAGTGTATGCATCATGCCAGGCACTAAGGACCTCTGCCCCTCAGGACCCCCGGTCGGCTGGAGGAGGAAACAGGTATGCAAATGCATCCTCCCAGAGCACGGTGAGAAGTGTAACAAGAGAATTGGTCAATCCGTGAGACTCACTCCATACCCAGGTGCAATACAGGTGGAGCCGAGATTTAGTACCTGAAGCAGAATCATTTAATTTTAAGTAGACTCGAACTACCTTATGTCTAGGAAGCTATACAGCATTTAGATGTCCAAGCACGATCCAAGTGGGGCAGATGATGCCCACTGATGCAAACACAAATAAACAAGGCCACCATGTGAATGAGCAGGATTAAGTCACACAGATTATAGTTGAGCCCCGCCTTCTAGAAATACTATTATCCTAATCACGGAAAATCCAAACATACAAATGTAAGTCAGAGTAAAAGAACAAAACATATTTGAAAGAGTTTATTTAGCCCATATTGGATTTTTGTGGTGTTTACTGATTCGAGAATTGAGAATTCAGCCATAGCTCTATAATGTAAGAATGACTTGGCATATCTTTCGCAAAAGGCTAGCAATACCTCCGAAAGAGTTCGTAATGTTTTTAGGAATGTAAATTATGTTGTGAGTCCTTCCCGGACTATCTTGGCCCACATAAGTCTCTTATTTCCTCGGGATTATTTCAAGGCAGCGGAAATCTTCTTCTTCTCACATTGCCTGGCTGACTCTGCCTCAGAAACCAGCATTTCATTATCTCTCGAGACGAATCATCTCTCAGCTAAGCACTTCTTGTCTTCTCGCTTAGACTAAGGACTTTCCAAAATCACAAGTCAGTTTCCCTTCTTCTTTTTTTGTTTCTCAAATTCTCTGGAAGAGCATTTTTAACAATTGTCCTGGAACCATTGTTTGCAGCTCTGTTGTTGCTAAACCACCTTGGATGTAGCGATTAAGATACAGTCCATTTGTTTTAAGTTTATACAGTACCAGTGTATAAAGTAGATACTCAAAAAAAGTTGTGGATGAGTAAACCAATTCCGAAGAATTGAGAATTCCACTCAAATTATATAAGGATGATGGCGCATATTTTTAGTAAAAAGCTCATCGTAGCCCCTAAAGAGCGTATAATGCAAACTACTGCGAGGGTCTCAGGTTTTAAATTTCTGGTCAACAAGCCCACAGGTATCACTTTGTGGGGGCATATTTTATTTCAGAATATTATGGGGGTACAAACAACGTGGTTACATATAATTCCTTTGCCTCGCCCAAGCCGGGGCTACCAGCGTGCCCTTCCCCCATACAGTGTCCCCCACATCCATTTAAAACAGAACAGAGGGAAAGAAAAACACGTACTACGGAAGCATTCCTCGAGTTCTATTGTCATTTATTAATTTGAAGCTTATTTTGTATTCCATGTTTACTGCTTTTGTTTTGCTTTGTTTTCCTGGAAACTGAAACCCATCTTCAACTTTCTGAGAAAATACTGTTTTATTTTTGATATTCAATCAACAGCACTTTCTTATTCACTCTTTTCTGTAAAAATTACTTTTCTATATTACTATGTCTATTTGTTAATCTCATATGGAGTCAGCTTGTTAAACAGAAGAAAACAAGCTTCAGCTCCATAGAAACTGCAGACGTTTTGGATGAGATTAAACAAGACGCTTCAGACAAAAACACAAATCCAGCCCGGCCCTCCTTGGTCAAATCACGTGGGCCTTCAGCTGCCTGTTTCATCTTTCTATAATCTCATCTTACTATGAAAGTTAAATAAATTCAGTTGTCATAATGTTTTTTTTTTTAAGTCTAAATTGGAGAAACAATGGAGACTTTACTCCCCAACAATGGGAGATATATATACATATACACAAATTTTAAAAAATTAAAAAAGGGCATTTGTGCCATAAGAATTTCTCCAATTTCTTCTATAAAGGTGACTACATTTTAACTTGAATATTTTAACATACTCAAAAAGACATGCCCCTGGTAGGAGAGTGACATATTTTTTTCGCTCCTCAAAAGCCATTTTATAAGGCAAGGCACATTTCAACATCAGCATAAATAACAGCCTTGTTTGAGGACTCAGGAGGCAGCTTTAACTCTCTCCCCGCCTCCTCTCCTCCCCCGCCTCTCAACTGAACCACACCTCTCTAGAAATACTCGCTTTCTTAATGAAAACCATATTTAAAAAAAAAAAAAGCTTTGCATGACCCGCTGAAACGCCTGGACAATCTTTAATGTCAGCTTCAGACGACACGTGTCTTATGAAAGTCTGCGGCCCTGCTCGTCTGGCAGAGCAGCTCTGTCCCACATCTTTATGAGAAAGAGGGACAAAACTTCTGTTTTTGGCATTTTATGTTGGAGTCTGTTTTAAGCAAGGAGGAAAAAAATAGCAACGTAGAGTCTAGACAGCAGAGATGGGGGTGAAATCTGGAAGCCATTCACCCCGGCAAGGGCAGCGGCAGCCCGGCGGCGGCGGGGATCGCCTTACGCCGCCTAATTACACATGAAAAATGTACACATCGTTTCTCTCAACTGCTTGGAAAAATAGATGCTCAGATGGCGCTTTCGGACTGTGGCAACCGAACCCGTTGTATATGCAGGATGTGGGAGATCGTACTCCATGAGTTTTGCAATGTGCTTTTTTTTTCTCCAGGGAAGTAGGTATTCCTTTCATCCTCTCTCCGCCCCCAAATTTTTTAGCATATTTTAAATTTGGCAAATGGTCACATTCTGTGAAGAGTATTTAGATGTTAAAGTGGGTTATGTGTGAGATGAAATTAGATACATTTCTATTGCAAAGACTTCGCCCAATAGTAAGATGAAGACTGTGAGGTCCTTGAACTTATTTTAAGATCTAATTTATGGTTTGAGCCGATTTGTTGCTACAATGATAACTTCTGAATCATTAGCTTGGCCTGCTCATGCAATCACAGCCCTCTTGCTGGGCACGGTTCTACATTTTATGCAGGATAATGATTTTTTAAGAATCCTTTAATATAGCGTCTTTTTCCAGGAGTTAAAAGCATTTTTCACAGATATTAGCCTTCAGTCACATAACATTCCTGGAATCTAAGGACAGGATGAGTTCGTAGCCAGGAAAGGGCTCTGCAGAGAAGGCATATATACAGACTTTGATGCTGTAGTGTTTCTCCATAGGGAGAAATGAAAGGAGAGAAGAAATTTAGAACCTATCCTTATCTAACATTAGAGAGCAGAACTCTGTGTGTGTGTCTAAGAAAGAGAGAGAGAGACAGAGAGAAAGAGAGAGAGAGAGAGGGGGCTGGAGGGCTCAGGGAAAACCTTGGGTAAAGTAACTGTCGAACAGAAGCTGGAAGGAAGGGAGGAAGGATGCTAGAGAGCTATCTGGGCCCCTGGGGAGGGGCCACACATGGAGGATTTGAGATCATTGCAGAACCAGCAAGGCTGGACCTCGTGGGTGGGGAGGTCTGTGGGACCAGGTCCCGTGGGCTTCGGTGAACACTGGGGGAGGAGCCACGGCTGCAGGCAGAGGGGTGACACGGCCTGGCTCAACTTGTCGGGGGTTCCCCAGTGACTGAAGGGAGCAGAGACTGTAGGGACCCCAAGGTGAGATGCTGGGAGAGACTGTTGCAATAGTGCTAGCAAGAGACAGGGATGGCCTGGACCAGAAAGAGGAAGAATCTAGAAACCTAGGGCTAATTCAGGGCTGAATCTATCATCCCGCCAAGACCCCAGGGAGTATCATGATGGGTAAGCAAAACACTGAAGACAAGGACCTCCTTCTAACATTAAATATCCAGGTGCCTTTTGGGGGGCGGGGGAGGGGGTTTCTGAGCACAATCAGGCAACCCACACCAAAGACCACTAAGCAGTCACTAAAAATGATACCACAGGGTGGTAATGGCACTGCTTTATACGTTGGTCAAAATACATCAAATCGTGCATGCACTTGACATCTGACCATTTTATTCTATAAAAGCATGCTTCACTAACAAATAGTAAATTAGTTACTTCACAAACTTAAGTCTAGGGTAAGCTTTGCACATGCCTCTGAACTTCCCTGGCCCTCTGCTTGTGATTCAAACAATAATGACAAGAGCTAACATTTCCATCCTGCTTACAACGGGACCAGCATTCTCCTAGGAATTTTGCATAGATTAATTAATTCAGTTGACAGTCCCAACAATGCTATCAGATAGATACTATTGTCATCTCCATTTTGCTGGCGAAGAAACGAAGAGGCAGAAAGTCCAGAAGCTTTGGCCAATGCCTGGTAGGTACGTGGCAGCCTCGTCATCATCTGAGGCCTCTCTTCTTCCCTCCTGGGGTAATTCCAAGAACCAAACTGGAGGCAGATACCAAAGGGCTCCGAGCAGTGCAGAGAGCCTGATCCAGCGTGTGGTCACCACATCTGACCAAAGTGCCTCCTACAGACGGATGCCCATGGAGATTAGGAATAGCTGGTCCCTTGAAGATGCTAATGATAATAGCCATTCCCCTGTTTCCCTCCAGGAAGCAAATAATTACCTTAATTGCCTTTTCCAGGGCCCTGTTTTCCATCCTCATAATCGTTACTTTTGCTCTTTTCTGAATTCTATCCAATTTTCCTACATTCCTCTAAAAATTTTTGAACACTATTGACCTTCAAAGAAAGTTTGAAGTAGTTTACAACAAAAGACACTTGCGATGAGATCTGCAATATACAGATCAGGTATCAGAAGATTTTGATATTCAGGAGTTACACGTGAGTTACAAAGCCCTGGCTTCAGTCTCAAACTTAGGTCCCAAGTGTTTAAGTCACCAAGGAGGAAATGTTTTTGTTACCAGGCCAGAGGTCCAGCAGTCTGGGGAGGCAGGTCTGTGATGTTGATATCGAGGTTGCACTCCACGGTGGTTAGCAGAGATTGTTGTCCCTTGAAGACTCCAGGAGGGCCCAGGGGCTCCCAGCCTCCTACACTGGCCAAGAGCCCTCTTTCTAAGTGACACCTGGCAGACTCGGTTCTGGCGAGGCAGCTGCCTTAGGACTACACGGTGTCATTTTCCAAGCCCAGTGCTTCCTCCACCATGCACAGGGAGACCCCAAAAGGAATGCTGCCTCCACCATGCAGCTGTGCAACTTTGGACCAATCTTAAGCTCCCTGGGCCTTACTCTCCTTATCTGTAAAATGGAGCTAGTAATACCTTCTTCATAGGGTTTCTGAAAATCAGAGGTGCCAGAAGGTAAAAAGTTTGGCGTGTAGCATCAGTCCTCGACAGCAGCCCTTTTGAGGATGGGGGAAATTTGACACTCCAATTTCTATCCCGCCGTGTGCTGTCCAAGGGGCAGGACTTGGGCTCCCACGGTTGTCACAGGTAGACACTGTGAGAGTGAGCCCACATTCCAAGCCTTTCCCACAAGCAGATTTCATATCCAAGACAGAGTCAGAGAAGGGCTGGCCCAGGCTGCAGAAGAGGAGAGGAAGGGCCACCGTGGAAGCTATGGGTGCTGAAGGCGAACTTGGCTGAGCTGACGTTTCACCTGGGAGGACAGACCCTCGTGGTGCCTTGAGAAAGGGCCTCCAGGGTAGCAGTTTTTGAGCATTTGCTGAAGAGCTCAAGATGGCCAGGGGAAAGCTGGTGGTTTTAGCCAGAAATAGACCCCTGACCCTCCCTCTGGACCCTCAAAAGTCCCTCAGGAAATCTCAACAGTGCTCAAGTCTTAGGGACTGATCCCTTTTTGTCCTGTGCTGTTTTTTACTCCAGTATGTATACGGTGAATTTAAAAAAGAGGTGAATGAAATAGATGCTAAGCACTAATATGGCAATGTGTCCACTATTTGCCACAGGAAGGCAATTTAAAAATTAAGGAGTTGCTCACAAAATATATTACCTGTGTTCATATGCAATATGTTATTGTGTTTATGCATATTTTGTAAAGTATGGAAGAATAAATGATACATCCCAAATGTTGCACCGTGCTTATCCCCCAGGAACGGGATTAAAGATGATATTTTCTTCTGTTCTCAATACACTCTTGAATTGTTGATTTTTTTTACATGTCTGAATTTTATAATTTAAAAAAGAGTTTTAATTATAGCTGTTGAGAGTTCCGGCCTTCTACGTTTAATCACAGAACCACAGGTTGCTGGAGTTGGAAGAGACCAGGGAGATGATAGCACATTTGCCTTTGTTATTGTTTCCTCTTTCTTTCCTGCTAAAGGGTGGCTTATCTTGCTGTGTGGGACAACCTCTCTCTCCACGGGAGCACTGTGCCACCGAGTTCGAACCGACCTCCCCAAGCCCTGATGGCTTATCCACCCATGAGCAAGTGCAGAACAACAGCGCTCTCTGCCCAGGAAAACACTCAGACATGAGCCCTGGTGGTGTGAGATGTCACCTCCGGGGGTCACAGGCCCCACATGAAGAACCTCTCGCCTGCTGTGTTGGGACAGGTGCTGACCAGGACACCCTGGTCCTTCTGCTTTGCCGACTTACCTGTGGGTCTCACTATCGTTCCTCCCACAGTCCTGTCTGCAGGTTCTCGCATTTCCCACTCCCCCCTGCCTACCTCTTCCACCCCCGTATTTCTTCCTTTTTTTTCTCTTTGTCATCCTTCCCCAAACTCTTCACTAACCAGAACATGGAATGAAAACTCTGGGTTTTGTATGTTAAATGAAAAATAACTCTTTTACTTTAATTTTTTAACTTAAAAAATTATTCTTCGAAAATAAATACTTTTTTTAAAAATGTCCTAACAGCCCTTGATGGATTCTTCTTTTGCAACTGTTGTGGTCTGACTGCTCATCTGATTTGCTCCTTTATTTTTCACCCACCTTGTTCCAAAATCTTCATTAGGCAATTCACACTTACATCTACACTTACATCTTTAAAAAAATTATTTCTCCCTGGAGGCTTAAAGATTCACTAGAACAAGAACGTGTGACACCTTTTACTAAGAATAGGAGTAAGAAAGAAAAGTAAGGAGGAGAACTAGAAGCTTCCAAGAGCCCAGATCAGTCACACACTAATCACTGCATCTACTCTGAAGCCCTAAGTAAAATCCTATTTTCCCATTTTCCCGGCTGGAGTGAGGGGGCCCGGGGAAGGTTCACCAGGTGGGCTCCAAAGACCCTCCAGAACTGGTGTGCATTAATGAGACTACGTTGGAGGAAACACATTCTGTAAAACACCAGCTACAGCTCAAGACAGCTGTAATTATTCTAGTCTATTCCATCACCTAACGGAAGGAAGCACAGTCTATGACCGAAACCAGGTAAACAGTTTGCACCGCTGGGCAGGGCTATTGACCCTGGACTAAAGCAGATCAAGGCCACCACCAGCTGCCCCATTATCTCCCTAAAACAAGAAGGGGTAAGTGTCTCTATTGCAGGTAGAATCCGTTTTTAACAACTATGCCTCATAAATGTTAGAGCGAAGAATTGTGTTCCCAGAGTGAACATTAGGTGTGATTCCAGAATCCAAAAACGTATGGCCTTGGTGGCAAGCAGAGCTGCATCTCAGTTTGGGTTAGTCACTGGCAAAAATAGGAATCAGGAAATGGTGCCAAACTCGAGATGCGTAACCTTGAGCCAGGCACTTTGCCCAAGTGGATTGTGACCCCGCCCTGCCCAGCATGGCAGTTAGATGACCCAAATGACCAGGGCTGGTCTAGCAATGACCTACCAGACTCCCAAGTATAACTTCTTCAATTACTTCTATTTCCCAGTGGTCAGTAGGTGTAAGAGAAGCTGGCCAGAGGAAGTGAATCACTTCCTGTGGTCATTCCTCTGCCCACGCTTAAGCTATTTTTAACAGTCTGCACAAAACTCATAAATCCAACCCTGGGCGTGTATTTTATTTAACAAGTGCTCGATAAGTTAAGTGGGGGTGGAGACAAAAATGGGAAGAATTGAACCAGTGAGAGGGAAATGGTTCAGAAAACTCCCCCAGACAAAGACAATACGTTTTGTAACTTCTTTTGGAAAACTTGTCACAAAGAACAAGATCAATCCCTTTACAATTACTTCTATGGTAATTTCCCGCTCCCTATGGAAAAAAACCAATGTTTAACACAAAAGAACTGCCCCAAATTTACAGTGTCTATAATAAATTACTCAAAATATTCCAGAAACCAGCCAGGATGACTTGAAAATCTTTCTGTCCTTATCAGTGCTATTTCTTTCACTTCAAATATGGCAGTACCATTCGTACAAAATCTGTGAATAATTAGAGAAGAAATGTGAAATGACTTCCTAAGGAATGTGTGGATATTAAGTACGAGCTCACCCCAACATTGAATGAGGAAGGAGCTAACAGTTAGCTCAGGCAGCCGTGACGCAGGACCACAAGCTAGGCGCCTTCAAACAGCAGAGGTTTCTGACAGCTGTGGAGTCTGGAAGTACAAGATCGAGGTGTGAGCAGGTCTGGTTTCTTCCAAGGACTGTGAGGATAGAATCTGCTGCAGGCCTCTCTCCTTGGCTGGAAGACGGCTGTTTTCTTCCCACATCTCTTCATGGCATCTACCTCTGTGTGTGCCTCTGTGTCCAAATGTCCTCTTCTTATAAGGACACCAGTCATGTTGCACTGGGCCCACCCTAATGCCCTCATTTTAACTCAATTACCTCTTTAGAGACCTTATCTCCAAATAAGGCCAGATTCTGAGGCACTGGGGCTTAGGATTCCAGCATGGGAATTTGAAGGGTTGGGGGGACACAGTTTAGCCCACGACAGGTAGAAAGAGCTGTTCTTCCTCAGATTGTGACTTCATCCCAGATCAGGCTCTCTTAGTATTAAATATCCACCCAACACCTCTAGGCTGCCTTGTGTTTGTACCCCCTGGGCAGATGTAGCCCACCCAGAGAAAGAAAACCCAGTGTGAATTCTGAGCGGGGCGCTGCTCCCTGGTCCTGCCCGTGTGGGCACCATTCTTCAGAGACCTTCTAGCCTAGGCTCTTCCTGGCATCACCTTGGTGCTCCTAACACCGGGCTGCAGTAAGCCGGCAGACCACGCTCTGAGGGCTGCTTATGCCTTCACACACAGCATACAAAACCACGCTGTGGACTGAGATCGTCTGCGGCTCTGTCTTCTGTGACGGTCACTAGCGGGGCTCAGCTTTTGCTGTAAAGGGCCGGGTGGTAGGTATTTGAGGCTTTGCAGTGCATTCAGCCTCTTCCAAACTTCTCAGTTCTGCCGTCGTAGCGTGAAAGCAGCCGCTGCCGGCGACACGTGCTTGAATGAGCGTGGCTGTGTGCCAGCAGACTTTATTTATGGACACTGAAATTTGACTTTTACATATATCTTTTAGTTGTCATGAGATATGCTTTATCTGACTCTTTTCCAACCATTCAGAAGTGTAAAACCGTTCTTAGCTCACTGGCCGTTGAAAAACCCGGTGGGAGGGTTTCGGCCAGGGCCTCGGTTTGCAGAAGCCTGTCCCTTTCTGTGCCAGGTGGGCCACAGCCGTCTGACTGCTGTGCCCGTCTCTGCCTTCAAGACCCTGACTTGTCCCTCCTGGTTCGTGCTACTCAGCTCTCCAGCGCAGCCCTGAGGCCTTCTCTACTCATGTCCCCAAAAGGCTGTGATGCGAATCCGTCGTGGGAGCCAAGGCGGGGAGGCTCCGCGGAGTCTTTCCAAGAGGAGCTTTCCCAGTCTTCGCCGCCCTCCATCAGTGTCTCTTTTAGGATCAGGCCCTTTTTTCCTTGCTCCGGCCAGAGGGTGGTGGTGAGAGTCAGAACGTCTGGTGGAAGGCAGGGTCATTTTTTACGTGGAGAGGAGCTGAGAACAGCTCTCCTGTTGAGCCAAAACACGCACACCATGACACTTCCTGTGAAACATTCTCCATCCCCTCTCCCTCCTCCCCTCGCTTCCTCTTCAGCCATTTCATGCTCAATATCACCCCGCTCGCTTGCCAGCTTAGTAGAGCACCGGGCAGAACTCCGTCAGCCCTCCCTAAACACGGCGGAGTGAGTGTTGAAAACCGCCAGGTCGGCCATCTCTCTGCATTGCAAAACCATGTCTTGAACATCAGGTTCCCCGCGACTCTGTGCTTAAGGGAAACCCAGGCCTTCCCACGGAAGGAAACAATTATGAAAACATTTTAGGCATGAAATGGTGATACAGATTTGCATGCCAGGAGCTCTGTGACTGGTGATGTTATTTTTCATCCCAAAAATTAATCAACAAGTGGGGCGTATGCACCCCTGGTAAGTATATGTCAGGGCACGTTCAGCTTTCAGAGGAGGTACAAGATATCATGAAACCCATTTTTCAGAGAATTATAACTTTCACATATATCATGACAAGAAATTTTCAAATAGCATTAGAAAAATGGCCAGGCTTGGTGGCTCACGGCTGTAATCCCAGGGCTTTGGGAGGCCAAGGCAGGAGACTCTCTTGAGGCCAGGAGTTTGAGACCAGCCTGGGCAACAGAACAAGACCCCATCTCTACAAAAAGTAAAAAATTTGGATGGGCGTAGTGATGCACACCTGTATTCCCAGCTACTCGGGAGGCTGAGGCAGGAGGATCGCTTGAGCCCAGGAGTTTGAGGCTGCAGTGAGCTCTGATCATGTCACTGCACTCCAGCCTGGGTGACAGAGCAAGACCCTGTCTCTAAAACAAAAAAACAAAAGATGAAGAAAAATTAACTTGGATGCTAAAATTTGCATTGTTCCACTCATCTCAAGTCATGGCATTAATTATGTTTTAATCATACTCCTGTGCTGCCCACATTTGAAAAATGAAGACATCTACACAGGATTTTTCCCCGTACCAAGTCCTGCGGCAAGGAGGCTGAACAAAGATGCGCTACCTGAGTTCAGACCCGGCATGCACAAGACCACCGCTCCATCTCCACCTTGGATTGTACAGTCTTTGAGGGCAAAGGCCATTGGCCAAAGAACTTGCTCAGTGGTGCCCGGATCAGCCCTTGGTGAGCAGATGGCAGCTCTCCTTGCACCTGATTAAAGGTTGGTGACTGTCCTGGGCAGCGGTGCTCAGAAGGGATCAGGCCCTCCCGGCTCCGGGGCCCCTCAGGGCAGCAAGCCCTTGGCAAGCCTCGGTTGCCAGCCGGCAGCCTTGCCCCTCCGCTGGGCACTCACTGCAGCACCCTGGATGACTTTGGGACTGGATGGCAACTTCCTTCACTAGGTCACAGGTTCAAGAGTAGCCCAGACCCTCTGGATGTGGCCATAAGATACTACTTTGTCTTCTCCCCCGCCCCTGTCCACATGCCACCCATAGGGGCTGCCTGTCCTCCCCTCGGCCCCTTACCCAAGCTGGGAGCTGAGCCGAGTGTAGGGCTGGCTTTGATGCTCTGACCTTCAGCTGAGCTCCCAGCCAAGACACCACCGAGAGCCAGGCTGCAGGGACAGGAGCAGATCCAAGGCAGGAAGCTGATTTGACCTTCAGGAATCCAACAGCACCCCAGCCTTCCAGGCAGTGTGGGTCATTCCCACTAACAGCACCCCCAGATGAGACAGGCCCTGGCAGGCCAGCATGGGTCACAGAGCCCCTCCACTGCAGGAGACCAAGAGGGACTTTTTAAAAATGTATACATATATCAACTGGCAAAATAAACATGAACTAGCCAGGGTAGAAGACATTTCCATTCCAAGGCCACAGTCCTTGATCACCTTGGCCCTAGAATGCAGCCCCACCCTTGTCCCTGACTTCCTTACACTAATGAAAAAGATTAATATCCAGTGTTGTTAATACCAGGATGTTAAACTACCTAGGATATGAACTTGGGCTACCGCCTCCCAAGGGAACTGTGTGGAATGGTACTGCTCCAATCCAAAGGCCTGAAAGGGCACTTTCATTTTCATGAATTACCTCCTGGTTTTCTGCCACAAAACCATCCTGAGTGCCCTGCTCCTAAGTTTGATCTCAGTGCGGGACCAGCTTGGCGCTCTCTCCTGGTATCACCACCCTCCCCACCCGGAGATCAGCACTGCCACTGAGAGAGTTTCCATGGTTTACGGATAAAATGGACTGAGGAGTCCTCACCATGGGCCCAGCAAACAACCGACAGGGGCGAGAGAACCGACTCTGGAGCCCACATTCCACTGAGCACCGGGGTATGTGTTAGTCTGCTGGGGCTGCCCTAGTAAAACACCACAGACCCGGGGGCTTAAACAATGGAAACTTATTTTCTCACAGCTCTGGAGGTTGGAAGTCCAAGATCAAGCTTCTGGCAGGGTTGGGTTCCTAGTGAGGGCTACCCCATCCACTCACCTGACCGTAATTACGTCCTCAGAGGACCTGCCTCCAAATGCAGCCACCCTGGGAGTTAGGGCTTCAGCGTAGGAATTCTGGGGGGTGTGAACATTCATTCCACAAGGGGTGTGTGACTACAGCACTCTCCTGGACCACTTTCACTATTCATTTATCCATGCGATTGTTCATTGATTTAACACCTGTTCACTGGAGTTACTGTGCGTCAGGTGTTTTCCCGGAGGCTGGGATGACAGTGGTAAGCAAAAAGCTGCCCCCTAGGGGCTGCCATGCGAGGGGAGGAGTCAGACAAGTAGACATGGCAAGAAATGAGCAAATATAATGTGGTGCGTCCCACGATGGAAATCAGTTGCTTTTCATTCGTGCTCAACTTCATATTGGTTTTTAAATAATCTGGCCTGTGGTTCCTGATAGAAAACCTTTCCCTCTCCCTTCTTTAAACTTTGCCAAACAGATGAGTATTTTTTAATTTTCAAAAAAGTGATGTTTTCAGACGTTACAGACTACCCATCTTAGCTCCAGAACTGAAACAATGCCTCTTGCTGCCATGTGTTGTTCTTGGCCCGTCGTAGCAGCCCTGGGTACCTGGGCTGGATTTGAACAGAAAGGCGAGGATGATTTTAAAATGAAAGAGAATCAAGATGTTTATTCTCTGGATAACTGTAAACGATCACAAAGATGCCATTGTTTCTTTCTTCTCTAATCTGACTTTAGTATGCGGATATCTACTTTTTCCTCCCAGACTTTTTTTTTCTTTTTTTTTTTGCTCTGGAAAAATAAAAGAGGCAGAGGAGGAAAAGACACTGGTGGGTACAGTCATTACAAATTTGACATTTCTAAACTGTGCCTGACAGTGGAACTTGAAAATATTTATCTATCAGAAAATAGTTTCAGCCGTGGGCAATTTGGTGAAAAGGTTTAGTTGATGGAAAAACCATAACTCAGTGTGACTGGCTTTCATGTAAGATGTTCTTGAAGGCCACAGAATCACCAGTGTTTCCAACAACCTGGAAAATTTAGACCAGCTTGGAAAAATAACAGGGGGCTGGGGGAGGTAGCCAAAGCACTGCACAGGATTAGATAAATTTATGTGCTTTAGCAACTTAGATTTTAATATTAAATTATAAACGAAAGCAGTGCTCAGGCTAAGTGTTTAAGCAGGTCTCTCTGCCTATACCCTGTTCTCCTTCCCCCTAAAAAAAGATCAAGATAATTTCCCAAAATGAGGTGTTCTCGTGCATCTATATGTAGTTGTCTCCCCTTTGCATTTCTGGAAAAAACTATGTGTTCCTACAGCTTCTTTATATAGTTACGAAAGACACTGCCTTGGGGTGCTGGCCTGTGTCTTGGTATTTTTGTGCAGCGTCCAAGCCCAAGGCAATGGCCTGCCATGTTTGCCATGCTCGGAGTATCTGTGGTCTGCTGTGCCCTCCGCAGCTCCTCTGAGAGGCCGCACTGCCCACCTGGGGTCCTCCCTCCTGTCAGTCCTTGGCTGGCCCGTTGTTTCAGCCTCTGCATGGGGAACGGGCTGGGCCATTTGAAGCTCCAAGGCCATTTTTTCTGCCTTTTCCACTTGCAACTGTCCTAGAACAACTCTCTGCTTGAACTGTCTCATGAACATGATCAGAATGTCTCCACGTTTTTTCCTGCTTTTATACCAAAATTAGAGAAAGCATCCCCGCAAAGAACAAACCAACCGTCTGCAGAACAAAGGAAGAGACCCCAGCCTTCCCCCAGTGGTCCTCCCAGCACAACTCTTGTCCTCGAGCTATACAGGAGTGGCTCTGGTGCCCCACGGTGGGCTGCCACGCGCTATTTGTGTATGCTCCGTGGCAATTGCCTGTTTGTGCAGCTGTTCCCTGTTAGACTCCTGGCGGGCAGAGGCTGAGTCCTTTTCTCTGTTGCGTCCTCACAGCCCAGCACTGCATTGGGTGTACGATAAGTGTTGGACAAATATTGGATAATATTTGGACACATACAACTGCAAGAACCAATGTTTAGGTTAAGCCATAGGAATTGGCTAATATCTGACCATTTTGGACCTACAAGAATGGCACTTCCATGATTCTATCTAATAAACAAATTGTCTTAGGAACACTGTCCCCCCAGCACTAAAGAGTGCTGAACGTTGCCTCCGAAGGCTGTAGGGGAATGATACCCCAGAAGAGAAGCTGCAGATAACACAGAAGAGGACAAAGATGGATGCAAAAGGGGATTTTGTAAAAAGGACTGAACAGGCATTTCCAATCAATTATATGCCAGGATTTTTCCTGGTGTCTCAAATATTGTCCCTCAGCCTTCCAAACCATCTGGAAAATTCTTTCTCCTGGATGAAGTGTGATCATGCCAAATGTGAACTCTGCACCCTCTGACAGTCACAGGGAAGCCTGTCAAATCCTGGGGCACTATAGGCACTATAAAAGAAAAATTTCTAAATCAGAAAGTGATTTAATCTCATTTTGTCTTTAGAGAAACTCAGTAACATTGGGATTAAAATGCCAAATGTATAACACTTTGTGGGTTTATAGATCCTAATGTTCAGAAAAGCTAGATTTTAGAAGGAAAATGAAGCTCAAAATAAGAAATGAGGAAAAAGTGAGATGGTCTAATTTGGGTGGAAGTTGAGAACATGCCACTCTTGTCATGAGTAATTCAGCGTTTGATGGTTAAAAAGGAAAACAACCTGACAGTCTTCTCCTGGCCTGTAAGAAGGACTGTCAAGGGCACAAGTCCTCACTCAAAGCCAGTCCCTCCAGCTGGGACAGAGAAGAAGCTGTCCTGCAGGGGCGGGGCTGAGAGAGGCCAACAACAGCTACAGTTCTCATGGTGGTAAGGCCTCAAGTTAATCGAATGAGACAATTTTGGAAAACACAAATAGAAAACCAACCCCAAAACTGTGACTGCTTTGTTTGATGCCATGCATGCAGGCTGAACAGGTTCCATTTTAGAGAGATGCTTCCAAGAGGTGGGAGGTGTTCCACAGAGTGTTCTCTACAACACAGACAGCCAGGCAATATCATCCAAAAATCAACCAGGAAAGCCCACAACAGTCATTTATCAAGCATCCATCAAAAACTGGGCTCTGGGGCCCAGGGACACACAGATGAAGGGGCAATATCTCTGGAATCCAGGAGTTTGCCCTCTTGTGCAGGGCCTGAGTTGACAGGAGGCTCTGAAGCCAGGTGGAACGTACAAGTGCAAAGCAAGGACGTGAGGAGACAGGCGTGGGCGACTGCCAGGTGTGAAGATTGTGTCCAGCAGTCTGAGTCACGGAAAGGAAGGTGACTGATGAACACTTAGAAGGTCTGTGAAGACATCATGCAGGATACAGAAGCTGATCAGTGTTCAAAGATTATGACCAACATGGAACCATTTCTGAGACTCCTCTTACAGAAGCATCTTCCCATCTGAGGGAAAGAGGGTGGGATGCTCTATGCTTTGGTCCTAAACCAAACTATGGTAAATGGCAATCCAGTTCCTTCAAGAAATAATTTAGTCTCTGTGTGTGTGTGTGTCTGTGTCTCTGTGTGTGTCTGTGTCTCCTAAATCAGGCAGGAGGATTTAACTGGGGTTGTGAAATTTCATACCCTTTGGGTTGATATGAAGACACTAACATATACATCTTTGACACACAGACATGATTTTTTTAGAATGTTTTCCTTTTATGGATAAATTTATCTTATTTACTTTTATTGGTATGGTTAGAATTTGTTCTGATGTTTTATTTCCTTTTATGCTTTCTGGGGTTTTTTAACCCTTTAATTGAAGCATAACATATGTACATAAAAATGAACAAATCAGAAATACATGATTGGAAGAATTTTCAGAGAGTTGATGCACCTGAGGAACCAGCATGCAGATCAAGAAATGGAACATCTAAGAATCCCCCTCGAGACCCTTCCTGTCACTAACACCCCCCAAGGGAGACCTCTGGCCTGACCTCTAGTGCCATGAATTCATTTTGCCTATTTTTGAACTTCATATAAATGGAATCATATGGTATGTATTTTTTTGTGTCTGGCTTCTTTTGCCCAATATCATGCTTAAGACATTCAACCATATTGTTGCATATAGCTATAGTTTATTCATCCTTATTTCTGAATAGTATTCTTATGTGTGGATATACTCAGACAAATCTATTCATTCCACCATTGTTTGACATTTGGATAGTTTCATATTTGGGACTATTAGAAATAGTGCTACTATAAACATTCTTGTACTTGTCTTTTTCTGAACGTATGTATGCATTCATGTTTGGCACACACCTAGAAATGGAATTGCTAGGTTATCATAGGGTTTGCGGATTGTCAGGTTTAGTAGGTTCTGCCAAGTAGCTTTTCAAAGCATTTTTACAAGTTTCTGTTTCCTCCGTCAATCAGAAAGTCAATATGATTTGAGTTAACAAAAAACTCAATGCCCCCTCTGACAATAAATATATATTGAAGAAACCTCTTCTATACCAAGTCAGCATGGCCTGAAAGCTTATGTTCTGAACATTTTTGTTGCCTTCTTAGGACAAAAATATGAGCTACAAAGTTTTTAAAAGGTAGGAGACTAGGAAGAAGTGGGTTCTAATAACTGTTTAAGACTCCTTTCCAAGATGAATGAATAATGCAAAATGAATAAAGGTTTATAAAATGGCACAAAATAACAGTTAAGAGTTACCAAGATCATGCCAGAGGGTAGTTAGAACCAAATGTTTCCAGGAAATTATGGTCCTTGTTTTGAACTCAGCTGGCCAAAATCTGGGTAAAATTGTACATGTCAAACACCCAGGGCTATCTGACAACAATGTTTATCCCATTTTGCAAAGAAGAAATTCCAGGGATACATTAGGGAGAAGACACAACTGATAAGAATTTAGAAACTTATGGGATATATTTTTAATAATTTTCCAATTCTTCTCATTTATGGATCATATTCTAGCATCATTAGCTTTAAAAATGTTGAAAGAAATTGAAAGTGAGCATCCCAACTGGCTGGAAACTTAGAAAGGTGAAACCTTTTCTAAGCCGCAGGAAAGTACAATGGAACCACAGTTAGGGAGGCACACCCTGGTAATAATTTCCCACAGATTAAAAGGGTGTACAGTGTAGGCACACAAGTCTGCATGCGAGGGCATAAAGTATTTCCAGAAAGAGATACAAATCTTGCCACATTTATACTCTCCTTAAAATGCTTCAGTTGTTTCTTCCCGTTGCCAAAAATCCCAGCTTTTTCACATTGCATTCAAAGCTATTTATGAGTTAGCCTTTGCCTCTCTCTGACTCCATCCCATAATCACCTGCCTTCCAGTCCTTCCCTCTTGCACTCTTCATTCCAGCAATGTCAGACTATCCCTGGTTACTCAGAGTGCCTCGTCTATAGACCCCCCTCTCCCCGGGCTTTCGTTGCCATTGTTCCACTCCAACTGTTCCCATCTAGGCCACCGGTGAATCAAGTGTCCTTCCATTTTCAGTCCTGATCTTACTTGGCCCATTCCTTACTCTAGAGACACATGCTCCGCTGTCCAGGTTTTCTTCCTACCTCTCGGGCCACAACCCCGTCTGCTCCCTTTGTTGGTTCTTCTTCCTCTTCCAAACCTGCAAATGCCCAGGTGCCCACAGCCTCGGCCGTCAGGCTCTTCCCTTCTTTATCCGCATTAGCTCCCGATTGGATCTCAGCCAGTTTCACGCTTTAAATACCGTAAACGTATATCCCCAACCCTGACTCCTTTCCTGAGCTCCGGCTGCACGTTTCTGCGTGGCTGTGTCCAGGGGCTGTCACAGACCTCCGCCCCCCCCAGCGCGCCCTCCCGCGGGGCTGTGATGGTGGCTGACACCCCGCCCGGAAATGTTGGGGAGATTCTGCCCTCAGAGGCGCGAGCAGGCGTCCTACCCCGTGAGCGGCTGACCCGGGGAGAGCCCAGACTCTACCATGAAAAGGGACGACTCCGCGGTGCCCGGGCCTCCACGTGTGAGCAGGCTGGGGGGACACTTCAGTCGCAACCGCGTCTTTGCCCATCCTAGTCCCGCATCCCTCGTCACGGTCTCCTGCGCGTCCACCCTCAGAAAATCACTTGCACAGGGGTCCCCGTCTCGGGCCCTGCTTCTAGGAAACCCAACATAAGGGCATTTCCCACTCGACAGCCGGAGCTGTGCTCTTGAGCGACCCTCCCGTGAGTCTGTCCTCTCTCTCCCCATAACGGCACCGCTTGCCCGGTTGCTCAGTACCTGGACCTAGGAGTTGTCCTCAATTCTTCTTTATCTCTCATGCTCCCTATTTATGTACAACTATACGTATTGGTTTCATGTGCTCTATAAAGCACATTATTACTTTTTAATTCATTCTTGATAAATATTCATCCTCTAAAATTCAAAGCTAACGAACATTTGAGAGGAAAAAAACTAAAACAGTACATAGCCTATGTAAACAATATTGATTAACAAATGCCACATGCTTTAAGGAAAAACAGAGTGACAATGAGCAAGGAGTAGGAATGAAAAAGTGTACACTCAAAATAGTATTAAACTCAACATGCCTTGTTAATGCTCATCGTCCATCTGAAAAGGGGGTGGGAAGTGTAAGAAGGGTTTTTCTTCTGTTATTCTCTTTTCTCCACTAGGAAAACATCAACCACACGCTATGAAAAGATTCTCAGTCATGAATTCCCTCTCAAAAAAGCTGGGTGAGATATTTCTGCAACAAACAACTGTGCCCCAATGTCAGATATTGCCGTGTCTCTGCCTCCTCCAAGACCCAACTCAAAAGTCACCTCCTCTAGAAAGCCTTCCCAGCTTCCAAAAGCACCCATCCTGCTGCCTCTGGGTTTCTATTTGATTTTGCCCCATTCATCTTCTTTTCCTTAACAACGAGCCCAGGCTGTAAGCACAGATGGTGTCAAATAAGTGCTGGGTGAATGAAAGTATTAATGATCCAGAAAAAGTCACCATGGAGGGGGCTGCACAACCTCGAGCATTTCTTGGCTTCTTCTGGAGAAGAGGAGAGTTTCTAAAATCACAGTCAGTTTAGAGTTTGTTCAAACTAAATCCTCACCAATGGGCACAAAAGGATGCATCTTTCTGCGCTCAGCATGGTTAACATAGTAACTGCCATGTGAGTTGTATTTAACTCACGAGAGTTTTGAGCCTGGGGCCTCGTGAAGCATATGTAAGTCACACGTCTCTACGTTGGGAGCCACGAGAACTATTTTTCGAGTTGCATATAACTTCATGCACAGAGAACAATAAAAAGCAATTTTGTCATTAAATTAGAAAGGATTGTTTTGTTTTCAAAGTTTTTATTCTATTTTCATAATAAAACACTGTGGCCCCAAGGAAAAAATTTTTTTCTTATGTGATGGTCAATGTGTTATTAATAAAAAATATATCTAATTCAACACTCTGCTGATAAAAGAGCATCTAAGTTAAAACAAAAAAAAAAGTTTTGACATCTCCTGACTGACCATATGATTTCCTGCTTCTGTTTGGAGTACCCAGTGTCTGTCATGGTGTTTTTCGGGAGTCAGTAAGTGACCTGATCTACTCAAATACTTCCCTGGGCTGGCACTCAGCAGTGGCTCACATACAAAGTTTGTTTCTAGGTGTGAACAGGCTCCACCGGTCCCCTCGCCAGGTTTCCGTGCCTAGACAAAAAGGAAAAAAATAAAGAATTCTTTCTATAGTTCTGGAAATAAATTCTGGGTGTGCGAGGGATCTGGCTAAGTTAGGCAATAAACATTTGGAAAGTCAAGTTTTGGGAAAGATAGACTGCATTTCCATACACTCCCCATAATTTCAAACCAGAGAGCACAGTGAACAATACAAATTAGACAAAACATTATAGTTTTGTGAAAATCCAAAGAAACACACTCACAAAATTGTCATCCTTTCCAGTGTGTGTGTCTGTGTGTGTGTGTTGTGCAGCAGACCATCAGAGACGCTGGGTCTCTTGGCAAATGCAATTACAACAGCTTGGAGACCCCACAGAAGATCACACCAGCGCATCCGAGCCCCCTGGTGCCTTGCCAAATGCCAGCGAGCATCTTTGTAACTCTTGCCTTTTAGCTTTAACTACAGTGCAGCTCCGGCAAGCCACTTGGTTGCAAGAATTGAACCATGACAGAGGAGGTTCATGTTCACCAGCAACCATGGGTAGAGAGAGCTCTTTCCCCTCTGCCCTCACCCAACGGGAGCCCAGCTGTTTGCTCTCCCCCAGGGCTGCCCCCGACCCCATCAGTCCAGCCCCCTGGCTTGTCCATATGGAAATGGTAGTGGCAGAGCTTGGTCCGCCTCTGTCGGATGCTGTCACTAGATGTCTACAACCTCCTCGAAAAGCTCTAGCTTCGCTGGTGCCTGTGGAACTCCATCTACTCTGACCCCAGCGGTGGTCCTGGGGTCCTTGTGCCCACAGAAAGCCCTCAAAGATTCAGAGAAACTATCCTTGCACCAAGGTGTGCTAGGTGTGAGAAATGCCGCTAAAAATTATGGGGAAAGAAACGTTCCTCTCTGCCCCTGTGGGATTCTGAGCCGTCTCTGTCTCCACAGCTTTGAATGTGAGGAGCAGCAGGAGCCGTCACCCTGGACTTTCTCAGGTGACCACAGCTGCATCCGCTGCCCCTGAGACCCCACCCTGCCCAGACACCCGGCGTCTCCCACCACCCAGCCCACTTCCTGTTGGCACGTGTGAGGGTCCACGGAAAAAAACCTGCTCTCTCTTCCCAAAGGCAAACCAAACACCATGCTGCCTGTCGTCAAAGAAATAAACATCAAACAGTAAAGTATCATTCGAATTGACAAAGATTAAAAAGGAAAAATAAAACCTCACCAAACTTAGTGTCGGTCAAGTGTGGGGAAGTCCATACTCACATCCAGGGAAATACAAATTCATTTAACCTTTCTGCAGAGAGATATACATATGGCTGCTCCGTGGTCTCTGGTCTATGATTTGATTATGCACATCAAGGGCTTTAAAAATTTAATAGTTCTTTAATTTCATTTCAGCAAATTTCTTATAAGAAAATAATAGAAGATTTATTCAAAGATGTATTCACTAGCATGTTTGTCTCAACCTTGTTCATGAGAGTAAAAACTTGGAAACAAACTAATTTTCCAGCAGTAGGCATTTACTCAGTAAGATTCATGTATATGATGGAATATCATGCAGCTATTAAAAATGATGTATAAAAATTGTCTTTGCATTTTTTAAAGTAAAAATTAAAGCAATTGATTATCAAACAAAACATGTACCAGTCTGGTAAAAATCAAAGTACATCTATTCATTGAAAAAAAAAAAGAAACCTGAAGCATAAATGTTAAACTTTAACAATGCCATCTATGTCTGGAAACATCACAGAAAGCTTTGTTCTTTATATTTTATATTTTCCTTGTTTTAAAAAAGTAATGAACCTTCTTCAATCCAAGACATCAAGTGAAATGTTGAATGCTGTCCTCCAGGGCTAATGACATGTTTTCTCCCAATCTGCTCTGTCCGTCACTACATCTGGCTGAAGACGCCGTTCCACTGACACCTGCTCTATCAAGACATAGAGGAAGAGGACAAATAATCAGATAGAACAGTGGAAAAGTAATAATGTTTTCAGACTGAATAATGCACTCTGACACCAAATTCATCTCTGTTAAGTTGCCCGGTTCTGCCTCTCCAGCACATTCTTATTCCAACACATTAATCACATTAATTCATTCTTTTATTCATCAAAACTTTTCAGCCTCCTGTGTGCTGGGCACTGCTGTGGACGGACAGGACAAAATTCCTGCCTACACGGGCTAGAATCCTGGTGAGGTCAGGCAGATGGAGGGAGAGAGGACAGTAAACAGGTAAGCCCTACCTTAAGTAAGGTAATCGCAGGTCACGATAAGTGCCAGGAAAGATATCAGCCAGGTGATGTGACAATGGGAGGGAGTGGCCACTGGGCTGGAAGTGGGAGGAGGAGCAGGTGGCAGCACAGAGGAGTAGGGGGAGGTGCTTCCTGCAGAGGAAGTGGCAGGTGCAAAGGTCCTGGGGTAGAAAAAGGACTGGGCATATGTGAGGACGAGTGCAGTCTAATGGGTCAGGGTGAGAGGGGTCAGAGTACGATGAGGGGTGACCACAGCCAGGCTGGCCAGGCCACCTTAGCTCTGAGAGGCAGATGACACATCAGAGTGGAGATGCCCCTAAGGAAGAAGATCCCCACATCTGGAGCTTGGGGGCAGACTGGGGCTGCAAATGTAGATTTGTGGGAGGGCCAGCATTGGGGTGGGTATTTAGGGTGACCAGCTTGTCCCAGTTTGCCTGGGACTTTCCTGGTGTCAGTACACAAACCCCCACATCCCAGGAAACCCTCAGTCCCGGGATAACCACGATGAGAAAGGAAGAAGTGACCTTTGAGATGAGTGTTGTTAGGGAAGAAAAGCATCCTGGGGACATGGTCTCAGGTGCCTCCATGTCTAGAGGTCAGAGAGAGGAGGGAGCCAGCCCTGCAGGTGAAGAACATCTCTCACAGAGTCAGAGGGACTCCACAAAGCTAGCTGGAGGGCAGGACACAGTCCTCGGGGTGGGAGCACAAGGAGTTAGGGTGCAGAGCAGAATCCCAGAACTCATCTAGTAGGCATCCTGGCAGAGGCACTTAGACTGAGACCTGGAGGGTGAGAAGGCGTCCCCTGGTGGGGGGCGGAGAGGAGGGTGGACAGGAGGGGTGGACAGGAGGGGCGGAGAGGAGGGGCGGAGAGGGGGGTGGAGAGGAGGGGTTGGTGGTCCTCCAGGCAAAGGGAGCAGGCACGCCAGGGTCAGGGAAAGTGTTCAGAGCGGCTGTGGCTGACGGGCAGACCTGAGAGGAGGAGTCAAGTTCACAAAGGCTGGGGAGGAAAGACCATGTCTTTGGACTCCATCCTATGGGCAAAGGAGCATAATCGGTGGCTTTTTTGGCATGCGGGGTGGCTGATAAGGTTTGCATTTTAGAAAGGTCAGTGGTTCAAGTGTAGAGAAAGAGTTAGAGGAGGATGAGGGTGGAGGAAGGAGAGCAGTTGGGGGGACTTTTGCAGCAGTCCTTGTAGAAGTGACGGTGCTGAATAGACAGTGGCGGAGGTGAAGAGGAGGGGACAGAGGCACAGGAGGGGCATGGACAGGGCTGGGCCATCGATACAGGGGAGGCTGGCTCAGGGGCGAGTGGCAGTTGCTCCGTCCTGCTCGGGGTGCCGTGAGCGTCTGTGGTGCACAGTTCTGCCCTTCGCCGGAGCTGGAAAGCCCAGCAGGAACCAGGGGCGAGGACAGTACATATATATTTAGCAAAATAATAATGAATAAAAGGATAAAAAATTCTCCATCCAATCTGAGGAATGAGAGATAGTGAGCAAACAGAAGGCTAACATGGCTGTGACTTCTGAATTTCTCATTTTTGCTTGCTTGTGCTTTCTAAAATGTCCCCCAATGAACACAAATTATTTTTTAGAAAGGAAAAATCAACCTAAAGCTATTTTTAAGGGGGAAATGTGTAGTAGTCAGTGAAAAGGAGAGAAGCTATTGAAAGATCGATGGGATGTCGCGGTGTGAAAGGCAGTGGGGAGTGCGGAGCGCCCCGCAGCCGGGCCTGGGACGTCCCAGCCAAGGACACACACTCACCGCCAGGCACACGGCTGCTCCTTGCCACCCCCTCACCCCCACCCCAGCATCACAGAAAAAGGGCCTCTTCGGATGGTTGTTCCTTTTCTGAAAGGTTCAGCCCTGTATCGCGCTCACCACTTGGAAACACACACCCCCACCATCACCGCCTGTCATGTGTGGCTTTATCTTTTACCAAAATACAGTAGATGGTGCCTGTGTCTGTGCTGGGACAGAGGGGAGAGGTGGGGTCCTGGAGAGGAAGGACGGTGGCATCTTTTACAAGCCAGTCTGTGACATCCTGTTCTCTCTGTTCACTTCACAGCCAACTAAGTGTTATGACGCTCATTTTCAGTGTGGAAACTGAGACTCAGATATAGCAAGTAATTTGCCCCAAATCACACAGCTAGTAGGTCACAGGACAGAGATTCGTAGAGCTGCCTCCCAGGCTGCAAAACCACTGGGGTCCCACATAGCGATTCTGAGTGTGGACTCAGAAGTAGGACCACCTGGGTCAAATTTCAGGCCCACCACGTATGAGCTGGTAGACCCAGGGAAAGACGGTCACCAGACTGCCACCTGTGGCAGGTTCTTAATGACAGCATCTGCCACGTGGAGTTGTTTGGGAGCGAGACGAGAGAATGAACAGCCGGTGCTTAGACCGTGCCGGGCACCATACAGGTGCGCACTCGGTGTCTGTTGTTTTCTCTTCGCTGCCCACTCTGCTCTCCAGCTACTCCAGAGCCTCACTGTGAAGACACCCCCAGACTCGGGAATCTCTGGAGCACCTCGCTAAGCAGTTTGCTCAGACAGGCTCCAAGATAGTGGCTTCTCTGTGGTGAAGAGAATGGAAGAAGACACCAGCCTTAAAGACCTGTTCAAGCCAAGTTCTCCACTGCATTCTGGTTTCCTGACCTTCCAGAAATACTTCTGAGCATTGTAGTTCTTGTACGCAGAGCCGTAGGAAACATCCCACTTTCAGATTCTTTTCAGCAAGTGTTGGTAAGTCCTGGCACAAGCTCTGGGCAGTCTTAGAGCTTCGTGGAGCCTGACAAAGTGTCCAGTATGTCATTGAGCCACTTACAACGTAATCACTGGGATGAGAAAGTTGCTGGTGAACAGGGACTGCTGTGAGGGGAAGGAGAAGGACATGCACCCCAAGAAATGAGTGGGAGAGGAGGCAGCAAGGTTGCAAAACTGGATGCTTGACGCATCCTGCTGAGAATGTAGCCCCTACTGAGCACTTAGGTTTCTAGCTCTTTCCAGTGGTTTGTCAGCCTATGAGCCTGGCAGTGATATTGATGGATTAATTTACAGCAAGAAATATACCCATTGGGTGGCCGATCACCACCACCCCTCCCTGAAGACAAATGTATGCAAGACCCCTGGTCACTGGAGGGCAGCTTGGCCGGCTTGAAATCAGAGCCCTTAGAGTGAGTCTGAGTTGGGGGAACCAAATGGCCGTGGTCACCAGCTGAGGCCCCTTCTTCCCTGAGGGGCTTCCCAGACCCCATGTTTGACACTGAGGCAGGACACCATCTCCCTGGGGTGCATTGCCCAGGTTTTATTATGCTATAGAACAAGATATTAATTACATGAGAAGCTTTCCCTGGAGGGCCGGGGGTGATAGATTTCAGATTACAAGTAAATCATGAAATAGACCTTAATGCAAACGTTTAAAGAAAGTGATCAAGTAGTTAGAGAATTCAAGTGGATAAAGAAGTCAGGTTTGGGAGATGAAGGATTTGTGAAAGGGATTTTGAGAAAACTATGAGACCCCTTCATGGGGGTGGGTGGTGGAGGGGATACTGGAAGTACGACCCCCTCCCTCTTCATCTCTAGCCAAAACCCATCTCTATAGGGTTGATCGGAGAACTAGCTCCACAGGCCCTAGATTTGGGGAGTCCTCGTGGACTGATGTCTGCTGCCCATGCAAAGAACCCACCAAGAAGATGTTGTGGGCTGCAGGCTGCGGCAGCAGGGCAAAGAGAGGGAGCTGGCCATGGTGGGCATGAGGTCCACTCCCACCATTGAGAGGTGCTGTCCTGGGGCCAGATGTGGGCCATGTAGGAGAGAGGGCAGGTCTTAAAGCCTGCTCACAGGGACCTCCTGGAAAGGTGCTGGGACCACCACTAAAAGAATCTAGGAGAAGGGACCTCAGGCAACCAGGGGCTGGGCTGAGCTGTGGCAGGGAAATGCTCATCACCTGCCTGGTGGGAGGACAGGTGAGTGTTCTGTTCCAGTGTTTGCAGCAGGGTCTGCTGCAATCCCACGGGGGAGCTCACTGCACACACAGAGCCACTGGACAGCACTTGGCCAAGTGCTGTTCATTCAAGGGCTTGGTTCCATCTGGGGCACCATGAGCCCCTACCTTGCTTCCATAAACCAAAGACAATGCCTGAGATAGTGGCCATGGCTCTGATATCATTTAAATATCTATAAAGACAGAAAAATATGGAAAGAATCCAGAGTACAATCAGGCAGCAAAGAATCAAGAGAAGGAAATTAGCTGCAGCGTTAACAGGATGGCTCCAGTCTACGTACATCAGATGGAATAGTTAGGTAATGGCGTAAACCATTAAACCCCGGGGCAGCTGAAGGGTAGGACCAGGAGCTCTCGTTTTATAAAAGGCTCACCCAGTCCCAGCCTAGTGTTGCAAATGGAATCCTGCTTGTATCAGTTGGGATTAGATCAGATATACAGAAGCACTCAGAAGTGATAGATCATGTAAGAAATTTATTAGAGGGACTTAAGTTTATGCAATTGTGGGACCTGGTTAAAGGGTCTTGTGAAGCTGTTTTCTTTGTGTCTGGTGCTGGTGCTTGAAGTCTGCAGAGCAGGCAGGCAGATTGGGGAGAGTTAAAAATGATCTCCTAAATCACAGCTCTAAAACCTAGAATGAAAAACCGTGATGTTGCTGGCTCATTTGCCTGCAGGAGGAGGCAGAGACAGCTCCATGTTGGCGGTGCCTGATGTAGTTTCTGTAGATCCCTAGAAAGCCTCTGGCCCCAAAATTCTTCCTGGAGTTGAAGTTTGAAACATTTACAGTCAAATCCATCATCTCCAAACTCATCATCCATCCTTAATGAAGACCCATTAAGCCGTTATTAATTAGGCCCACGGGGAATGGGCTGAGGGCAAAGAGAACTCGGGGTCAGGAAGTGGGGAAAAGCACTTCTGATACACCTCCCGCTTGTCAGAGTCCTTTCATGTGCCTGTCACGTTTCTCTGGAGCTTCCCATCACCCCATGAGGCCACTGGCCAGGCGTTTCTGCCCGCTGTCCATGGATGAGGAAACAGAGGCACGTGCTGCTCAGCTGGGCCCGGCATCCTGACTCCCTGGTGGCAGGAGCCAAAGACCAGGCTGCCCAGGCACCAGGGACACCTTCAGCCACGTCACCCCCAACCTTCCTGGCCTGTTGCACAGTAAGACAGGCCTTGGCGAGGCATCTCGTGTCCTACAAGGCCTCTCTGACACCCTGCACCCCTCACTCTGACCCTGACACAGCACAAACGCTCCTGACCTCTGGCCATCAGCACCGCAGGCTGCTGAACCACGGAAGGCTGGAAGGAGGACGGGGCAGAGCATTTCAGGGAACAGAATCAGGACTTCAGCATGTGTCTTAGTCCCTTTGTGCTGCTATGGCAAAATACCTGAGACTGGATAACTTATAAAGAATAGAAATTTATTTCTCATGATTCTGGAGGCAGAAGTCCAAGATCAAGGCTCTGGCAGGTTCAGTGTCTGCAGAGGGCTGCTCTCTGGCTCCAAGATGACTCCTTATTGCTGCTGCATCCTTCAGAGGGGACAAACACTGTGACCTCGTGTGGCAGAAGGGACAAATCACCCTCTTGAGCCCTTTCGTAAGGCACTAACCCATTCATGGGGGCAGAGCCCTCAAGGCCCAATCACCTCAACTTCTTAATACTGTTCCATGAGGCATTAAGTGTCAACATGACTCTAGGCGGGGACCCAAACCTTCACACCACAGCAGCATCCCAGGCAGAAATTGGTAGACCAAGGCCAGCAGAAGAAGTGGGAGACCGTTTCGTCTGTCTCCACCTTCACTCCATAAATAACAAATCACACAGAGAATCATGGTCCTTAAATACAAAAGGAACCCTCACATGACATCTGACGTTCTGAATGCAATCACTTATAGACAGAATTTCAAATGCAGATGCTCAGAGACTGATCCATAGGTCTGAAGTCAGCCTCGGACTTTACATTTTAACAAACACCCCTAGGATATTCTGGGGGACTTCAGGGACTGAAAACCAGGTGCGGGTGCAGGGAGTTAGCTACCCTCCCAGCAAAAAATCTGGTCCCTCAGGCAGGGGTTGTCGTAAAGGACAAGGAAATAATAGAAAATAATAGAATATAGAAATAAAAGAACATACAGAGATGAAAGTACAGTTTTACAGATAATAGATTTATGAAAGGGGGCTGGGGCTTGGGAGACTCCACAGCATTCCCGTGACCTGTGAGGCCACAAGTGAAGTTTCACATCAGTATTTATGGGTACAGTGATCGGTTGCCAGGGGTAACAGATTTACATAATAACAGGTAGTTCGTTTTAGGTTAAAGGCTCCCAAAAGGCTTCTATAGATCCCTTAACTAACTCTATCTACGTGAGCAAACAGTTACAAAATCTTTCAAAGACAAAATTCTAAGCTCTAAGATAAAGCTATCATTTAACAGAAGGGTTAAACAGAGATATAGTGGCTCCATATTTCTTTGTCTAGTTATTATGGATGGAAACAGGTAGTCAGGAGTCAAGTAGGAACTGTCCCTTGGGCTAATTGCTTTTAGCCGCAGGTGTCTGTCTGTCTGTCAGGTGGGCACTATTTGATCAGCTTCCATCCTGTGGCTCCATGCAAACCTGCTTTGTCGTACAGAACAGGTGAAAGCCACAGGTTTGAGATGCAGCATCACTTTGGAAAGCAGCTGCCACTGACCTGTGAGATGCCCTCCTGAGGCCAGGCAGCTTTTGATATGTGAACTAACACGTGCACATATTCCTTCAGGGCAAAGCCCTGCAAAACTCCTGAGATCATTTCTGTCTCTAAAATAGCAATGATAATCTATGGAGCAACATGCGGGGACGTCATTTTTCCCACCATACAGGCAAAGAGAGGGAACCCAGCTGTCTTAAACGACTTGTCCCAGGTTCTGCAGTGGTTGAGCTGCACAGAGGGGTCCCTGGCCCCACCCCTCTTCCCTCCCACATCCTTCCTCAGTCACCTGTAACCCGGCAAGAGCATGAGTGAATGAGTGAATGAATGAATTCTTTCCCGCAGGACCACAGCCAGGCGCGTTGCTGTACGTCCAGGCGGGACGAGGTGCGGAGCAGAAAGCGTCTGAAGCAAGTGAGCTCTGCATTGCCAGCTCCTGACGTCTCGCCCTTGGGTCCGTGTTTTGAGAGAAGAACGCCTGCGTGTGCCTGTGTCGATTTGGAAATGCTCACTCTTCGCTACGACTCGGTGGGAATAGACAAATGGCACGAGAGCAGAGAGGAGCTGGCACTCGTCTTCTCGACAGTCTCCCTTCACCGCCCGGACCGAGCAGGCTCGCATCGCGGGACGCTGCGAAGGCACCGGAGTTCGCAGCTGAGAGTGTGATTTGGCACAGCTTAATCGATTCCATCTTTGCTTTTTCAATCAAGCTAAAAGACAAACGCACTTTTAGCTTTCCACGTCCCTCCACCCAGAATGCAAATTGACCTTATTTTAATTTCAGGAGCATGACACAGCCTAGACAGTTTACTTGTATGACAGTAGGAACTGATATTTTCCATACGCATCCCTTCAATTTGAGCCAGTTTGACTGATTAATTGAAGAACTCCTCCCGAACCTCAGAAAAAAGTGTGTGGCAGCCCGACCCGGTGGCAGAGCACCTGCGTGGCTGCGCTGCGATGACAGTGCCCACCCAACACGTGCATGGGCCGGCCGGGGCTCTGAGACCTGCCTCCTGCCAAAGCCAGCAATTATACTTTGCAGTTTCCCCGATTAAAAAGTGTTTAAACATCTGCTACTTAAACGATACTTAAAAAGTCATAAATTAAAAACAGGGGGAACGGAACTTAGAGAAAGTGAGCAGAGAACTAAAAGGTCTGTATAAATAGAGAAGCCATAGTTTTTCATTTCTGAAATGATCCCTTAACTGCTTAAAAATAAGCACTGATTCAGGTGTCCAGGGTATAAAATAAATCCTAATAAGCTTAATGAGAATCGGGCAGTAGTCCATGAAGAAATTGAATACCTTGCCCTCTTGTTCTGATCAGTTTGCTTTTTAGGGATTTTCAAGGAGGGGAAGGTGGCCCAGCCATCAGGGCAATGTTGAGTCCTTGCCAGGCTGGGCTGTGTCGGGGTAGACGGGGCATTGAAAACTGTACACACACAAGACAATTTCGTTCTGTCATGTGTAGTTCAGTTTTAAAGAACTCTATTAACAACCGCTTATAATTAGCAACAACTGTAACTTTGCTGCTTCACATTTTGGGATTTATTTTCATCTCTATTAAAAATTGCACTTTAGATATTAAATATTAAATCTATTA
>CM052436.1:4720794-4750945 GCA_028533085.1 Varecia variegata | reverse complement strand
TCAGTTTAACCATCTCTTTCATATACATGCTGTTATTTAAGAATATTCTAACCCGCAATATACTCCGTCACGCCTGTCTCAAAGGGAAAAGTCAATTTCCAGAACTAAAAGTTGGGCCACGGTATCATATGTATTAATAAGTGGCAGGATGGAAGTTCATGTGGACACAGCCAACTGGCCTTGATTCTGTCCACTGTTTATACACATGCGATTCCATGTGTCTTCTGTATCACATGCAATTTCATCTCCCCATTCTTCTAATTCCCCTGATGGAAACATACACAGCTTTGTACTTGTAGTTTATTCTTCATGAACAATGCTTGCTTTGGCACTTAGCTCAAAAATAGATTTTCTTTTTTGCACGTTGGTTACGTTGTGGATGTGGGTGGAGGGTGGGGTTGAGGGATTTGTATAAATAAGCATTTGGAATGTGTATAATTTGTGCAGCTAGCAGTTGCCTTCCTCATCCTTTTCCGGTCTGGACATAAAACCAGCTTCTCTCCTGGGTCTGTTTTGCAATCACAGGGAACTTTAGCTGTGGCTCTAATTGGGTGTGTATTTCACTCATGTGTGACAGAAATCCTGCTGTTGAAACAAGGGGTCCAGGCCTAGAATAAACTAACCTGGGTCAGGCCCTCGCTCTGCCTCTCACGGGTAGAATGAACTTAGGAAGACAGCCTTCCTTTCTTTCTCTTTCCTAAAAGTAAAAATGGACATAATAACAACTTCCCATAACTCCCAGGACCATTGTCAAGTTCAAGTGATTGTATGTGTACATGCAATTATTTCCAGAGTTTTATTTGATGACTCTCTTCAGTAAATTCAGTCTCACAGTAAAAAATTTAAAAATAAATGAAAATAAGGGCCTATAACCAAAGACCTAGGAAAGATGCTTCACTGTTATTTCCACTAAAGCAGTAGATTCCAAGGGTAGAGACTCGAGCATTCAGTGGTATTATTCTTTTAAATAACTTTTGTCTTATTTTCCTAATTTGCAAATAAATTCATGTTCTTCCTAAAAAAAATAGAAAAGAAAAAACAAATTATCACTCAGAATAAGTAATTACAATTCTTAACGTTTTTGTATTATTTCCTACCAGTCTACATATATGAAGATACATGTTTGTCTTATAAAACTCAGATCACAGCACATGTGAATCTTTGTTCATGTTATTAATGGTTTCCTTTGAATACATTTGCAAGAGGGAAATTACTTAGTCAAAGAGTAGTAACTCTTTGAAGGTGCTTAATAAATTCATCTTCATCTTTTGAGAAAATCTGTACCAACTCATAACATTACCAGTAGTGAATGAGAATACTTATCTTGCAGCAGTCTCCCAAGCACTAAGTGTGATCATCTTTTCAAAATCTTTGTCAAATTTTATACTTTGATTATTATTGAAGCTGTTTTTTTTCATATCAGATTGGCCATTTGTGTTTCTTATTTTGCACATTGTATTATTCAGGAAAGCTTTGAGCTGCAAGTAAATGAAAATTTGATTTACAATGATTGAAACAAAGTGAATTTTTTAGGAAGTCTGGAGAATTTTGCCCTTGCTTTTGGTTCAGCGGCTCAACAGTGTCAATGACCATGTTTCTGCCAATCTTATGGCATCTCACTCATGGGGGCAAGATGGCTGCCAAAGACCCATCATCACATCCTTGCTTAAGACAGGAAGAAGGAAAGAAGAACAAGGCAGCCTTCATATCTGTCCCTTTCCTTAGCCCTCCCCATGAAAATGTCTGCTTATGTACCATTTTTGGCCAGAACTATGCCACATGGCCACCCTAGCCAAAAGAGGCTGGAAAAGATAATCAGTTTTTCCAGCCTCTATAATGGAGGTGGGAAGAGTGAAGGGGGCTTGAAAATGGATGTTGGGTTACTCAATAGTCATAGTCTTACCATTTGTACATCTTCACCATAAGCTCCTTTGTAATGATATATAAAATACAGGCCAGCCTCCCTGGTAGTCTCTAGAAGCAGCATGAAGTATCTAACACCTATTAAGAACTTATCATGTGCCAGGCATGGAACTAAAGGCTTTTCATGAATTAGTTCATGCAATCTCCCCATCACCTGCTTGAGATCCTGCCCATTGTACAGCCAAGGAGACTGAAGCCAGAGAAGCTCATTACACAGTCCTGGCCGCCCAGACTCTGAAGGGCTCTGCTAGAGGTAGGTGATACCTTTGCTGATCTCTGTGTAAAGAAAAAGTCTCTAAGGATAAACAACATAGAAAAAAAAATCATAGGGAAATATAACAACAGATTGGATGAGATAATAGTTAAATATTAGTTAAATAATAAACAATAGTTAAATATTAAAACCATCCTAATTTTCAGCAATATGAGATTGCAATGAAGTAAATAAACTATGACATATTTATACAGCAGAGAAACTGATGCTTTAGAAGAATATTTAGTGATATGAAGAAATAGCTGATAATGTGGGAATAGTCAATATATTCATACAATAGAATAATGGAATATAGTGTGATTTGAAATGACTTTGTGGAAACTATGGTAAAATATTCACAATTTATGGTGGAATGTAGAAAGCAATATATATAAAATTGTACAGTATAACCCTATGTATAACATAAAAATACTATATATATAAATTTGCATATATAAAAAAGTTAACAATAATTTTGTTATTTTCTAAATTTATTCCAAGTTTTCTATAATAATGTGGGATTAGGTTTCAGGGCAGATACACTTAGCTGCTGAAGGTTCAGCATTACCTTTTCTTTCCTGCTAACCAAACCTCAATATTACCCATACAGCCTGGACCAGCCCCAGGCATGAATAATGATCGTTCTAGGCTGAGAGTAGATATGATTTAAAATGATACTAATTAAATAATTTTTAAGGAAAAACACTTTTTAAAAAAAGTGATAAATGAGGAAAGTGTCTTTGTCTATTTGGGGTGCTATCCCAAAATACTATAGATTGGTGGCTTATAAACAGCAGAAATTTATTTCTCGCAGTTCTGGAGGCTGGAAAGTCCAAGATCAAGGTGTTGGCAGATTCAGTGTCTGACGAGGGCCTACTTCCTGGTTCATGGACAGACGTCTCCTGGGTCTGTCCTCACTTGGTGGAAGAGGGGAGGGAGCATTCTGGGTCTCCTTTATAAGGACACGAATCCCATTCATGAAGGCTCCATCCTTATGACCTAATCTCCTCCTAATGGCTCCAGTTCCTTGTACCATCACTTGAAGGTTTTGAACATATGAATTTGAGGGAGAACATAAATATTGGGAACACAGCAGAAGGTGTAAGTATATTTAGAAGAAAAAGGAGGAGGAGGAGGAAGAAGGGAAGGAGGAACTAGGGAGGAGGCAAAGAATTAGAAGAAGAAAAAGAAATCAAGAGATGTAAATAACATTTAATTGCACTTGGAGTCAGAAAAATAACAAAGGGCAATGATGACCACGTGATTTAGTGCCAGTGCCAGTGAAGTAAGAGTTCCTGTGGGGGGATATAGGGGTACAGTTTTCTATAAACAACTTTTTTGGAAAAGAAGTTGACTTTAAAATTATTTATACACTCTGGTTTGGTCATTTTATTCTAGTAATCTGTCCCAAGAAAGTCACTAAACTGTGGGCAAAGCTGAGTTATTGATAACAATAAAATACCGAAGGTCTAAATGTCTAACACAAGGGAAGGGTTCACTCTGATGGAATTTATTTGATATCCTTCTCCAAACATGATGATTAAGAGATCTAAATCACAGTAAAATGTTTGAAAGAATAGTTTTCATTAAAAGATCAAAATCATATGCACAGTATTATATCAACAATGCACGGGGGAAAAATATCCAGAAAAAAAATGGAAGAAAATATGCCAATATGTATTATACCAAGAATTGTCTCAGGAATAGAAAGACAGTATTATTATTATTATTATTATTATTTTTTGCTACTTGGTATTTGTCTGTATATTTCTAAATTCTCTGTAATGAGCATTTATTTCTTTGAAAGGATCAGAATAAAAGTAACTTAAAAGATTTGGTAATAGTTATATTAAAAGGGCACTTATTTCCTAAGGAAATCCACTGTCCTCGCCAAGCCTGCTAAGCGGTGTGCCCTGGCAGGAGCATCCACCTGCACCATATTCCGCGCATTTGCCCCTGAACGCAGCTCTGACAGGCAGTCCAGTCTCAGAAGCAGGTTAAAAAGAACATCGCAAAAGTGTCCACCAACACCCCTGTATCTTCGTCTGCCTCTATGTCAACCCCTGCTGTACCTTGGGTGGGCAGATGACAGTGTCTTCTGCAAACATATACAGCTTCACTGCCACAAAGCCTACTTATTGGCGTGTTGAATGTGTAGACTCTGCTTTCAAATTGTTTTGCTCAAAGCTGTAAAATGAATACCAACTCCTGTATACTAAGCTTGTGACCCACCCTACCCAGTTTTCAGCCCTGTTTCCTTACGCTAGTCTGTCCTTCCTAGACCCCCTGAGGACTCCCCTCACACCTCTCCCAGACGAGGCCCCAAAGGCAGAGACAAAGCCCCTGGGGTCTGTGGGCTCATGGACCGCCCTCAGTAGCTCATCTGGGCAGGGATATGAAATGACCTCTTCTTGCTGCCAGTTCCCCATCTCCTACCAGGGGAAAGAATTTGTATCTGCAAATGCTGTCCTTGGCCTTGTCTTTGGTAACCCACGCTCTGCATTGTTTGCAGGGAGGGGGCGGCATGCACACATGCATGAGTGCATCTCATGGCTCCTTAAAGAAGTCCCAAAATACAGACACCTGCCCAACTCTCCTGTCCCTAACAATTTTAACTCACCTGGAAGACCCACTCTTGATTTCTGAATGGTCCTTCCATTATACCAAGGAATTCTGCCAGCTATGTCTTAACCATAAGTTTAAAATGTCTTTCTTCTCTGAACATTTTAATAGCATAAAAACCAAACAAAATATGCACAATCTTTAAATAAACTCAACATTAAGTGTGCTTTGTGCAAGCATTACCCTTTCCAAATTCTTTTTTCCTTCCCCCGCTTCCTCTTCAGTATTTATGAATTATACATGTGGCAGAGGAGGCATCATTATAAGGTCTAAGGCATCTATATTTCAAACCTGCCAATGATTCATTGCCAGGCGGTGGCCAGTGCAGATGGAAGCAGGTGCAGACTGATGTGCAACAGTTAAACATGGGTGGGAATATCCATCCCCATCATCGTGCCGGTTATATGCTGTGTGGTTTTGCTGTGTGATTTTGTTTCCATCGTCTTCCCAGGGGCTACCTCAAGAGTGACTGCTGGGCTTCCTCTCACAGGTTGACCCACTGTGGTCACCTGAGGCAGCAGGTTGAAAATCATAAAACATGGACCTATGCCAGATCATTCTGAAGGCTTAAAGTGGAAAATGGCCCTAGAGATCCCCCTTTATTTTTATTTTTATTTTTATTTATTTATTTATTTATTTTGAGACAGAGTCTGGCTCTGTTGCCTGGGCTAGAGTGCTGTGGCATCAGCCTAACTCACAGCAACCTCAAACTCCTGGGCTCAAGCAATCCTACTGCCTCAGCCTCCCGAGTAGCTGGGACTACAGGCATGTGCCACCATGCCCGGCTAATTTTTTCTATGTATTTTTAGCTGTCCAGATCATTTCTTTCTATTTTTAGTAGAGACGGGATCTCACTCTTTCTCAGGCTTGTCTCGAACTCCTGACCTCAAGCAATCCTCCCACCTCGGCCTCCCAGAGTGCTAGGATTACAGGCGTGAGCCACCGCGCCGGGCCCCACTTTAGTTTTAAAGACTAAAACTCCCAAACCCAAGAAGGCCAAGATCCCTAAGCCTCTTCCCAATTTTAATTATATTAAACAATGCTATTTGGTTATGTTCTCTCTTCCTATGTTGCACTAAGAATTGGCCTTGAAATGAATAAATACAAAAAGATACTATGGTGCATTCACATGTTCTCTGTTCAACCAACACAAAGATAGTAAAACAGAAAGAAAATACGATCAAAATAAAATATTCTTCCACTTTGCCAATCACCCTCCCCTCCCCCACTGCCCCAGGTCTAGCTCAAGGTCCAAGGTCTCTCTGTGCACCTGTCCTCCACAGCTGTCAGTGTGGAGCTCTTTCTACTCCACGGTGGCATTTTCCCTATGCAGGGCTAGTGAGAAGAGGTTTATAGAAACTTTGACTTCCAGTCATCACTTGTAAATGTTCCATGCACATTCTCACAGTCAACCAAAAGCATATGTTCCAGCAAGTTCGCACTCTCCCAATCCTCTCTCCAGTATCCTCAGGGTTATGTAGAAGAGGCTGAATGGAAAGCTGTTTCTGGTTTCGGGCTTTTTTTTTCCTATTTTTATTTTTATTTTAAAGAAGGCAGTTCAAGAAAGCAATTGGCTAAACTTCTCACCTAAAATTATGATTGAGAAACGCAATGGGTGACCCAAAGGGGCCGATCAAGTAGTAGAGAAACCAGAAAACACTAAAAAACCAAGTATAGCCTTATGCTCAAGAGAGGAGAAAAGTCTATACAGAAATTAAGTCCAAGAAATACTGAGTTGATTTACAGCTGATCTACCTAATACATTTCAGAGCGAGGAACGACTTCCCTCCCATGACTACGCCTCATGAGTTTGCAATGCATATTATAAATGATGCAAGGAGGGAACTGATCCGTATTTCCTGGTGTTACGACTTGGAAAAGAATGTGATCATCTAAAGGTTTCTAAGGAGATTTTTTTATCTGCACATTAATACCCAGTGTATTGTGGTTTCTGAGGTTGTAAGACATTTGTCTTGTTAAGGTAATTTCTTACTAATCATTGTCATCGGCATCTTCATAATAAAAACAGCATTTCTTGATTGCCTGCCCTCCTTTAGAGTAAATTAGGTATTGCTGGAACAAAGCCTCCCTGGGCCAGGGATGTTGGGATTGATGCCACGAACACCGTCCTGGCTGAGCCCGTAAGCAGATCAGTCAGCAGCTGCAGATGTTCTGCCTTCATCAACCAGGAGCCTAAATTGTGCAGTAGAAACGTGCATGTCTTTTTGGCTTTTATTAAAGGAATGATGTGTTTGGGAACATATTTTCTTCAGCATCTGTTGAACTGGCCACTGTAAATTCATTGAGTATAAGCGCAGTCACTCACCAGGCTTCCCTATCAGCACATATCACGTGGTTTGGCATTCAAGTGAGATAGACCATAAACAAATTCATCCAAGCAGAACTCAGGAAATCACCAGAGGTATTGATTTCACCAGTGATCAAAACTTGTAAGTAACTGTAGCTATGGTAACTGATATAGTACTTTATAAGCCACATGTCAGTCAAACAGATGATTTGTCTGCATTTGACAGAGGTCCCTACCTCCTGGTATTCACATCCAACCTGAACAGGGCTGTCTTGTGTAGCCAAGAGGACATTGTAGAAACGACTGGGTGTGACTTCCAAGTCTAGCTCACAAAAAACATTGCAGATTCCACCTTGCTCTCTCTTGGATTACTTACTGTGGAGAAAGGCAGCCACCATGTTGTGAGGATACTCAAGCAGCCACAGCCCTACAGAGAGGTTCACAAAGACAGGACTAGGGCCCTCCTGCGAACGGCAAGCACAGACTTGCGGATCATACGAGTGAGCCATTTTAGAAGCTGACCCTCCAATCCCAGTCAAACTTTCAGAAGATGGCAGCCCTGGCCAACAGGACTGAAATCCGGGGGAGATACCAAGATTCTGAACTACTCAGCTAAGCCAATTCTGAATTCCCACAGAAACTTTCAAATAATAAATTTTTATTGTTTTAGGCTTTGAAATTTGGAATTTTTTAATGCATCAGTAGATAACTATTAACTTGTAGTTCATGAGCAATGATGACTAATGTTGTACCCTTTCCATTAATGTCACCAAGTTGGAAAGAACATTACACAGGCAGAACATTTGAATCCCATTATGCAAAAAGACAAAACAGGCCTTGAGGAAAATGGAATTGATGTTTCATGTGAATGTCACTTATTGCCTTGCTTAGTCTAGTCTACCTTTAATGAGCAGAAATGCTAGATAAGGGAATTGGACTCAGAGCAGCTAAGTAGTAGTGCAAAAATCCACAGAGCTAGTTCATGGCAAAGCTCAGATTAGAACCCAATTCTGTCTGCCTTCAAATCCCATACTCTATCCCTGTATGAATACAAAATCTTCCAAGATCAAAGAAATCTGGAAATCCGAAATGCCCATATTTTATCACTCTATTCATTCCAGAAAAGGTTTCCAGGTCTATTGTCAGAAATGTATTTTGTGCCATGTGAAAGGCCATCACAACCACATCACAAGGCACACCTGTCCTCAGTGTGGTCTGTTGAATGCATGTTTCGTTTTGCTTCTGCACCATGTCTTCATGTGCATCTTGCAACAAACACGCAGTTGGCAAGGGTAAGGCAAAAATAATTACTAATAGGGAGATAACTTCCACCATCATCTTGGATGCACTAGTTAACACAAACTAAATCTGAGCTACAAAAGGCTGCCCAATCTAGAAGATATCAGACAAGGGTGGGGAGGTCCCAGGGCCTAGAGTCGGGGAAGGGTATTCCCAGGCAGTGTGTGTGACCTACAGCAACTCCTTGCACTTGTTTTGGCATAGGGGAAATTTTGGCCACATATTCCCTAGATGCTCCCTAAGATCTACTCAGGCATCCCATGCTATATACGCACAGGCACACACACCCACACAAGGCAGGGGCTCGGAGAGGGAGCAAGGGAGAAAAAGAAAGGAAAGACAATGTAGTTGATATTTATTTGCCTTCCCAGCCTTCATTGCTGCATCTTTGGGTAGTTGTTACTGATTTTCTTAGTTGCAAAGCCACCTCTCTTCCACTATTGGTCTGTGAAGCCTGAGGGATGCTCAGTTCAGCTCTGGGAGTGAAGGATGTAACTCAGGCTTGGCCAATGGGAAGCATCATAATCCTCCAGCCTTGAGCATTAAGTCAGGGATAGACATGCAACCTAAAGTAGTCCCATTAGAATGAATCCTAGGACGTAGGCTGGAGTTACTCTTCCCCAATGAAATTGAATCCGGAAGGTTGTGGGCTTGGTTGGAGTTGCCTTAGTCATTTTGCCACCAGTGGCAAAGGCAATGAAAGAAGAGTCAAGAGAGAAACAAAGTCCTGATGACTCACTGGTGTCCATACACTGGTGGTTCTAAGTAGGAATTCTCTTTTAGGCAGTGTTTTGTTTGGGGGCTTCTGCATAAGCAATGAGACAAGACTTCTAGTGCAAGTAGTTTATTTCAGAGATGACCCCAAGGAAGACCAACAGGGAAGTGGGGTAGTGAGACACAGAAGAAAAATGAAGCCAATAAAGGGTGGGAGAATAATAGCCCCTAAAGACGTCCACATCCCAACCCCCAGAATCAGTGACTATGTGAGGGCAGGAGGCAAAGGTGAATTAATGTTGCAGAGGGAACTGTTCGCTAGTCATCTGGCCTTAAGACAGGGAGAGTATCCCAGGAGATCTGGGTGGGCCCAATGTAATCACAAGGGTCCTTAAAGGTGGAAGAGGGAGGTCAGAGTGGAGAGATTTGGAGATGCGGTGCTGCTGTCTTCATGAAGGAGGAAGGGGCCACGAGACAAGGCAGGCAGCGGCCTCCAAAGGATGGAAACGATGAGAAAACGAGTTCTTGAGCCCCCAGAAGGGAATGCCCCCTGCTGGCACCTCGATCTGAGCCCATTTCCGACTTCTGACCCCCATAACTGTAAGGTAATAAATTTGTGTTGTCGTAATCCACTGAGGTTGTGGTAATTTGTCACAGCAGCCATAGGACACTGATATAAGTGTGTTATCAAGTCAGATGCCTTGTGGGCAACTGCAGCTCAGGCCCCCTGGGGAGCTCTGGCAGATGGTGCAGAGCATGCTTCAAAGTGGCCCCAAAGTGGCCGAGGAAGCCGGACATTCACCTCCCAGCCCACGGCCATCAGCGGACTCCAGCACTTCCACATTGTCAGCGTGGGCTTCGGAGCCAGGCCCCAAGCTCGCAGGCAGAAAGTCTCAGGAGTTTGCAGTAAGAGGCCTTCTGGACACCAACAGCATCTGCAATACACAGCTTTTGGAGGTAAATAGCTGGGGGGGAGGGAGGTGAATTTTAATTGTCATGATAACTGGGGGCTTCTACAAATATTTATTGGCTGGACACGTTGAACATCAAGATTCTTGCGATGATTCTGCAGCACTGAGAATCATCTCACCCTACAGGCGGGAAGCACCCCCTTAAGGAAACGCTGGCCAGGACCAAGCCACCCCTTCTACTCCCAGGCCAATTCCCTCGGACTAACCAACGTACTTCCTTCCTGCCTGAGCTGGTTTGGAACGAGTTTCCCTTCGCTTAGCCCAGCGATCTCAAACGCTACACAGAGACAGACAGAGATCTATAGACAGATCTAGGTATTCCTTTTTGTAAAAACGTCCGACAATAGTTCTCTGAAGAAAAGGGATGGCCAATAATTCACAACAGCTGGAACTGGAGCCTCGTCCATTCTTCACACTTCTTTGTGCAGTGTTGAAAGGAACATAAAATCAGCTCAGCCCCGTCAGAACATTCTGTCATGAAGTAACAGAGACACGTTCCAAGAGGAAGGAAAAAGGGATTGCAATGTGTTTTCCTAGTCCCCAAAGGCGTATGTGCCATAAACCGGTAAATGTTCAAAGATCAGAGCGAGAGCCTGAACAGCTTGCTCCCTGAAGTCTGCTCTGCCAGTGCCCGTGCCAGCACACAAGGACAGGTGAGGGAGAAAGACTTCGAGAAAATGTTCAAAAGGGGAGGAAGGATGCAAGGGATGGAGGGAGGGAGGGACAGAGGAATATTTTCTTTTCTTTCTTGAAAATGCTCTGGAATTTTTCCCCACATGTGACCTTTGATCGGCCTTCCACTTGAACCCTGGAATGGGAGAAGCCACATGATTGACACTTGTTTCAGAACCAGGTGACCCTGGAGGAGAGATGCAGAGGGGAGAACCTGGGTCTTTGATGGGGGCAGGCCGGGGTCACCGCATCTCAGGGCTCTACATGCCACCTTAGCTAGCTCCGCAAGATCCCGCCTGTATCAGTGTCCTAGGGATGCCAAAACAAATGGCCCCAAACCGGGAGGCTTAAAACAATAAAAGTTTATTCTCTTGCGGTTCTGGAGGCCTGACGTCTGAGATCGAGGTGTGGTCAGGACCACGCTCTCTTTGAAGGCTCCAGGGGAGGATTTTCCCTCGACTCTTCGTAGCCTCTGGTGGTCGCCAGCAATCCTCCACGTTCCTTGGTGTGTAGACGCATCTCTCCTATCTCTGCCTCTGTGGTCACGTGGCCTTCTCCCTGGGTGTCCGTGTCTCTGTAGGCCTAAATCGCTCTCCCCTTATAAGGACACCAGTCATTGGATTTAGGGGCCACCCTAATCCATTATGACCTCATCTTAACATGATTGCATCTGCAAAGACCCTATTTCCAAAAACAAAAGCTCTTTTTGTCAAAGCCCAGACAGTCGTCATCTGGCCGTGACGCCCTGGACACTTCTGAGCTGCCTGGTGCTGAGCGGAGCCTCAGGCTGCTGGTGCAGAGAGCGTCCCTTCCTTCCCTCGCCTTCCCTCCCCTCCCTTCCCTCCGCTTCCCTCCCCTCCCTTCCCTTTGGCTCCCTCCAGCAGGCTGGGTGCCAGGCTCCCTTCTCTGCTGCCCCCAGGCTAGGGTTAGCTAGTAGGAGGCACTGGCAGGAAATTGCCAATATTTGACCTGTTTTTTGTTTTGTTTTGTTTTTACCTGTAAAGACAATTTTATATCAACTTCAAGTAGTTTCTGTTTTGCCGACTGAACTCCAGTTGATAACTGAGCTGAGCAGCAAAGAACGGCCTTGCTAGGGAGATTAGCCAGTTAAGCTGTCAGTCACTTCCCTGGTAAGAAGTAGAAACTACCCATTTGTAGTTGCGCATGTGCTAATTTGTTGATCATTATCCTCTAATTCCCTCTGGGACAAACCAGCCTTGTTTAACTCTGCTGGGAAAGGAAAGAGTTGCTGTCATGTTATTCCAGAAGAGGAGGAAATACTCCCTTGATTTATAATAATTTCCATTAACGGCTTTAAATCAATAATACCTACTAATAAAAATACAATAGAGGTCTTAAGCTTGTGAAAACCGGGACTATTATAATTTTATTTTAAAAACCACAAGTTATTGTCTGAATTGATGTATCCCCTCTTCTCTCAAGTTGTCTCTGACGGGCTATGAGCTTTTCCCAGGATTCACATCCAGGGATGAAAGCATCTCTCAACAACCTCTTTGACACAGCTCTCCAGAGCTGCCTTTTTTTTTATACAGTAACTTCTATGACATTGACAGCTCACTCTTTTCATCAGATTGATCACTGACTGACTTCTGGTTGTTTCAAAAGGTTGAGCTTATCTTCAGATGGGATGAGTTGTCACCACTTACTACATCCCAAGCAAGGCCAAGCAAAGGTGGTTGAGACGTGCTCTTAGTTATCGCAGGAGTAAGGCTGTAAACTCACAAGGTGGCTACCCAGAAGAGGTCAATTTTTTTTTAGAAATTGAAGTTCTAATACATTCATTTATTTTTAAAGTACCTTGATTTTAAAATCCACCTAATTGTGATAAAACCACCCTGTTTTTCATAGGAAAGGCAAAACTTATTTAGGTAAAGAAGTGTGAGGATTAGTATGCTCTTGCTTCTGCCCATTTTCAGGGGAGCCAAAAGCCACTTGGGGGACTCTACCAGGTCCTATCTCCTCCCTAGATAACTTCCTATTAACTGTCACCCAGCCTGATTGCTTTGGCTTGTTGTCACCAGAAGGCCTGCTGAAATGTGTGGACGTATCATGATGAAATGGCCCACTGGCCCTTTGGAATCCCCTGCCTTTTATTATCTTGGTTAGATAAATTGTGGGATGCCAAGAGCAGTAGGCTGGGGAAAGGGACTTGGGACAGAGAAGTTGTGACGCAAGGAGTGACTGCAGAAACGCCAGAAGCATTTAAGAGCGAGGTGTTGAGCAGTTAAGAAGCAGATTCAGACGGTGGTCCTTGACTGAGTCATGGACATGGTGGCAGCCCAGAGTTGGGGCAGCTGGGGGACGGTTTCAGTCAGGTGGGGCTCAGGCAGGGAGCAGAGTCACTGTGTTATGAGAAGAAGAAAAAAACAACCTTTTATTGTAGAAACCAGATTTTACACAATTGCGGGAGGAGCTGAAGAAGCCAAAGTCCTGTGGGGAGAGGATCTGTGTTGGAGACACCAACCCATCAACTTAAGCCAAACACATCCTGTTACCAAAATGAGCCCACAAAGGTAGAGTTCAGGGAGAGGTCCGCCGCTGATTCTGGGTGGCTGTCACCTGGGACAGTCTGCAGTCAGGATCCGGAGCAGAAGAGGGAGAAGACCAGCCAAACCCCAGCAACCTCTACCTCTAGCCACGGCCACATCTGGCTGATCAAAAGACCTTCGGAGAGTGACACGTCTGCTTTTAAAATCTCATGCGAATTTCTTTTTGGCTAACACTAACTCAAACCGTTACAGGACCATTCAATTGTAGATTTTGAAGAAATTTGTTATAGAAGCACAGCATCATTAGAATGATTGGGGAGTAGATAGGTTAGATTATTGATCTGAAATATTCACTCTGCACTCTCCTTATAAAGGATAGAGCTCATTTTCCTGCACCTGACTTTAAGTTCATCCATATACCTTGCTTTGGCCATTGGAATGAGGCAATTGAGGGTGTGCAAGTTCTGAGCCTAGGTTTAGGAGCTTCATGGGTTTCTGCTCACCCTCTCTTGCCTCTGCCATTGGCCTGAAACTACCCTGCCAGGCTGGACCGTTGGTCCTGAGAGGAGGATGAGAGATGCTTGGGCCAGAGCTGAACCACGCCAGCCAGACCCACCATAGATCAGCCTACTGCTAGCAGAGCCCCAGATGTGTGAGCAAACCTACCCAAATCAGCAGACCCTGCCTAGCCGACCCAGCCTAGATTAGCCAACCCACCCCACACTGACCCCTGGATGCATAAGTTAAAGAAATGCTTACTGTTGTCTGCCACTGAGATTTTGTGGTTGTGTCTTATATAGCATTAGTATGGCCACAAAAAAAGCAGAACAGAAATTGGTACCAGAAGAGCAACTCCAAAAAAACCCAAGATATGTTGAATTAGCTTGGAGACCAGTGGCAGGAGGTAAAGAAAGCTAAAGAGGCTGAGAAAATGGTGAGAAAAAAAATAATTTTAGGACGCTGAAACAGTGATGATCCATGTTACCGTGTGGAAAATAGAAAATGAACCTAAAGAGCATGTGAATCTGGGCACAGAGGTCTCCAGGCAAAATACTGAATGTGTGAGTTGACTGCTTTTAGCAACAGATGATTGTTTACTTCCAAAAAGGGATGAGCTCAGAAGAGAGCTGGCTAGTCTGTAAGCAGAATTTGGAGGGAATATGGAGAAATCAGAACTTGCTGAATTAGAAAATAAAACCGTTTCTCATTTCCAGCCTTTCCAGTCAGCAAAATATTTTCAAATTAGGATACAGCCTAGGGGTGATAATCACTCCCAGGATGCTTCCAGCAAGACCCGACCTCAGAGGAAAGACCAAATCAATCATAGGGCTGTAAGACTCGCTGCTAAGAACTTTGCCAGAATTAAGGTGGGGTCTAGTCACCCTGTCAGTTGTACTAAAATACTTTAAGGAAACTTAGGGTGGGGTGTGAGAGTAGCCCCATATGCCTAAACACCAGTAAGCACATCGAGAGAGGGATATTTCAAAATGAGTTATGGGCATGACTTTTGGAACATGAAGTGACTGGAACCAAGCATATATAAAACACACAAAGTCTTTGAGAGAGCCAGAAACTGTTCACAATACAGAAACATCCCTGGGCCCTCATATTAATATTAGCCAGAGTTCTCCAGACCTCTGGATGGTTCTCTCTCTCTCTCTCTCAAAATACCTTCACAGAACCATTTAGAACAATATTTGACCAAATATATTGGTGCCAAAGTCTAGCCAAGTTAACATATCAAATGTATCATCACAGCCTCTAATCTTCTTCAGGAAGAAAGAAAACTGAGAATGTTTCTGGGTTACCAATAGCAGCATAGTTTCCAACGTCCTCTTCGGAAGTGCCCCGGGAGAGGAGTGCAAAAGTGAGGGCAGCTCAGAGAACAGAGCCAGGAGCCATGGCAAAGGCACCAGCCCCAGTGAGCGGAATCTGGGGCTAATCGGGGAACACTCACCACCCACAGAGCAGGGAGCCTGGCAACCTTCACCAAACAAGATTTCAGAATTGCTATGGGCCAGTGACTGCTTGGTTTCTCCCATTCCCCTCCCACCTGCCTTTTAAATGGATATGTTTACTGTGCTTATCCCATCTGTTTCACTATCTTGTTCTGAATATGTGTGTGTTGGAGGGAGGAATCAATGTATCCTGTTACTTCAGAGGAAGCCCAGAGGAGTTGCCTCTGGCCCTGATATAGACCATGAGATCTTGCATTTTGAGTCTGACGCCATGATTAGGTGAAAATTTTGGGATCTTTGGATAGGAGTTAACATATTTTAATTAATATTTATTAGTAAGAGGGTGATTGTAACAAGTCAAATTATTGTTCAGAAATAGTCACTTCCTCTCCCCCTATATGCACACTCACCATAGCCCCCCACCCACACCCTTACACAAAAGGCAGAGTATGTTTTGTCACCTCTTGATTTTAGGGGTGCCATGTGACTTGCTTTGGCCAACAGAACAATATAGCAGTGGTGGTGTGTCATGTATGAGCCTAGCCCTTCTGAGGCTTATTGTGGTCCTACTTGCTTTCTGCATGGGAAAACACGCCCAGGTTAGCTTTCTGTTCCCGCAAGGAGGCTAACAGTACCAGGAAGCAGAGCCCAGCCCAGTGTAGACCAACCAACCTCCAGCCAACCTCTAGATGCATGAGCAAGCCTCGGCAAGATCAGCAAAGCCCAGACAGAATAAGCTGAGCTTTATTTAGATAACCTACCCCCAGGCACATGATATAAAATAAATGCTCTTTGTTTTATGAAGCTCAAGTTCTCTGATTGTTTGTGATACTGCATTATCATGATCATAGAACACCTATACAAGAAGTAAGCTGGAAAGAGCTTTAAGAGAGTGAAAAGAGGAGGGAAAATAATATTCACTGAGTACTCATAACATCACACTGTTTTTTTTTTAATTCCTAGGAAAAAATAAGAAGACACTGTCTTAATGGATGCCTTAAATTTAATGAAAGTCAAACTCCTGCTGCCACTCTCACCCGTCCATAATCACCATCTGTCACTCTCTCCACCATCTTGAAAAATGGCAGCTCTGTTCTACCAGTTGTTCAGGTCAAAGCCATGAAGTCATCCTTGATTTCTCTCTTTCTCACACTCTCCACATCCAATTCATCAGCAAATTCAGTGGGCACTTCCTTTAAAATATGTGCAGAATCCAGGCCGGGCGCAGTGGCTCACGCCTGTAATCCTAGCACTTTGGGAGGCCGAGGCGGGCGGATTGTTTGAGCTCAGGAGTTCGAGACCAGCCTGAGCAAGAGCAAGACCCCGTCTCTACTAAAAATAGAAAGAAATGATTTGGACAGCTAAAAATATATATATATATATATATATATATATATATATATATATATATATAATTAGCCGGGCATGGTGGCGCATGCCTGTAGTCCCGGCTACTTGGGAGGCTGAGGCAGGAGGATCGCTTGAGCCCAGGAGTTTGAGGTTGCTGTGAGCTAGGCTGAAGCCATGGCACTCTAGCCAGGGCAAAAAGAGCGAGACTCTGTCTCAAAAAAAAAAAAAAAAAATATGTGCAGAATCCAAAAATATATCTCATCCCTACCACCCTGCTTCAAGCCATACTCATCCCTGACTTAGGCTTTGGCCATCACCCCCTGAGTGTTCCCCTCCAACACTCTGCTTTCCATGCAGCAACCAGAGTGTCCTTCTACAACAAGTTAGATCACGCCCTTCTTTGTCTCACAACCTTACAGTGACTCCCCCATCACTCAGATAAGATTCCTTTCAACAGCCCAAAGGGCTCTAAGTGACCCAGACTCTGCCCCTTTCCTCTTTGACTTCAGCTCTTGCCAGAGTTGTCCTTGCTGGTTCCACTGCAGTCAAACTGGGTTTTGTAGCAGACACTGTCAGTCCCCAGTCCCCGTCCTCTCAGCACTCACAGGTCCTCAGCCCATTTACGCCTTCCTGATATAAGCACCTGTGACTCCTGGCTGAGTACCCTGTCTGGTATACTGGGCCCATACTCAGGGGAGGCCACAGTGCTGGAAAGTGGCCCTCAGCTAACGACAGGTGGGATGGGGAGGACCAATGCCCCCGCTTCCTCACCCCTTGGGTGGGACAATACTGAGGGCTTATTTGATACACTCCCATGGCCGCAGGTTCCCATGGTGACAGCTTGCTCATTAATGCACCTAGTTTTTGCTTCTTTCCCTTCCCACTTCTCTACCTAGACTTGCTGGGATCACCTCCCAAGTATTCTACTTGACCTGCATCCTTATCTCAGAGCCTGCTTTGGGGTAAACCCAATCTAATACAGCTTCCTTACTGTCCCTGAAACACACTACACATACCACAGGACCTTTGCATGACCTTTCACTCTACCCCTAATGTTTTGCTTCCATGTATCTGAAGGGCTCACTCCCATGCTCACTCAGGTCTCTAGCCTTTATCCAAGGCCTTCTGCAACAAGCACACCTACCCCCATCTTTTCTCTCATTACTTTTGTTAACACTTTCACCCCTGTTTATTTGCTGTGTCTGTCTTCCCCACTAAAACATAGCTCTGTGAGAGCAGAAACTTTTTCTGCATTGATTGCTGCTGTACTGTTTCATTCCCAGCACCCAGAACAGTGCCTGGCACATAGTAGGTGCTCAATTAGCATTTGTTGAATTAATATTAGTTTTTTCATTTTATAGATATTAATGGTAATAGCACTGATTGAGTACCTGCTGTGGGTCAGGGGTTTACATATGTTGACTCTCTTGGCATGTACTACTGCTATCCTCACTTCACACTTCACAGTTGAAGAAACAGGCTAAGTGGGTCACTCCAGCCACACACCAAGATGACCAAATTTGAACCCAAGCAGTCTGGTTCTAGAGTCTTCAGTCTGCAGCACTTTGCTCTTCTCCCTCTGAGTTCCAGAATTGTCCACAATCACACTAGACAGAAAGCTGATCAGACCACAAACTCCATTCTTTGTTTCTGGTTTGAAATTTTACTTTATGGTAATGTTTTTCCAATTATGAAAGCAATACATGTTCATTGTAGGAAATTTGGATAGTCAGGAAAAAATAATGAACAACATTAAATCACCTAGGAACACTGTTCACATGTGGTTGTTTTTATTCCAGATTTTTTTCATGCACGTGTATATCTCAAATATTTGATGCAAAATTAGTATCGTGCAATATACTTTTGCATTTTGTCTTACTTTTTACCATCTTAATATTATATCATGAATATTTTTTGTGCTAATATTCTTTGAAAACATAATTTTAATGTCTACACAATATTGCATGGAACAGATTGCCTTCGTTTATTTAGAAATGTTCTTACTTTTAAATACTTAGCTTGTCTCCCATTTTATTTTGGAGTAAATGGACATGTACATAAATCTGTCTCTGATGCTGGACTATTTTCTTCGGAACAATTCCTAGAAGCAGATGGCTGGGTCCAAGGGCCTGCATGTGGCCTATAAAGGGGTTTGATTCCTGCTTCCAAATGGTGCTTCTGAAAGGTTGGACCAATGCACGCCCACTCATGTCAGAGAGGAGCTCCACAGCCGAAAGTTCCCTGGCTCAGCCTTGCTCCCTTCCCAGGCTACTCAAACCCTGATTTGACAGAGGAGAAAATAAGGCCGATCAGCTGGGTGACTTAGTTGAGATTAGTGACAAATCCAGGCAGGAACAACAAATATCAACAATAGCATTTCCTCAGAAACAGGAGGAGTTAGATCAAGAGCCAAGTGACATCCAACTGGCAAAGTTACCACAACTTGGAATGTCACCTCCCACCCCCCAACTCCACCCCAGCCCTGGGCCACCCACAGACTCTCTTGCAAAACAAACACAACATACTGTGTCTTCAGTGATTCCAGAAACTTCACCTCCTGGAACCTGCTGGAGCATTTCCAAATCATGGTCAAATTATAATTTCTTTCACCCACGCAGTCACCAAATGACCCATGTGATGAAGAATTTGCTATCCGCTGCAGACAAGATCCAACACCCATAAAATGTGTTGGCCTTAAGCCGTTCAAAGGGAAGCCTCTGTTTTTAAATCTCAAATAAAAATAATAATAAATTTGACAGCTGTCAGCAAGGCATAGGTGAACCAAAAACTCAGGTGCTTGCCTTTTGCCTTCCTCTTAAAACAAGATGGGATTTCTGTCCTCTATAGTGATTTGAGTCACATCAGAGGAACCATAACTTGTTTTAGGATTTTAGTCCAAACTGTCACTTGAAGAACAATTTATATAACTATTCCAAAGCCAGGGCTGCATATTAAAATACTTTCACTTCTCCTTTTAGAAGTAAGAGTTTCTAATATCTTTTTCCAAAGATATATTGAAAATAATCTTTTAAAAATAGCAACTCAGCACTTGAACCATTAATTTTGTTTTCTCCATATACTTTGAAAAATTTATATATAAAAATATAGATATTGCCTTAGTCTGTTCAGGCTGCTATAACAAAGTGCCATTGCCTGAAAACAACAGAAATTTATTTCCCACAGTTCTTAAGGGTGGAAGTCTGAGATCAGAGTGCCAGCAAGGTTAGGTTCTCGTGAGGGCTCTCCCAGGTTGCAGACTGCCAACTTCTCATTGCATCCTCACATGGTAGAAAGAGAGCTAGCCCTGCTCTCTGGCCTCTTCTTATAAGGGCACTAATCCCATTCATGAGGGCTCCACCCTCCTGACCTCATCACCTCCCAAAGGCCCCTCCACCAAATACCATCACATTGGGATTAGGGTTTCAACACAGGAATTTTGAGGAGACACAAACATTCAGTCCATTGCAGTTTAATGCATTAATTCTGTTTGCACCATCCACTTTGAAAAAAGACATATTCAAAAACAAGTATAATGCAGATTTATCACATAGATTTCCAATTTTTTGAATTGGTTATGATAATCTATATAAATGGCACCAAACTTCTGTAAGCAAATGAGGGTCTTACAGAGCTTGAGAGGGCTTCACAATTCATCTTCTTTTAGGTATTTTAGGCCTTTTCCTTTCAATCTGGTTTACACTTTTATTTTGAACTTTTGTATAATTTTTTAGTTCAAATGAAAGTTAGACTTGACTGTAAACAGTTAAGACGAGCTCAGTCTCCTGCCTGTCTGTTGTCCTAGCACCCCATGCCACCTGGAGTCTCATACCAGCCAAGTCTCTGTGCACATCTGTCATTCATTCAGCAAAGGAGAAAGCCTCACAGATGCAAAGTAACTTACATAGGTTTCTTAATAAGGCTCCCAGCACTCCCCCAAGACAGAGGTTGGCTAAATCACCTGCAGGCAGCCTCTGTTTCAACTGCATGGATTTCTTGCCTTGCAATGCAGGTTAGGACCATGTTGAGAACATCCTTAGTTTATGCAATTTTAGACTGGTGGGTTTTGGTTACAAACTTCTACTAGAAAAACTTTTCTTAAGGTTTTGGAGAACTTATTATTTAAAAATCATAATTGAAGCTTCAAAAAAATACATCGCAACACATATCCCAATTCCAGTGACCTCCTCTCTAGAAGAGAGCACAGAGCTATTTCCTCCCACCCTCCTGCCCACACCACTGGCTCTGGAGAGGCCACCTGTCCACCCCCTTGTCCCCCCGTGCCCCCACATGTCAAGTCACTGGCTGCAGAGGGGCACTGGGGTGAGGTGAGGGTGGCCAGCCCCATGCACCCCTCACCCCCTGCGCAAATGCAGTCTGTGAGCCCTGTGTGGGAAAAGTGGGGGCGATTCCTTGGGCAGAGGACCCCCCCAAGGGGGAAAGATAAAGAACCGCCCCTCCCCGCTCCAGCAAAGCTGTCATCATCATCTTCCACCATCTCCTTCACAGACTTCAATTTTTTAACCCACACACCTAATATCTATTAAAATATTGATTTGTAAATGAGATACAACTGCTCTAATAATTTTCTGTGCATTATAAAAATAGAAATGTTGAATTTTGAGATAAGAATAAGGTTGGATAGAAATCCTAACATTTTCTTTCAGTGCTTTCAGGGGTGGGTGCACACAGGTACATACACACCTGCCCTGAAGTATTGAGGAAAGAAAAGAACTTTCCTCTGAGGAATGTGAGCCCTTTCAAATTATCCGGCCCACAGAGGCATTAAAATGAGACAGCAGCCGCTTCCTACCCCTCCCTTGGAGCTGTGTATTCATCTCTTGCAGCTGCTTGCCATTGCCACCAGTAGCTATGAATTAGCCTAATAATGTCTCAGCACTATATCCCGCATCCTGTAACTTAACGATATACAGCCAATCGCTAATCAATGCTATTTTGGTAAACCAGTGAGAATCCCAGACAGAACTCTGTGTCAGCCCACTCCCTGTCCCTGCTCTCGTTGCCTTTAAAAACCTGCCTGTAACAAGGCCAGAGCTCAAATCCAAGGTTACTTGAGTCTGAGTCTTCCAGGCACATTTGTTCTTATATGGACTCAAATAAATTCTTTAAATCACATTTTGTGCTTCGGCCTCTTCCTTTGAGGTCAGCAGTGTGCACACACATTCTGGAACCTTCCCATCCAGTCTGTCCTGGAGCCCGGGTCTGTAGCGTCAGTGCTCTGACTTGGCCATGGGGAGCGAGGATGCGGGCGCTTTGGGCACCTGTTGGGCGGGGGGCGGGGGGAGCAACACCTGCTACACAAGGATATGAATGGAGTGAACGCTAGGAGAGAAAATAGGCCGGAAAAGAGCATTTCCTGTCTGGTCCTGATAGTGTATTTTTATATCGCCAAAGCACATCATACCCAGCCCATTTATAAAGGATACAATTTACATAATTTTTAGTTGAGGGTATGGGATGCATCCCATTTCAGTATCTTTAAACCTAAGTGATTGCAAGAGAAATGTGTGTATTTATTCATAGGAGAACTGCTTGCATTAGTGAGCGCAAATATCTGTCATAGTCACTTTACAGAAAATGGGAAAGGATGAGGCTTGGGCAAAAACTAGAAATTCCATCGCGGGCGTTTTCTCCCCTCCGTGACAGGCGGCGGTCGTTCCCGTTTGGGCCAGGCGGTGGCGCTCGAGGCAAACGATGCCGCGAGACGGTCCCGGGACGCGCTGACCCTGGAGATGCTCTGAAGCCCGAGCCGGTTCATCGGAAACGGACTTGACACCGTTCGGAAACGTCGAGTCATCGCCTGAGCGCGTTGCGGAGAAGGAAAGGAGGCAGGAAAGCATCTCGAAGCCCCGCTGGGCGAGTCTGTGCTGCCCTGGCAGGGCCCAGCACGAAGCAGAATAAAAAGGCCCGAAAGGAGTGGGGTGCACGACAAGGACGTGTGGCCATCGCTTAGGAGAAAGCGTCCGAGCAGCCGCCGCCGGCTGCGGGACAGGGGAAAGACCGCGCGACAAAGCCCGGCCCTTCTGGACCGAACACGGGGCGCTTTGCGGGGGCCCTGGGGACACAGGGCGGCCCCCAGCGCAGCGCTGCAGCCTCCCGCAGGCCCTGTCCCTAAACCGGAGAAAGAGAGCCGAGTAACAGAACCAAACCCTTGTGAGCCTCATTGTAATTCAACAGTTGCAATTTTCCCTCATTCTGCCCTCCAGATTTAGTGAGAAAGTTTTTCAGGTAGGGTTTGTTCTCTTTTCATATGCAAATGAATCCTGGTGGATTGTCCCTACCCCCACCCCCCCACCCCGTGTCTTATTACTTTACAAAATTATGACGACCTTTTGCAAGTAAAAAGATCTGCTATCCTTTGTATCACTGCCTAAGTACAGGTAATTATCATCCCTATTGAAATAAACTTGAAAAGTAGGCAAAAGTTCAATTTAAGAAAGGAAGTTCTCCTAAAAACTAGGCTAAGTACATTTTGCTTAAGTCTGCACATTTTTCAAGGAAAGGCTTCTAAAATGGAATGTGCCTGAAATCTGAAATGGTAAAAGGAAAACACCTAGTCTTTAATATTCTGTGTTCCCACCCTTTATGATAGTTCATAAAATAAACGATCTAGAGACACACACATTTGGATTCATTTTCCGTTCTAAATAATGTCTTACTAGAGTGATAATTATAAAAATTTCAGTCAGTTTCCTGAAAATTTGGGGAAAGACAGGGAGAAGGTTGTGACTCACAACTGGATAATAAAGAAGAATAATGAAAGGATGAGGGAGGTCCAGCAGCTCCCCGGGGAAAAGCATTTTTTATGAGGCTGACCCACGAAGCCACCAGCAGAATAAAATCACACAGTGTTCCCAGCACTGCTCAAGTCCAAGACAGACACTGCAGCTACAGAAGAGAACAGGGTCCTCTGTCATTTCATTTTCTATTTCTCTGTTTCATTTTGTGTCAGTCCCTGAAAAATTCTCTGTGACTTCCTTTTCCAAGACATAAGGGGTCGCTGCCTGGGGAGAAGACAGTTCTCGTCCCATTCCAAATAGAAAGAAGAACTAGGACTCCCTCCCCCACAAACACCCGTTAAATACATGTGCACATGGACTCTCTTCCCTCACTCAACTTTCCCACAGTCCCCCAGAGAGCATGTGGAAGTTGGGTCGTTATCTATTAATTCTGCAATTTGGAAAAGGGCAGAAAAATGGAAAGCATGTTGCTCAAACGTGTCCTGGGCAGCCAATTGGAAAACATTTGCACAGAAAATAACAGTCGACTCTCTATCTTTTCCAGCTGCTCGCCTTCTTTGTAATAGATGTAGACTTCAGTGAAATAGTGCTGGTCTGCAAAAAAGAAAGGTTTATTTATGAAACAATGTAGTCATTCTTCCCAAAGTTATACCATAAGCCAATTTAAAACAGGGTGGGAAGCAACCCACTGAAATTTTGATCCAACTCTAAATTAGAGTCCAGAAAACCAGATGTCTAAATAGTTCCTTTTGTGAAAGCCCATCCAAGCTTTGGCCATTATATTCAGAAAACGTATCAGTTTACCAAAATTTGCTTGATCTTTCTATTTTCTTCCCAACAGAGAATAATGAAAGGAAATCACCAGGAGGGCATTTCTGATTAAATACTCAAAATAAACACCATACGCAAAAAGACAGTGCAGCTTAAGTGGCAGAGAATATTGTTTCTGGAGGCAGATGTCCTGGGTCCAAATAGAGCTCTGCAATTTACTAAAGTGGTGACCTTGGGCAAGTCATTTAACCTTGCGGTGCCTCTATTTTCCTAATCCGTAAAATGGAGATAATAAAATTGCCTCCCTCGATGGGTGTGAGGTGTGAGTATTTGGGAGAGGTTCTGTGCTTGGGAAATATAAAGTGCTCAATGTATTTTACTATAATATTATTTCTTATACCTGATCACTTTTTTCTCAGCACACATAAACAGCTTCATTTTCATCACGTTTCAACAGCCATGTCTATAAACAACATGTTCTGTAGGATTTTCAAAACCGTATGTTATTTTCCAAGCCAGAAGGCTATAATGGCCCTAGGATTTGGATAAGTTCCATATAATAAGGATAGAACTATTAGTATTTTTAAAATATGCCTTGATGTTCTTGGAAATAACCTAAATGTCCAACAATAGAGAAATGGTTAAGAAAATTATGAAAGAGGCAGGGGATGTTTGAAAATAATTTAAATAACATAAATAAGTGCTTGTGGTGTGTTAAGTGAAAGAAAAGGTATTACTGCTTCACTTTGCACAAAATAGTTTTATAAATAATAAACTCTCAAACAGATTACAAGATAGGAAAAGACTGAAAATAAATGCTAAAATGCTATTTGTGGCATTGTGAGTGGTAGAAAATGGGTTGCTTTTGTTTTCTTTATTAGGCTTTTATAGACTTGCCAAATTTTCTACAAGCTTAATTGAGCACTTACTTTGTGCAAAGCAAAGCACTCTAAGTGTTTGATGTGCATCTTAGTCCATTTGGGCTTCTATTCCCAAATACCACAGGCTGAGTAATTTATAAAAAAACAGAAATTTGTTTCTCACAGTTCTGAAGGCCGGGAACTCAAAGACCAAGCCACCAGCAGGTTTGGTGTCTGGTGAGGACTCTTCCTCTACTCCCAAGATGGTGCCTTGTTGCTGCGTCCTTGGAAGGAGATGAACCCTGTGTCAGAAGGGATGGTGGAAGGAATGGAAAGGCAGAAAAGGCCTAAGCTAGTTCCCTCCAGCCCTTAATAAGCCCTCATCCCTTCTGATCCATTGAGATTGAATCACTTCCCAAAGGCCCCACTCTCAATACCATTACAATGGGGATTAAGTTTAACATGAATTTTGGAGGAGACACATTTAAACCAGAGCAATGTGAATTAATTTATTTAGGTGGTATTACTGTTCCCAATTTACAGATGGAAAAAACAAGGGAGAGTGAGAATAACCAACTTGCCTGTAGCTGTACCCTTAGTATTAATCGGTGGGTAGCCTGGATTCCAAAGCAGGCTCTGACTCCACAGTGCTCTGAACCACCAGGCTGGTCTTCCCCTGCACGTACACATCACTTTGAAATCAGAAAACAAAGATCCTATTTAAATAATTTAATTTTGTCAGACAAAAAATTTGACAAAGTATTATGTTTATTTTATAACACATAGTTCATACCTATTAGGGATTTAGTCTTTATATAGCCCAAAATAGTATCTGAAAAATACTAAATTTTTGTGGTTTGTTTTGATTTTTTTCTAAACTATTGTTCCTTTTAAATATCTTTTAAATATCTGGAAATGGCACCATGGAGAAGAAAATTACTGAGTAGGGAATGAAGATTGACTTCTATGCACTTAAGAAGCATAAAGCCCCACAAAATTCCAAGGTTTATTTCATTTTCGATTTTCTTTGAACATCAAAGTTAAGCATTTGAACAGAAAAGTGGAAAAGATAGTTCTTCGTTTAAAAATACACTCAATTTAATGTCCTAAGTGAAGCATGTCAAAGTCTTCAGAAAAAAAATTTCCACAGATTGGCCTGAGATCTCAGCATTATGGAAGGTCACCATGACCAAGGGCACTCGCCTCCATTAACTGACATTCTAATGTCTTCATTCAGCAAGTATTTACTGGGCATCTTCCATCGTGCCAGCCGCTGTTCTAAGATTTAAAAGCATTTGGCAAATCCTTTTTGAAATGTCTACTCAGTCCAGGAGTTTGAGGTTAAAAAAAAAAAAAAAAACAAAACAGAGTCTACAGATGCTTAGATCTAAGGAAACAGGACATCAGGAATATGGTGAACCATCCAGTGTCAACCCAGGACAAAGCTTCCTTTGAAGAGGTAAACAGGGAGCATAGAGGGTTCTTCTAGAAAGTCTCGGTAGATGACGGCAAAGGTGGGCGAGGGCTTGGATGGTGATGGGGCGTGGAGCCTGGCAACTGAGTTTATGAAAGATTCTGGGACAGCCTTACCCATTCCATGCGCCAGCAATAACCCTAACATACGCGGCACCATTCAAGCAATGAACTTTTTAGAATTAAAACCTACCCAAGTCTTTGAAAGCAGGACACGCCCTCACTGGCTCAACAGAACCTTGACATAAACCGTTCCCTCCTGGCTCCCCTCTTGCTTCTGTTTGCCTGTTTGTTTTCTCAAATCACACTGGCCACCCTACAGCTGCATAGTATAGTGACTTCTGAAAGGAATCCATTGGAATGCGTTCCACTGCATCCGTCAGAGAAGCTTTCTGTCCCCTAAAATTGCCTTCCCTCTGGCCTTTAAAATTATACCCAGGGATGGCTTTTGTCTTCCAGCCTTACCAGAAAGTATGAAAATGAAATAATTTCCTTCTCTCTGTATGCGGTCTGCACGTGAGGATCTGCCCAGGAAACTGCAGGTATATTGAAAAATATTTCTGCTCTGCGATCAAAGATGATTGTGGTGAGATGCCAATAAGTCTTCTCCCCTTCCCTTCCCTTCCCTTCCCTTTCCTTTCCTTTCCTTTCCTTTCCTTTCCTTTCCTATCACCTTCCTTCCTTCCTTCCTTCCTTTCCTTTCTTTTCTTTCCTTTCCTTTCCTTTCCTTCCACCTTCCTTCCTTCCTTCCTTCCTTCCTTTCCTTTCTTTCCTTTCCTTTCCTTCCACCTTCCTTCCTTCCTTCCTTTCCTTTCTTTTCTTTCCTTCCTTCCCTCCCTCCCTTCCCCTGTCTCTCCCCTTCTATCTCTCTCTGTCTCCCCCCTTCCACATATAAACATTAAAACTGACAGGTTGCAACAGGTTTGAGCACAGTGTGTCTCAGAAAGAGTTTTTAGGAGACGCATCTAGACCCCAGGAAACAGAGTGATGAGGAGCTGCTGAGCCCTGGAACCCCAAGGCTCAAGGAGGCCCATGGTCCCAACCTAGGTGACGAGGAGGAAAACCCTCCACCCCTCAGACATATAATTCCACACTTAAAAAAAAAAAAAAACAGATTGGACCAGAGTCTCCGCAAGTCCCCTTTGGTTCTCACATTGTAGTTCTGGAAAAGGGGGACGTCGGGAGCCCGAGGAGGCTGCCTTTCTCCAACATGTGCCCTGGGGAAGACCTTTCCGCCCCGTTGGCTTGTACCAGACACTTCGGACACAGAGGCCCCTCAGCTGATGGCTCTCCCTGGTCACCCTACGCAACCATACCCTCTCCGAGGGACGGCGCCCTGAGCCACTCGCCACCAGCAGCTCTGACCGTGTCTTCTTAAGTAGCCCATGTCTTGAGTGGTGTCTCAAGCATAGTAAGATCTCAATAAATATTTATAAAATAAAAAAATAGAGTTCACCAGCAGGTGGTTATTTTCCACACTTCTCTAATCGTAGGAATTTTGAGGGGACACAAACATTCAGTCCAGTGTAGTTTAATGCATTAATTTTGCTTGCACCATCCTCTTTGAAAAAAGATATCATCATTTAATCATATAATTATATAATACTCTCTAATCATTTTTTTCATGGAACATATCTTCAGACTGTGTTCTAAAGAACAAACCCTTTAGGAATGCTTCTAAGGAAGGCTGCTTTAGGAAAGAATGACAGCAAAGCTGTAAGTTGTCCAGTTTCTCCACTTGATATGGAAGAACCCAGAATCCATTATTATATCTTGTACTTTTTATCTTTTATGGAACTTATTTCTTCTAAAATTTACTTAAACCAAGAATGTCATCATTATCATCAGTCAAGATAGCTGTCTTTCTGTTGTTCTTCTCTTTTCTCTCTTCTTTTTCTGTCTCTGTCTCTGTCTTTGTCCCTCTCTGTCCCTCTCTCTCTCACACACACACAATGATGCATGGCTGTAATAATTAAAAATTATTTTAGAATTAGAAAATGCAGAGAAGAAAAGAAATGACTGGTAATCCCCCCAGTTAAAATGTCGCCATCTTTCTTTCCTCTGGTCTTCTTTCTTTGCTATTTATTTTTCGCAGTCAAGTTCTGATGCACACACTGGGCAAGCCATGGGAGGGACCTGCCCTCTACCTTTCTCCCCCTAAGAAGCCCAAGGTGCCCACCCTGCCCCCAGCCCCCTTCTTGGGCCAACACAAAGTGGATCCCTATGCATAAGTATTGCAGCCCGACCAGAGGCACACTGGAGTCACTGAGGCAAGCTGGTATGAGCTTCCTGCCTACCTGGGCACCTCAAAGGCTGGAAGCCGCTCTCTGAAAGTGAATTTCCTGGAAGCTAAAACCTTCCCACTGTAAAAGAATCCATCATTTTCCCCACTACAGCAAAACTGGGCTTCCTTCTTCTTCTCCTTCTTCCTTGTTTTGCATGTAGCATAATGTGTTTAAAAGATGTTGCAAAAATAACCAGCTGGATATGTCACTGCAGGACACTAATTGTTCAGTGGGACACACATTTCCTGAAGCCACTGCAAGGTTATGGGTTGGGTTGATTTACTATCATTTCAGCAAAGGCAACTAACTGGGTTTTGAAGCAAAGCTTCATCCGGGCAAGGGAGGACTGATCCCAGCCTTTGGAGTGTGTGTCTCCAGCCTGTGCCTGGATGCGTCCCAGGACAGGGTTGGCGGCTTTCTCAGCACCTGCCTGGGTCTGACTCTGCTATATTCCACACCTTCCAAAGACCTGAACAATGGAGGCAGGTGAGCCTGTGGGCATTTTCCTGCTCACTCTTGAGAAAGTGAATAAGCACACTCCCCCCCCCCCAGCACCCAGACATGTGAATGCCAGCGTTCCTAACGTGCAAGCGAGCTTTTCACAGAAAAGCTCTACAATCTTATAATTAAATTAGGTGCTTGTGGGAAACAGCGCAATTAAAACCAGAAAATAATTCAGAAAGATTAAGCCCATTAGGGTAGGACTTTCCTTATTTAGTGGAGAGGAAATACAATTAGGTGAACTAACTTATTAAAAACACCTACACAGATATTTGAACATCTCCCAAATGCACTGAAATGCCTTGCTCTGTATGAAGCAGACAGACTTCACTTCCTTTTCTTCCAAATCAAATTAGAAAGCTGAACTCAACGATTCCTCAGGAGAAATATTTACACCTCAAAGTGGATCGACAGAAATTTAATCTGAAGCTGCCCGGAAATTATTACAGACCTAAATTATTTCCATCGTTTTAGGATGGTAAGCCCATGACATTATGATAAGAAGATCCAGTCTATCACCTAAATTTATATAAACCTTAAAGAATACACAAGGGGGCTGGACGCGGTGGCTCATGCCTATAATCCTAGCACTCTGGGAGGCGGAGGTGGCAGGATTGCTTGAGGTCAGGAGTTCAAGACCAGCCTGAGAGAGACTCTGACTCTACCAAAAATAGAAAAAAATTAGCTGGATGTGGTGGCATGCACCTGTAGTCCCAGCTACTCAGGAGGCTGAGGCAGGAGGATAGTGTTAGCCCAGGAGTTTGAGGTTGCAGTCAGCTATGATGACACCACACTGTAGCTGGGGCAACAGAGCAAGACTCTGTCTCAAAAAAAAAAAGAAAAGAAAAGAAAAAAGTAAAGACTAAAGAGTAAATAAGAGGGTGGAAATCTACTTTCCAGGATAGGGACAGAAAATTTCTCAC
>CM052436.1:4630227-4720294 GCA_028533085.1 Varecia variegata | reverse complement strand
AACCACCTGCCATTTTCCTGTCTCTTTGTTTCTTTGATCTCTTGTTTTCCTTTCATCTGATTCTTGAAAGCCTCCTGGGCAAATCTTGATTCCTGCTGCCCCTTGGGGCCCAAGGCTGTCACCTGACTCCCTCCATCTCCTCCTGTGTCTCCCCTGCTTCTCTCGGGCATGTCCTGTACCCCCCGAATCCTCCCAGCCCAGCCCGTCACCTCCAGACTCCATTCTACTCGGCCAGGTCTTCTCTCTCCACGTTCCCCCCGCCCCTCTGCAAAGAGCCATTTTCTTATTTTCCCAGGTGCCAAGATTGCGGTATCCACCGACACGTGTCACCAGACCAGAAACTCCACCCACTGGGGACATGGGAGAAGGATCCCAATACTTCCCACAGGAAGCTGGTGCAGAGTGTCTGCAAGGCCCCGATGGAGACCTGACCTGACCCTGCGACTCAAGCCATGTGAGGTGATTTGTCACCTACTACAGCGGCAGGTCAAAGCCACCGGCTTGTCCCTCTTCTCCCTTTCATTGCTCCTGCCAACCAGGGGTTGATAGGAGCTTTCATATAAACAAGGAAGCACCCACCCGAGACTCCCCCTCGGCCCACGAGAGCTTGGCAGGTAAGGCTGTACGGCTCCGGTGCCCACCTGGATGACAGCACCTTGAGTGGCAGCTTCCCCCCTCCCCCAGGGTCTGGTGGTGCTCAAAGCAGGAGTTGGTCCCAAGGATCCGATGGAGAAAGGTTGTGTGTTGCAAGACCTGACGTTGCCCTTGGCCTCCGTGGGTTCTCTCTGCTCTGGGCTTTTCCCGCTTTCTGCGGAGACCTGTTCCTCCATGTGGGCAGGACAGCGTCCCTCCATCCAGTGGGGCCATCTTTGAAAACATGTCTCGGGATGGAAGCCGTGATATTAGATGTTGTCAGCCTGGCGAGAATAAAGTTGCCACGTTGTCGTGCATTTTTCCTCCTCTCCTGTCTAAAGGGGAAGTCTGTCCCCGATTGGGGCCACTTCAGCCCTCAATAAGCAAAAGGAAGGAGGTTTATGAGAAGGCAGGGAGAGTAGGAACTTGAATTTTCCAGCACCTTCCATGGCTAGACACAGTGGTAGGCCCTTTCCCAAAGCCAAAGGGCTGGGATAGGAGAGAGGGCCCCCACCCAGTACCGGACACATCACACCCGCATATGACCCAGGGCGTTAGTGGCTGGGAGTGCAGCTCTGGATGCAGATGGCGTCTGTGGGGTCCCCTTCTTCCCCTGGTGGTCAGGAAGCCACACTGAGAGCCTCACTTTCCTCCTGTCTAAAGTGAGGATAACACGCAAATCAGTGTCATTGCGAGGGTCCCATGAGATAAGCAGATAGACCCTCCACATGCACGGGCCTGGAAGAGACACACTCCCCATGTGGGGGCTCTCCTTCCTCCCCAGCGGTCTCCTCCCACCCCTGCTGTCACCCCAGTGAGGGCTGGAAGGACGTCCCTGCCTGATACTCCAGGACACAGCTGAGGAGAGCTCAGGCCTGGACACACCCCTCCGCCCCCAGGAGGAGGCACTCTATCTGAGGCCCTACTGAACACTTGGCCTCCTGGGCAAAATGGAAAACCACACCCAACAACCTGACAGTGGGCAGTGGGCCACATGGACTCCGTAGTTCCTATGACAGTTCTGCTGTATCTCTTAACCACCATGGCACCCAATGGACAATTTCTGAAAACTTTGGAGGAAAAATCATGTCGATTTTGCTAACAACGTGGAGTCATCTCTCTCTCTCTCTCTGTGTCTCTCTCAAGTCTATTTAATATACTGTATAGCTTATTATCATTTTCTTGTCTTAATTAGGATTAGTTAGAGACAGGGCTAAATTTGTTTAGACAAGCTCTATAATATTAAAAAAGAAGAAGAAGGCAAAGTACATGGAGTTTCCAAGTGCAGAGAACATTCCGTTCCCTGGGCTTCAGTTGACAACTGAATGTGCTTTACGTTTAGAAGACAAGCTATAGCTTGTAAAACAAATGTGGAAACAATCTCAAGTATGAGGCAGCCTTTATTTGTTACGTAACTGAAGAGAATTCTGGCTACGAGAAATCTTTAGCTGAAAGCAAAGATGATCCATAGTTAATTGTTCTTAAACAAAATTAAAATGTATCTGTTTCTTTGATACTATCTCAGAGGCAGGCAGAACCTCTTCTGGGCTACCCCGTGCAACTTGCCATGTTGGTTTTCCCCTGTGTAATCAGTATCAGGAAAAACTGTGAGAGCTCCTTGGGCAAGAAAATCAAACATTTCAAGTGCTGATGTTTTGTTAAGTAGGTTTTTGGTAAAGCACATTCTAAGTCTTAAATGTAGAATGTTTGTTCTAAATTTAGAACTCTCTAGAACATTTTGTCTCCAAAATCAGCAATCTTTTTCTCAATGCCCAAGACTATGGTTTTGACATCCATCTATACTTTAAAAGCATTTTGATGGTTTTATTCCATAAACTGCCCCTGTTTTACTAAATGTGTATCACAATCTTTTCAGACTCGGTTCCAGTGGAATCAAGAAAAGGAAGTCCCCTGTAATGACCTTCTTTATGACCTTTCATTAACAAAGCGGTTTCCCCAAAGATGCGTCCCTCCTGCTATCTAGGATTTGTGCAGATCCAAGGTCTCCTGCTATCTAGGATTTGTGCAGATCCAAGGTCTCATGAATGGATGTTAACTTTGATAAAATGTTATTCCTGCACCTCTTGCCCCTGGGCAAGCTCTGTGGGGTGCTGGGGCATTCTCAGCCCCCTGGGGAGGGGGTGTCTCCATCATCCCCATCTCCACTCGCCTAGAGCTGCTTCACCTCCTTCACATCACTTAATACTCACTCAGCTACTAATATATTATTGCTTGACTCGTTTATTGTCTTTCTCTCCTAATAAGAAACTCCAAGAGGGCAGGGACTTTTTCTATCTCATTCACTTCTGTAGCCCAGGCTTCTAGAAAAGCACCTCACACACATTAGGTACTCAGTAAGTATTCATGGTGCTACTTATTAGGAAATGTATCTCATTGTGGTTTCGATTTGCATTTCCCTGATGATTAGAGATGTTGAGCATTTTTTCATGTGTTTATTGGCCATTAGTCTATCTTCTGAAAAGTTTCTATTCATGTCTTTTGCCCACTTTTTTATGGGGTGGTTTGATTTTTTTCTTGCTGATTTGCTCAAGTTCTTTGTAGATTCTTGTTATTAGCCCATTATCAGATGCATAGCATACAAATATTTTCTCCCATTTTATACATTGTCTATTTGCTCTATTGATTATTTCCTTGGCTATGCAGAAGCTTTTTAATTTTGTTTATTGCTGCATGAGTCACAATCACAAAGATGTGGAATCAACCCAAGTGCCCATCAATTCATGAGTGGATTTATAAAATGTGGTATATGTATACCTTGGAGTACTACTCAGCCATAAAAAATGGTGAACTAATACCTTTTGGTATTAGTTCAACCTGGATGGAACTGGAGACCATTCTCCTAAGTGAAGTATTGCAAAAATGGAAAAACAAACACCACATGCATTCACTATTAAATTGGAACTCATTGAGCAACACTCATGTGCACATATGAAGGTAAAACTCAACAGAAAGCAAGCAGATAGGAAGGGGGAGGAAGGGATGGGTAAAATCACACCTATGTGATTAAGTATGATGGACAGATTTGTAACATTGACTCAAACTGTACAAAAGCAATTCATGTAGCCAAAACATTTGTACCCCCATAATATTCTGAAATTAAAAAAAGAAATGTAATGGCAAAAGGTACTGTGAATTGATTAACAACATTAAAAGATTTTGTCTTGTTGCATGCAATAAATACATACATGTAAAAATGGTGGTACATAAGTGCATAAGATATTATTTAATCACTCTTATGGGTTCCTGAACCCCTAGGAGTAATTCAAAGGACCAGCAATTGAGAACCCCTATGTAATGCAGGTAAGTACTAAATTGAAGTGCTGCAGACTTGATCCTATGACAGGTTGAGTGTGTTTTATCCAAAATACTTGGGACCAGAAGTGTTTTGGATTTCGGATTTTTTTGGATTTTGGAATATTTGAATTATACTTATGGGTTGAGCATCCCAAATCCAAAAATCTGAAGTCTAGAATGCTCTAATGAGCATTTCCTCTGAGCATCATGTTGGCACTCAAGAAGTTTCAGATACTGGGACATTTCAGATTTTGGATTTTCGGATTTGGGATGTTTAACCTGTACCAGCTGTGTAACCCTAGACACCACCACGTAATTTCCCTGAGTCTTGGTTTATTTCTGTGGCAGATGAGAGTAATAATAGCTGATCTACCTACACAAGAGTTAAAAAGAGAATGATGCTGATATATGCAAACAAATTTCATAAACTAGGACCATGCATGTTTAGACTGTTCTTACTATTGCAATAAAACCTAGGTCTTGGGTCCATGACCCCCGTGAATCAGAGGACTGTGCTGCCTGCAACTCAGGTCAGCTTGATCAGCAGAGCGTATCGTCACCAACACCGTAACCGGAGTGCTTACTCTCCCTGGGGCCTGATGACCATCCTACGTGCAAAAGAACCCTGTGCAAATTTGCTCTGAATGTAGACTTCCCGTTTGCCACAGTGTTTGTATATTAGCTTCACGCTGGTGGATTCAATGACTCACAGAGCATACATCTTTCACCTTTTAGCCTTGGCAGCAGCAACCATCACTCAAAATCTATTCTCTAACGGGCTCTCTCAGCTGCTTCCTGTTGTGTTACAGCAACACTGCTTTTTCTTTAGACCAGACGAAATTTTTAAACATGTTGGAAATATTTTATCTCTTATCTCTGAACTTCCTTTTCTATTCATTGAAAAAAAAAAAAAAGCTGCTGTGCAGACATGAGGATCATGATGATTGGTTAGTCTTCCTCTGTTCTAACCAATGAAATGTGCTGTTTATCACCATAGTTACATAAAAACCAGCACACACAGGTGGAACCCAACCTCATCAACGCACTTGAGATAGTTTATCTAGTTCAGCTCACTAGCCACACCCAAATATCACCAATAATGGACCCAAATAACTTTGAATCATAAAAATCCATAGAAATTGTGTTATTTTTAACCACTTTCATGTGAAATAGACTGCACGTACAGAAAATTGCACAAATCAGAACTGTCCAGCTCAATGCATAGCATGTCTATTCCCTTGCTCTTCCCAATTTTAGCACCTAAGCATGGGTCCCTTAACACTATAGTTTACTTTTGTTTGTTTTTAAATCTATATAAATGGAAATCTACAATGTCTTTTCTCCAGTATCTGGCTTCTTTTGCTTATCCTTATGTTTGTGAGAGTCATTCACGTTCATGTAACCGTAGTTCAATTATTTTCACTGCAGTATCGTAGTTTATCACATAAAATATTGTCATGAATACATTCCGTTGTTGATGGGCAGTTGGATTATTTCCAGCCTAAAGCTGCTGTGCACAGTGCTGCTGGGAAGATCCTTGTACAGGCCTCTTGGTAAAAAATAGGCATGCTTTCCTGCTGGATAGCCACAGAGGGTGGCATTACTGAAAAAGAGGGCATATGCTTTGGTAGATAATACCAAACCAAGCGCGTGAGGAAGAGTGTCCCTCACTCCCATCTTCCTCAGTTCTTCACATGGACACTCTCTTTAATTTTAGCCATTCTGATGACTGTGTTGTGGAATCTCAATATGTTTGTGATTTGCATTTTTCTGATTATTAATGAGGATGGGCATCTATTTATTGGCCATTTGAATACCCTTCTTTGTCAAGCGTCTTCAGGTGTCATCCATTTGTCTATTGGGTGATTTGAGTTTTGTGTGTACTCCTCATATCAAGGGAGCTTGCTAAACTAATTTATTGCTATGAATAATTTACCTGAATCCTAATTCTTTTTTTAATTCTCTATATGCATAATATTATTTATAAATACTGACAGTTTTATTTCCTTCTTTGCAAACTTTATACCTAGTGTTTTTTTTCTCTTGCCTTAATGCATTGGCTAGTAATTCCAATGCAGTGGGGAACAGAATCCTGATAGCAAAGTCCTTGGCTTGGCTTTTTGCTGATCTCAGAAGTAAAGTTTTCGATATTTCACCATGAAAGATGAGGTTCACTACAGGTTCTCTATAGATAGCCATTAACAGACCAAGGCAGCTCCTTCGTGTTCCTGGTATGCTAAGACTTTATTATTTTTCTTCTTTCTTCTGTTAATGTGGTAACTTTACAATGATTGATTTTTCAAACAACCTTGTATTCCTGGATGGAACCCAGCTTAATCGTGATGTGCTATCCTCTTTCTATACTGCTGGATAGGATTTATTAAGATTTGGTTTTGGATGTTTACATTTATGTTCATTCATGAGATTGGCCTTAATTTTCTTTTCTTGTAATGTCCTTGCAGGGATATGCTCTCGTGACAGTTGAGAAAGCTTCTCTTTCTCTACTCTACAAAACTGTTGTACAATTTCAGTGATATTCCTTAAATCTTTGTTGGATTTGCCAGTGAGGCCATCTGATCCCAGGGATTTTGAGAGTGGAGGGGAGAGCAGTGTTAAATTCTGGATTCAATTATTTTAATAGTTACAGGTTTATTCTGATTTTATTTTATTTTTTAAATGTTCTTTTGGTAGATTGTATTCTCTACAGATTTTTCCATTACTATCTTAATTTTTAAATGGTTTGCAAGAAAGTTAGCCACAATATCCTCTTACTGTAGAAACTGCAGTGTTATCATTATCTCCTTTCTAATTCTTGGTAACAGTTCAGTCGTCTTTCTTCTTTCTTTTTTATCTCCTTCATCTGTCTTGCCAGGGATCTGTCAATTTTATAAGTTTTTTCAAATGACTACATTTTAGCTTTGTACATTTTCTCCATTAAATGCTTGTTATGTAGACATATTATACATCCATTAATTTCTGCTCTCATCTTTAATATTTCTATTCCTCTCTTAGCAGGTCCTGGGTTCCACACTTTTAGCCCTAAAGCTCATCCTGTCAAAGCTTTAGATGCCCTGCAGGACTCAGAAAAATAGGAAGAAAAAGCAGCCTGAGACCTGGGCTTACAGCCGTGGGCTTTCCTCCTCCCTGTCCCTGGCCTGGTAATTCTTTATTATTACATTGGCTTTTTGATGCCTTCAAGAGGATTTTTTAAAATGATTTTCACCAAATCTTCTGTCTTTCCTGAAAAACCTTGCCCACTGTGATGACATAGAATTCCTCCCTCCCACCCCAGCCCTGGTGTATGGGTTCACGCATGCATGTGTGTGTGTGCATGTGTGTGCATGTGTGTGCACGTGCTCCTGTGTGTTTTAGTGGCAAAATAGTGTATTGATGACAGAGTTCATGTTCTGAAATAAGCATCCCACACATTTTTCTGCTCATTAACTTGAGGATAGACGTGGACAACTGTAAAATTGCACTGTTGGGTTGAGAGGGACGTTCCAGGTGCTGCTGTATTCGGACTTACGGGACTCCTCACCAGTGGGATTGCAGGGCTGGTCTAGGATTGGCCCAAACGTGATTCTGCTTCTTCCAGGGTTCACAGCTCTTTTTCTGTCTTCTGTGGCTTTTCTTTGCTTCCCCCACATTCTCCTGGCCCCACAGTGATTTGAGCTGGGATTGCTTGCTTTTCTGTTTCAGGACTCCTGACTATCTAGGGATCAATTTTGGACTCTGCTTATGTAATTGCTCACCATTGACTCCAATGACTAAAGGCTCAGCAATTGATTTGCATGAAAGTTTGTTCTTTTCAACATAGTCTGCAGATAAGAGAAAGAGCTTGTCCTTAAATTGAGTAATCCTGAGCCTACTCCCTCTGCCATGCTGTAGTGGCAAGTCTACCCTTTTGGCTAAAACAGTTGTTCTGAATTGAGAGCCAAACTGAAACTGGACTTCCCCAAATGGCCGGAAACATGAGCCCTGTGCAACATCCCATCAACCCTGTAGGGGCCGAAGGAACTTTCCCTCCCCCATGTGCAGGTTCAATACTTGAGTCTGTTGAAGTGAGCTGATAATAGATTCACAGGAGAGAAAGCACACAGGCAGGTGCAGGGGGGTCACACAAAGTGTGGAACCCACAGAGGGACCGGATGGCTGAAGTTTAAATAACCTCTTCATAAGGGAGAGGGAAGTGGGGGTGTAGGCAATTTTAGAGGCAGAGAAGCTATTTTTAGGGAAGACGAATGGTCCCAGAGAACAGACAACAGCCTGGGACAAAGTTCCCATGGGTGGTAGGGGAGGTGGGGACAAGCTATGGGACAGGGAGGGTGGGAACTGCACGGTGAACAATGGTGTCCTGCTATGCGGATGGCATCTACACAACTCTCTAGACAAGAGAGGTGAAAAGTCTGTCTGGGTGGGCACGGTGAGGACAGTCTTCTTTCTCAGTGATTAATCTTCTTTGGTTAATGCAGACGGGGAACTGAAGCAAACACTCCCTCCACCCAGTTTCTTGGGGTCTGGTTTTCTTCAACCGCTTTAGTCTGCATTTACAGGCATGATACTGCTTTCCCTGTGGTTGGGATTACTACTAGGTACACCCTCATGTCTCTTTCTCAGCTGTGTGGTAACATTCTCTCTTCATAAATGTTCTCACAAGCTCATGACTAAATTTAAGAAGCACAGGGTCTAAGAATGCCCCCCAAATAGTGGCAGATTCTACAAGTCACAGAAATCCCCATATCATCTTTAGCCATATCCTAAGCACTTTTTTTTTGAGGTGGTGGAAGTTGTCAGGAGGTTTTCACAAGCTTCTGCGCTTCCATTATTCCTTTAAACCACCGTGCTCACCTGTGTGGGCAGCAGCTGTCTTGCCCTGCCACAGCCCGAGCTGGAATTCCCACAAAGCATTGATGGCATGTTGCATGTGTTTGTACCTATGTGCATGTGCATATAAAATGAAGCAATTCTTAAAGTCCAAACAAAGAGAAACATCACCCATAATTCCACCGTCATAAAACAACCAACATTAGTACCTTAGTTTCTCTCCTTTCAATAGTTAATATTTTGTCTACTCTGTCCTTGCTAGTATTGGGGAATAGCATTGCTCTTTTTTTGTTGTTACTGTGAGTTTCACAGATGAAGACCCAGTTTTTTCTTTAAATTTCCATTTCTTTGAATTGGAATTTCCTTTTCCTAAATTTCCTTTCTTTAGTTGCTGGAACTAACTGAATATTTCTTGTTAACTAGTTACTAACTGCATTGCCTGTTTTGTTTTGTTTTTAACTTGTTCAGGATTTTTGGTGTTTTCAAAATGACAGACTTCTATCTCTTACAGTATTCCTAAGGCCTGGTTTTAATTAAATGTATGATTAAATCTTTTCGTTTTTAAAAATATATGTATGCCATTGCCCACTATTTAATTCTACACTGTTTTAAAGAAAAATCTGAAGAGCCCAAGTTAGTGGAGCAGGCAAAGGGTTTCAGTGGAATTCAGTTCACTCCTCCCTACGGATGCAGTTCCTTATGTCTTAGCACTAAATACTCTTTTCATTGAATTCTCACTTTTAGAAGGTTCTATTATATTTAAAGCTATTTATAGCCATACTTATTGAAAGAGATTAAACAGTCCTCAGGATTTTTAAGCACATCCCCTCTGTCTGCAAATGCATTTCCTCTTTTGTCCCTGTGCCCTGCCCATTCACCATCCTTCTTGTGCCTGTGTCACTTGTCCAATAAAGATTTGGGAAATGATCTTTGGATACTGCAATATTTTATTTATCATATGCGAAATAAAGATCCGTGCATTTCGTTGTCTTGTCAGCCCAGATCTCCCCAGGTTTGGAGGAGCCAGATCCCCCGTCCCCACCCCGCAAGGGCTCAGGCTCCGGGAATCCTCGTCCCCTGCCTACGTGGGGGTTCACGCTTGTGCTTGCCCCTCTACTCGGGACTCACTCACTCCACACGTATTTATGGTGACTGATAAATGCCAGGCACAGCGCTAAGTGCTGAGAAAAAGGAAAAGTCTGTGCCCCGGTGGAATTTACATCTGGTTGGGGCAAGAAATCACCAGCATGATAAACAAATGAATGTATAATGTAACACAATGTTGGACGTGCCCTGAAGAAAATAAAGCAGAATAAAGGGTGACAGTTGGTCAGGAAAGGGGATGGGGGTGGGGAGAATGATATTGAGCAGAATTACACATCCCACCTTGCCTTGTATTATGATCAAAAGAAACACCTCTGCTGTCCTGTCTTCCTGACACCTTTCACACACACCCGACTGTGAACCCCTGACAATAGTGACGGTGTCTGTCTCACCTTTGTGCGCCCACAAGGCCAAACACAGCTATGCATGACTGACACAATATGGTTAAACCAAAGAAAATCTTTTTGGGATTAATTTAATGTGCCCAACCAGCAATTTTGGAAGTTTCTTGAATTTTCTGGAAGCCCCTCCAACCCTTGGGCAGCGTCCGTCTACTGGTTCAATAGTTTCTGGAACTTTCCTAACAGCAGTTCCTGCTCATCTGATACTGGCTGGATGCTGTTCAGCAAAACGACATTTGAGGCTGAGGCCTTGGAGAGTTTAGCTCCGTGTTCTTGGTCGGGTTTCAAGTTTGTGTGTAAACACGGCCCCATCTGCAATGCCAACAAACTTTGACTCAGTTCTCATCCGAGGGTGCTCTGTACTCCCACACACCCCACAAATGCTTCCGACTCTCTAATAACTCATCCTTAAACACCACGCTCCCCGGGAGGCCGTGGAGCCAGGCAGGAAGAGCCACTCCTTTCTAAGAAAAGGAGCCTCTCTCAGGGCCCACAATAAAATGCCAAGTTTGACAAAAATAAAAATAGAAGTCCTTGTTTCAAACTTGCAAAAAGGATCCAACTTTCATGTGTGCTTCTGTTTATATTAAGTAAAAAGCCCATTTTTCTTCGGATGAAGTCATCTTAAGAAGGGTAATGGGGAGAAGGAACTTCAGGGACAAACGTCTCCTTCCTTAACCTGTGCTCAACTGAACAGACCCCAACAGACGCTTCAGTCACCCCTAGACGGAGAAAACTGTGCCAACCCGAATGATCTGGCTCGATCAGATCCAAACAGCACATCACGAGATAGCATCATGGGAAAACATTTTAAGATAAAACTCTGCTAATGTGGTTTCTGCTGAAAAGTGGAGAATGGTTCCAGGAACTTACTGCTTCAATAAAATCGAACAACGTATAACATGGAGGCCTGAGACAAAGACCTGGTCCTCGGCCTGCAGAAATAGTAACGGAGCTGTGTCCTGGGCTTCATTGTTGAGCCACACACTCTCACACACTTTACCCAGCGGACCCTCGCACGATTGTCAAACACCTCCAGAGCTTGGTGTTGTTATCCTGTAGATGTTGGAGGTGAGGAAACCCGGTCTCTGACAGGTTATCTGTCCAGATGTTATGAGCTGAACTGTGTCCCCCAAAATTCATATGGTGAAGTCCTAACCCCCAGTACCTCAGAGTCTGACTGTGTTTGGAGATAGGGTCTTTCATCAAGGTAAAACAAGGTCGTGGGGGTAGTTCCTAATCCAGTCCGATGGTGTCCTTATAAAGAAGAGGAGACTAGGACACAACACATATATTGAGAATGACCGTGGGAGGACACAGGGGGAAGAGGGAAATTTACAAGCCCAGGAGAGAAGCCTCAAAAGAAACCAGCCCGATGGCACCTTTGTCTCAGACTTCCAGACTTCAGGGCTGAGAAAATAAAGATCTGTTCTTTAAGCCACCCACCTGGGGTACTTTGTGATGCCAGCAAACTAAATACATCAACTGCAACACAAGGTCTCCAAGGGCAGAGTGGACTTTTGCTGTTTTGATGAAACGTCTTTGGATTCTGCAAAGCTGACTTCATACCCTGACATGATTACAGGGGAAGAAGGCAAAAGGGCACCTGCTCACTCACTTGTCCTCTCTCCCACCTCACTGTCCCTGTCGTTGCGTTTTCTTTCTTCTTCCCTTCTCCCTCTTCCGTAGCAGGGGGGTGTGTTTGCCGACCATCTGCAAAATACCTCTTGTGCTTCACATAAGCACTTTTACTTTATGTAACTGGTGCTACTTATCTCATTATGTTGCTGACTCTTTTCCTTCAGGATGGTTTTCAAGATCAATTCTTGTTGCAGGATGAATATTTAACTTGTTATTTCTAATTGCTGCCTCAAAACTATCGAAAATGTCTTTATTCTGCCTTTGCACTTGGTTGATAGTTTCTGTAGGTACAGAAGTCCAGGTTGCAAATCATCTTCCTCCAGAAAGCTCCATTACCTTGTAGCTCCCAGGGTTGCTGGAGGAAAAGCCAAAGCCATTCCTGTGTTGGCCTTTTCTCTTCTCCCTGGAAGCCTGTAAGACCTTTCTGCCCCCATTGTTCTGAAATTGCACAACAAAGTGCCTCAGTGTGAGTGTCTTTTTATCTCTTGTGCTGGGCACTATTGACCTGCAAACTGGTGTCCTTCCTTTCTGGAAGAGTTTCTAGAATTGCATTTTAAAGGCTTCTCATCATCTTTTCCTTGCTCTCCTCCTGGAACTCATCGTCTGGAGGCTGCACCTGTGGGACTGGACTCTAACTTCTTATATTCTCTCCCTAGTAAGTCCCTAGAACCATTCTCCACTTTTCAGCAGAAACCACAGTACCAGAGTTTTATCTTAAAATGTTTTTCCATGACACCATCTCGTGATGTGTTTTTTGCATCTGATCGAGCCAAATCCTTCAGGTTGGCACAGTTTTTTCCTTCTGGGTATGACTGAAGAGTCTGTTTGGGTCTGTTCAGTTGAACACAGGTTAGGGAAGAGAGATAACCTGTCTTTGTCACTTTGTCCTATTTTTTGATAGAATTTTCCAACCACACCTTCCAATCCTTGTGCTGGGTCTTTCATTTTGGCCAGCACGTGGTCACTTTCCCAGACCTTGTTTGGTTGTCATCGTTGTTTTCTGAATGTTGGTTTTTTTATGGTCTCTCATTCTTGATCCATAGATGAAAAATCTTCTCACATTTCCCCATAGATGAAAAATCTTCTCACGTCTCCAAAGGTGTTAACAGTCGGCATAGTCTCTGTTTCCTTCGGGTTTTTTTAAAATTTTACTTTTATTGAGATATAATTCACGTAGCATAAAATTTGGCCTTTTTATTACATTCACAGAGTTGTGCAACCACCATCACTGTCATCGCTGTCCTCAAGAAGGAGCCCACACCCGTCAGCAGTCCCGCCGCAGCCGCAGCTCCCCCGGCCCTGGGAACCACGAGTCCACTTTTCTGTGGCTGCAGATTCGCCTGTTCAGAGGAACGGAATCCTACAATAGGTTGTCCTCCGTGCCTGGCTTCTTTCACTGAGCATAATGTTTTCAGGGTTCATCAGTGTTGCAGCATGTGTCAGTACTTCATTCCTTTTTCTAGCTGGAATAACATTCTGTTGTATGAACAGACCACGTTTTGCTTATCCTTTCATCTGTCGACGGGCACCTGGGCTGTCCCCACGTCCTGGCTAATATCGGTGCTGCTGTGAACATGGGTGTCTGTGGCTTTGCCTTGCATGTCCCTGGTGGCTAATGGTAACCATACAGAACATCTCTTCATGTGTTTATTGGCCCCAGTTGTTTTTAAAACTTTCCAAAGTATTTTTATCTTTCACGTTCATCACTTCCGACAGATGCTTGGTGGACAGTCAGTCCCTGGTGGCTTTGGTTGTCTGCTCATTTGTAATCTGGGAAAACTCACAAGTAGATTGAAGGCTCCACACATTTGCACGGGGCCATCCTGGGTCCTGAGAGCTCCCTGCAGCCTGGCCTGGCAGGACCAGTTATTAGGAGACCCCTGATGTAGTTTCATTTGGGTCTTTTTATTTTTTTGGACCAGAGACGATGCTTCCAGCATGCTTCCTGCAAGGTCACTGTCCGACTGCCAGCTTGGGTGGCACAGGGGCTCTGCATTGCCCCATGTGTGTCTGTTCCCTCAGCGCACCCTGCTTTCTGTGTAGTCCCACCTGCCACTGTGCCTGGGGTCCTCCATGCCAGCGACTTCAGCTACAACTTCTCCAACGACCAAATCTCTAAGTTCAGCATGGGGGTGGGGCACCCGTGAATCCAACTGCCTCTCAAATAATCTTTCCCATCCTCCTTACTTGGGCCCCCCACTCCTACTTCCGGCGGTACTGAGTCCTGGACGTCTACGTTCCCTGGTGCGGACCAGGCGCTTTCTGCACTGCTGGTGTAAGATGTGGCTTTCCTGAGCTGGCCGCGCCCAGCAACGCCATTCATAGGTGCTCCAGCCTCCAAAACCCACTCGCTTCCCTCTCTCCCCCTGCTCTCCCCATCCATCCTTGGGGGGTCTACAACTTTAAAAAAAAATCTCTTTATTGAAGATAGGTGAGTTCCCTCTCTGCCATATTTACCTGGAAGTCTTCCTAGTGATGTCTTTAATTTAACATTGTGCTTTGTGTTTTACAACGATTGTCTCACGCAATCCTCAGGAGAACCTCTGGGGGACATGCTCCAGTTACCCTCCAGGCATGAGGAGACTGAAACTCTGAAGGTCTCAGTAGCGTTTTCGCAGCTACACACGCGACACGGAGCTGGGACTTGCCCAGACGTCTAACTGGGCCCAAGCAGAACTGCGCCGTTGCTGCAGTTACTTCACGGCTAGGCCTTGCCCGACGGCTGGGTGAAGCCAGGACGCAAGAGGAGGAGGTGTAGGGAGGTACTGCAAAGTCCACTCCGGTGGGCCTGGGGGAGCTGTGCCCAGTCCTCGGAGAAGAGGGAGGGGACGGGATGACAGTGCAGAGTCAGAAGGGTGCCCGGAGCCAGCACCGTGCCAGTGCACTTAAACAGGCCAAGGTGAGGGTGGGCGCCCCCCACCCCCCCACTGGGGTCTACTCAGCTGCAACAGGGGCGATAGGGAGCTGCAGCTGTTTGAACCTGGAAGAGTCCTGCTCTTGAAAATTCTGTGACTAGTGTCATATCAGATTTCCAGCTCCCTTCATCTGAAATGTCTTCTCTGGAACAATTCGTAACCAAACTGCTTCCAGAGACAACTGGTGGAGATCGTAGGCTGCTAGATGGATAGCCCTTTGGAAGGTTTACCTTGGAAGGAACTTGGAGACCTTCTAGACCAACATCCTCGTGTTTCTTTAGGGGAAACCTGAAGAAGCCAAAGGCCAGGCCCGAGGTGCAGGGCTGGTGAGCAGCAGGTTTGGGACCATTTCCGTGGGAGGAGGAGGAAGTCGTGGGGGGAGAGGGATCAGGCACCTGGAGGGGGAGCAGGGAAGGGGCCATGAAGTGCCAGCACTTGGGGCTGAGAGGAAACCTTGCAAAGGGACCCACCTCCCTCCCCAGCCTTCACATCTAGGTCCGATCAGGACGACCCAGTCATGACCAGGGTCAGAGAACAAAGTCTGCAGGGGATGTCGGATTGTTTCCCCCCAAACAATTTTGAAGCCCTAATCCCCGGGACCTCAGAATGTGACCTCATTTGGGAATAGGGCCTTTGCAGATGAAATGGGTTAAGATGAGGTCATACAGGAATAGGGTGGGCACTTAATCCAGCAAGAGTGGTGTCCTTGTAAAAAATAGAGAAGAGAGACAGACACTCAGAGGAGAGGACAGCCCTGTGACCATGCAGACAGAGACTGGAGTGATGTATCTACAGGCCAAGGACCGCCAGCGGTACTGGCAACACCGCACACCTTAAGAGGCAAGGAAGGACCCTCCCCTGCAGTCTTCAGAGGGAGCACGGCCCTGCTGACACCTTGATCTTGGACTTCTGGCCTCCAAAACTGTGAGAGAGTAAATTTCTGTTGTTTTAAGCTGCCCAGTTTTTGGTACTTTGTCGTGGCAGCCCTGGGAAGCTGATACCACAGTCCACAAAGTTTCATGAATGTGGGACCCAGGCTTATCTTCTGCCCTGCCTGAGCCCCTTTTTCTTATCCTTATTTTAGTTCCCCTCACTGAGAGTAATTGCTTTTGAAGCCCAGTCGATTGTGAGTGTTTGTGTGTTCAGTCCTGGTCAGCACTCACATCTCCAACTCACTAAATTCTTCCAGTGCTTCCTTCTGTCCACCTGTTCCCTGTGGGTCTCCACCTGCCCACGTGTTAGGTCTGCAGCTCTGCAGCTCCTGAGCCCTCAGGGCTGAGGAACAGGTGGGGGGAGGCCTCTCTCTGCCCAGTGCCCCTGCTGGAATGGTGACGTATTTAGAAAACGATGCCAAGCCTACCCCTGAAGTGCAACTCCACATGCTGGGCAGGCTGAGTGAGGCAAAGTGACACTATTGACTGGTGTCATTTGAGATGCAGCCAAAGGCAAGTGAAGATTCGTGCCCTACTCATACCGAAACTGAAAGACAGCGTCATCGCCAGGAGGAAAGGACAGAAGTGAAAACATAAAAGTGCCACTTGTGTGGTGACAAATAAAAAGAAAGGGAAATGAAGTTTCACTTATTCAAATTGTAAAAGTAGTATATGCTGTTTCAAAAAATTAAAACCGTATAGAAACGTAAAAGGTAGAAATAGAAGTGGGTCTGCCGTTACCCCACCCACCCCCAAGCCTGCACACTGCGGACGCCCCAGAGACAACTAACTGTGTTTGACACGTGGTAATCGTACTTAGAAGCACTTTCCCATGACCCAAATGAATGTGCTCTAACACTGTTTCATTTCGTCTCGTCTTATTTTAAAACCACAGCGGTTGGTGACTTGCTTTTTGACGCATTAGTTCATCAGGGGTATCTTTCCATATCAATGAACACGGATTTACGTCGGAAAGTCATTTGGAATCAATCTCCGAATGCCCTGCAGGACACGTGGGTGACTGTGAATGTGCGATGCGCCCTGGCGGAACACACCACCTGTTGCCATGGGTGCAACTGGCAGCACATTAATTTGGCAAACCGAAAAGGCCAGATAGCAACAGAGTTTAGGGGAATCGAGAAGAGACGCGTACACAACCATCAGCCAATCTGAAAGCCGGGGTTTGTCACCATGAATGTGTGAAGCGCCTCTTACGTGACTCAGAGAAAGTGCTCATTAGAGAAGCCTCGATAAGCGTCAATAATTATGTGTGATTCCAAATTTTGTCAATGTGGGAAGCAGTTGACAAACCAGTGGAAATTATATATTTTTGTCTTGAGTCAGGCAGAGGCGAGACCTAATTTAAACAGTGTAAGGATGGCTAGCATACAATTTAATACCTAAATCTTAAAATTTTTGGAGATACGTCATAAAATCAAAAAGACAAAAAAAAAAGCAATTAAGAAAGAAAACATTATCTCCTTTCAGAGGATAAACAATCTGGAGACTCAGTCATTCTTTGAATGTCTCAGAAAAACAAGATTTGCTCAAGCTATTTTAGACACTTAGAAGGGCAAACTTAATTTTCCCCAGCCTGATGAACCATGTGATATCAGAGGTTCTCTACGGGGGCGATTTTGCCCCCAGGGCACATTTAGGAAGGTCTGGAAACATCTTCATTGTCATGCCTGGGGGATTGGGGGTTCCCAGTGTTAGTGGCGGAGGCCGGGGAAGCTGCTGAACATCCTATAGTGCACAGGATGGGCCCCACGACAAAGAGCGCTCAGACCCCAAGCGTCAACAGTGCAGAGGCTGAGAAACCCTGTGTCATGTCTTTCCTGAGAAGATTGCTTTTATCTCATAATGGACTCAAAATCCTATGCAATCAACTCCATGAACACATCAGAAACAGATCGCATCATCTTCTTGTGAATCTAAACAAATCTAACTTAAACCACCGTATCACTCCCCCCACCCAAAAAAAAAAAGTAGGAGTGAAAATTTTGAATGAAACTGACTCCACATGTAGAACTATGAAGTAAGGATAAACAGTAGCACCAAAACATATAACAAGCCTTCCAGACCGGCAAGAGATGACTTCGGACACGGCAGGGTGGGGCCAAGGCTCCTAACGACTAATCCAGGCACCATCCTGTGCCTCACAATATACCTACTCATCGCTTGAAAATGATGTTCTGAGCATGGAGAACAAGGTTAAAATTATTTCCATCATAAAGGAAAAGAATAGGAACTCAGGTCTCATGTGGTTAGTTGCTGATAAGACACACACACACACACAGACACACGCTGGATTCTTGTGAACAAAAATCCAGCTCAGGTCTGGGAAAAAAAATCATGGCCAGAAAAATCTTTCTTTATTCACTGGGTACCAGCCAATGGATCTTAGTGTCTGGTGCATTTAGTCTCAGCCTCTCACTTTCCCAGCCTGTTCCTATCACACCCCCACCCGAACCAGCACAGCCTTGGCTCTTACACTCCTGAGATCAGCTGGAGTGCTTGTGGGGTTGAGTGTCTCGTTGCCTCCCACCTGCTTTGAAAGTTACCATTGTCTCAGTAAATGGGAAGCTCTTCAAGCCCACCAGTAAGGCAAAAGAATGTGAAACATCTCAGCCAGCACAGCATCGTGTACATAAACTGTTTATTTAAGGCAGGTAGCAACAGACTGTGGGTGATCCAGCCATTGCATCAATAGATCCACTGTGGCCTCAGAAAAGTCCACACAGTAACCACAGTCCTAGAGATGACAAAGAATTCATTGCAGGAGGCTTCTGCCCAGGAGGGCCACCACCTACGGCGTGGGGTCCAGGCACAGCACGACGGCCCCTCCCAGGGTCTGGGGGAGGCGAATCCAGTCTGCACCTGGCTGGCCCTGCTGGGTTTCGGTGGAGCATTTTTCTTCTACCCCTCACAGGAACACGGCATCAACTTACAGCAACCCGATGCAAATGTTTTGGTGACCAGGCTGCCACAATATAAAGGGAAGATGAAGAACGATGGCCGTTCCCAGAGGTATAATGAAGGGTTCCCTCTAAATAAACGTTGCTTTGCTCCCTGTGTTTTCATTAGAAATGAGAAAACTGCCGATCCCTATTTGTGTTTGAGCTATCATAAACTAAATCATCAGTTCCTATTAATGACCCTAATTATTCAGCTCCTATTTTTAAATGCTAGTCTTTCAGCATGCTCGAAGTGGGTGGTTTTAATTAAGCCTAATTGTAGATATGTCACATCCAAATATACACCCTACGTGAATGATTAACAGGGCTTGGAATCTAGTTCACTAAACAGGGGCTGGCCCTGTGAGGTTGGTGCCTAGCAAGCTGAAACATATCATATAAATTATTTTGCTGATGATGATGATGGCAGAGAGAGTTGTTTATTAGAGTCATTTAGGATAAAACCCACCGCCAGTCTTAGAAAAATCCTTACAACAGTTGTCAAATTCACAAAAGTCTTGTTTCCTTAAAGCTCTCAGTTGCAATGTACTGATTTTGATTTTCTTTTGGATTTGTATTCCCAGATATCTTCTTCCAAAGAAAGTATCTTCTGACGTGGCGAAATGATTTTATCATTTAAGAAGCGCTAATCTGATGTAAAAACAAACAAATAGCCCTTCCCTAGAAATCAGCTTTTATCGCTGACAATACGCTCTCATGTTCTCATCCAGCTAAAGCTCACCTGATTCTCCAACACCTCCAAGAGCTTGGCGTTGCCGTTTTTTCCCTATGAGAGGTGAGGAAATATGATCTGAAAGGTGATCTGACCGGCACAAGAGCTCCTAGGGGCAGAGCTGCGCTTAAGGGTCACCTGCTTGAGATTTCACCGGCAGGTGCCTGGCGTGTCCTGGAGATCCAACTTCCTGGGTTAAACCACCACTCCGTGTGGGCAGAGCAACCCGACCCAGCAGCCAACCAGGGCCGCCGTAACAAACAGCGGTGACGCAGCCTCCCCCTGCGCCTCCACCTGCCCATTCGGAGTCCACATTGTCCACTAGGTGCCATGAAGGATTTGACATTATTCCCAGGGTCTTTCACAGGACACAGAAGAGCAAATACAAGCTGTCCTCAGCGCTGTGCGCAGACTGCCTTAGTTGGTTGGCTGCACAGTTGCAGCAAAATGTTGCAGAGTTCATCTGGGAACTGTCGTGGCTGAGATGTGCTTGCCTTCAACCCGAGTAGATACCCACTCGTTCAAATCCAGGAGCAAAAAGCAAATGATCTAGAGTGACAGTCGTCTCCAGGGTAGAGTTTTTATTATTGTCAGCAAATTATTCCTTGTAGGAGTATATTTCTGACGCTCTGACAGGCAGATTTAGATGCACCGTGACAGTGATGGAGGATTGGCAGTAAATGGGATTGAAAGTATGTTTTGTTTCAGGTGTGGCCCAAACTGGATCCCACTCATTGGCCTGACCTTTCAACCAAATTACAAGGAGCTTCTTGTAGTCAAGGTCAGAGGCTGGGAGGTTTAGAAAATCAAGAGCTGTTTGCTGTCCATGGACAGAAGTGACCTTTACATATTTGGCCACCAAGCATGACTGACTTGGATGAAACGTGTAGAGGTTAGAGCCACAGATTTTGGTATCAGGGATACCTGATTATGGGTCTCAGCTCCTCCTTTATCCACTGTGTGACTTCAGGCATGTTACATAACTTCTCTGAGCCTCTGATTTTCTGCATCCATAAAACTGGGCAGTCATCCTTAAATTATTGGGTCATTGTGAGGCTTAAATTAATTAATAGAGATATAGTGGCTTACCCATGATAAATACTGATATGTGCCAAAGGGAAGGATGTCTTTTTTTTTATCTGAGCATTTCTCCTGAAATTAAACATTATGATAGTATTGCATAGCAAAGCCAAAGTAACCATAATTCTTAAATATTCTCTAATGAACTAACCATTTAGAGAAGTAGCTGACATTCCACATCCCATACACCCAACACTAGCCTTGATGGTAGTCTGTTGGGTCAGTGTCTCTGTCAGTCTTACTTACACACAAAGACTGAGGACACTGCGCAAACACAGTGCAAGCTGATGACAAAGTGATGCCTCCAAATCCTTCCCAGGATGTGAGTTTCCCAGAAGTTAAGGAAAGTGATGAAGAAGCTATTGGGATTGTTCCGTGTGCAGTGAAGGCTGATGTCACAATTACAACCTAAAGTTCATTAACAAAAACCCAAAATGCTTATTTTCATCATTTTATTTTTTCAAGTTGAAGTTCTAGCTGTTGCACTTTCTCCTCTCCCTGGTTCTATGACATCATGTTCCCCATTTTCAGTAAATTCACTTTAAGTGGACTCCATTGAGTATAAACTACCCTCCAAGAAAAGAGGTTCATGTGTATATAAACTTATGTATGCCATTTCACAGAATACAGGAGAAATGACTTTGCAAGTTATATTCCATCAATGGGAACTTTCCTTAGGCACAAACAAGATAAAAACACGTTGGGTAGGATTAAATTGCCTGTGTGCCACCACGGAATGGGATGGGGAGAGAAGGAAGAGAGAAGAGAAGAGAAAGCAAAGAGAAGAATCAAACGGAAAGAGAACAGGAATCCGTGAGTGCACCTGCTTTCCTCAAAGGGGGTGCCGAACTGCCCGGGGCCCCTGAGACCAGGAAACCCTCCCACCTGAAGCCAGGGAGCCCTACAGCAGATGGGCCAGAGCCCTGCTGACCACATGACCAGAGTCTGCCTTGTGCACAAAGGTCGTTGCCTGAGTGACTTCCAGATGCAGATGGAGCACGGTTTCACCCCTGGTCTCTCTTCCTTCAATTCGCCGTCCATGCCTGATTCCTGGGCATGGATTTGCTCCAGAAGCCCACCTCCCGTATTCCTCACCCACTTCCAATTGCTCCTACCCTCACTCCGAGCCAGGGCAGCGGTCGTATAAACATGGCTGTGTGAGCGGCCCCAGCATTCTCACTGGTCTCCGTTTGGATGAGTAATCCCATTACCAACCTTCTGAACCAGCTGGCTCCCTCGGGACTGCAGCCTTCAGCCCTCGTGGTACAAAATGATTCACTAGTCCATCCCATCCATCACAACAATAACGTGAGTCACATGTTATGAAAAGCTAAGAGGATGCATTTTGTGTACGCAGAAATACACAGTTTGCAAATTTCTGGGATTTAACTTTATTGGGGAGGGAGTGGGCTAGAAATGAATTCCGCATATTTTCAAAGTGAATTGTAAGAGAAACCCACATCGGGTAACATCTGCGTAAATCAGTCTCCAAGGACTCAATGTAAACGGCTGGTGATATAAATAGATGTGCTTTTAAGCAAAGACAGATGTCCCGGACCAAAATGTTAAGAAAACACATAAAACAATTAAATTCAAAGACATCTTGGCTTTCGTTTCTTTCCCAATAGGTGAATCTTCGCTGGGCTATGCCAGTGCGGGGTGGAAAAGGGAACATCGTATTTCCCAATGGAAAGGCATGTGTGCTGTGGGCAGCAGGTGTGTGAATGGCACACGGCCAGGGGGGCCTCCGCTCACCCACCCAGCGTGGCTCGAGAGGCCTGGGCCATGATGCCTTCTCCTACTCACACATTCTTGGAGCACTGGTTGATTTATTTGAAGACTCCTCTACTCAGACCTCCTCAGAATATTATTTCAGAGAGCACCAAGTGGGAGGCATTGGGAAATAAGTCACTGGAATGTGGGCATCAGTCAGGCCCGAAGTCAGTGAGAGAAGAAACTAGAAGCTGGCGGACGAAGAAACTAGAATTCTGGAGCACGAGGCAGCCCTGGGACTGCGGTCCTCAGTGGGAACAGGCCTGCATCTCATTTTCTCCGAGCAAGCACCTGAAATCTGAAAGATGACAAACGAATCTCTGCATCTCAGTGGGAGGGACATTCTCAGTGCGATTAGCAGGAAAGCTAGACCCAGGCAGAAAGGGTCATTTATAAATAGAGAAAATCACATTGTTTGTTTTGGGTACTGTGCCAGAAAGCATTTTCACGTAAATTCCCTCATTGAATGTGAGAGATACAATAAAGAATTTAAAACTTCACAGGAATCAGAGACGGAAGGCAAATACGCATTTTGGCCATACCACCCTTTATATGGTAAAACAATTCTGCCCGAGCCTGCCAAAGCAGCTCTACCCCTCCTTCTGGGAGCGGCAAAGACCTTCCCAGCCTTTGCCAGGAAGAGCTGAGCTCTCTCTGGGAAGGGGAGGAAACTGCAGTTGCTTTGGAAGGCTCCTCAAACTAAGTTGGGAGTGCCAGGCTAGAAGGCCAGCGCCCCCCAGGTCCCAGCTAGAGTGTCCCAGCTAGAGTGTCCCAGCTAGAGTGTCCCAGCATGCACAGTGCAGGCCCAGGGGCGGGGTGAGGGGCGGGGAGAGGGCTGGTGTGAGGCTGCCTCTGGCACACCAGCTGCCTGAAGTTTAAGGCAGACAAGCCTAGCTTTCTTGTCATTTGTCATGAAGCCAAATGATCTGGAACTTGGTTCTTTCTAAGGATCCGAAAAGAAAGTCAAAACAAAGCCCCAATCACGAATCTCCTCAGGGGCATGTTACACTCTTCCCAAGCCTGAGCATTATTATTGATAAAAAATTACCCCTCAATTGTGCACAGAGGCGGGGCAAATCATCAGAAATTGCCAAAGCTATCTCTGGTGGTGGCGAGCGGACTGAGTCAGTGATCTGAAAGTTCTAAGACATTTGTGCCTGGGAAATAAAAGTTACTAACTTTATTTTTAGTTTCAGGAACTTCCCAGAAAAATCCATTTAAATGACCATCAAAATATTCAACTCTTCAATAGCTAGTATCAATTATTATTCACTTTCCTAGATTCTTCTGAAAATCCTGCCTTAAAACCCTCACCCTGCTAATAGGAAAGTTTCTGTGTGGGCATACATTTTTATTTCTCTTGGGTATATACCTGGAAGTGAGATTGCTGGATCACATGCCGAATCTATGTTTAACTTTTTGAGAAGCAATTCCTTTCATCTTTACAACAGCAATATGAGAAATTGGAAATAGGTATGGTCATCTGCCCAAGGTGACACATCTGTAAGAGGTAGAGTCAGAATCTAAAGTGAGGCCTGTCTGATTCTAGAACCCCTGTTCTTCCGCTGGGTTGGAATGTCTTATTTGCACATATGAGATAGAGCACATTGCAGGGAGCTTGTGAGCTGTGTGCAGGGCATGGCTGGAAGTAAAAGAAAGTATAGGATGTGCACAGGTGCACTCAGAATTGAGGACTACAAAGGTAGGCAGAGGCCTGATCCTGGAGGGTCCTGAAGGCCAGGAGGGTAGGCAGCCATGGCTCCAGAGTCAAGCAGCCAGAAGGAGATGGGCTTTGAAGACCAGTGGGGCCAGGATGTGTCAGTAGCACCCTTTAGGAACTCAGGCAAACATGGTGGCCAAGGTCAAAGAGTCCATCTTTAGGCACAAAGCAGGGCAAAATGCACAGCACCATGGACTGGTTTTATGATTTTTTATGATTCAATTGAGAGAATCACCACCTCTTAGCAGGGGAGAGGAATGAACAATACCAACACACAGACACACATAAGAAGCAACAACAATCCTCATAGCCACAGCCACAGTGGCAGCAGCAATGAAGGAAATCATATAGAAAAGTCAAAGGAGCCTGTGCAACCAGTACACAGAAATGTTGTAGATCTGTTGAGATGTGTGGACTCTGTCCTCCACGTGCACACAAAAGTTCGCCATTTCAGGAGGCCCACAGACTTCTGGAAGATCTAATCTGCAGGCCTGGATTGCAAGTTTATTTATTTTTATATTCTTTTTCTCGCATATTAAAGTGAATTCTTATCTCATTAATTTTCAGCCTTCCTTTTTCTCCCCCAATACACATAAGCATTTAAAGCTACCAATGTACTTCTAAGTTCAGCTTTAGCTGCATACCCTAAGTTTTAATATTTAGCATTTTCCTAATCTTTCAGCTGTAAATATTTTTACATTTCCATTATGATTTCTTCTTTGATCTTTTGCTTTGGTTATCTATTACTGCATTCAAAAATAGCTTAAAACAATAATTATTTCATTTTATATCATGATTTTGTTGGTCATGAATTTAGACAGGTTTCAGCTGGACAATTCTTCTGCTCTTCTAGATGTTAACGAAGGTAGCTAGTGATCTTCAGCTGGGGACTGTTGGACACAGTGTATACACACATGACCACCGCAACATGGTGGGCTCAAGAGAGTTGGACCAACTTAAGGCATCTCAGGATTCCCAGAGAGAGTGCTCCAAGAGGAAAGAACCTGCCAGTCTAAGGTCTGAACCTGGAAGCTGACAAAGCACCACTTCCACCATATTCTGATGCTCAAAGCAGCACACAGAGACCTCCCAGATTCATCGGAAGGGACAGACCCTGCCCTTGGATGGGAAAAGTGGCAAAAAATTCCTGACCATTCTTTTTGGGCTGAATTGTGTCCTCTGAAAATTCATATGTTGAAGCTCCCTAGAACCTCAGAATTCTTTTTGGAGATAGGGCCTTCAAAGAGGTAATTAAGTCAAAATGAGGTCTTTAGGGTTGGCCTTAATCCAATAGGACTGGTTTCCTTATAAGAAGAGGAGATTCTGACACAGACACGCAGACGGGAACCATGTGAGGACACACAGAGAAGGTAGCCATCTGCAAGCCGAGGAGAGTCGTCTCACAAAGAATCAAACCTTCTGACACCTTGATCTTGGACCTCTGGCCTCTAGAACTGTGGGAAAATAAATGTCTGATGTTTAAGCCACCTAGTCTATGGTACTTTGTTGTGGCAGCCCTTGCAAACTAATTAGACCATCTTTAATCTATATATCCATATATTATTTATAATTGTGTTTCTTAAAGGCCAATCACACAGGTTTCTAATAGTATCATGGCTAGAAAATGTGGTCCTTAATTTATCAATCATTTGAAACTGATCGAGGCTCGTGTTTTAGTCTTTGTGCATATGTACAACATTCATAAATATTCTTGGTAACGTTGACAAAAAGGTGTACTCTGCAGTCATTGGTTAAGAAATAAGTGGAAAATGGCAGTGGTTAAAATAACCAAAAACAGGAAACACGTGTGGACATAACCAAAGACCACCCAAAGGAGAACAGGCAGAGGTGATTCATTCCGAGCTTGCTGTAGAGAGGGAGCCACTATCACCTTGTCTGGCAGAAACGCAAAGGCAGGTGTGCTCAAGTCCCTATCACAGAGGCAGGTTTTCAGGCTGTAATTCATTTTCACCTACGATTTACTTTGGGCTCACCAGAAAAATCACTCATTGTTAACCAAGCATCAGGTTCTATTGAAATCCAAATAATCTCTATTTGCATAACTTAAAGAAGTTCTTTGGAGAAGGAAGAAACATACTTGGCTGCCTGCTCTGAGCAAACGTCGTCCCATTAATCCTCCCCAAACCCTACTGAGGGGTCCTGCCTCCGGAGTTCCATTTTTTAGAGTAAGAAACCAGCTGTGTGCTTAAGTGGCCACCCAGTCTGGGGGCAGTAGGCTCCTAGTTACCAGAAAGTTGATTCATTCCGTTATCTGGCGTAATTAAACTGAACTTTAAAAAGTCATTTCTATTCTATTACACAGAAGTGCAACAAAGCAGAAACAAGAAAATAATACCTTCCATTTCTATTCAGTTTTCCGTTTTTACTATGTTTTAGTAGATTCTCAAACTTCCATCATTCTAAATAGGTTCTCCAATTAAAGAAGAAAACAATCTTACTTTTGTGTAAACAAAAGCAAAAAATTGCATCCTTTCTGGGTGCAGTGTGGCCAGCGACAGCATTGTGTCCTCAGCATAGATTGTGCCACTGCGGCCTGGTCTATAGACTGTGTAATCGATAGATGAGAGGATAGAAAGGTTGCCAGGTTGTCAGAGTGGCTATTGATCCTCACGACACCACTGTGGGAGGTGCTTTGATCCCTCTGTTACAGCTGAGGCCCAGAGACACTCAGCACCTCACCCAAGGTCACACAGCTCATGAATGGCAGAGCCAAGATCTGATCCATGCTGCCTGGCTGCCTCTCAAAACACATCCAACACAGAACTCACATTTGTATAGTGTGAACATTTAATCCTACTGGGTTGCTACTGCATTGAATTATACCCTAATGTGACACAAACTAAAAGAGCCAGTTGCAAAGAAATAAAAATAAAAAATAGACCTGCGTACTATATATTAGTACAAATGTGGCTGCTTTTTTAGCCAACTATTTCTTTTAAGATCGTGTCCTAACATTAAGTTTTCGTTGGTTTCTAATCCCAGCTTTGGCAGTTTGGAGATAATGCTCTTCTTGGCCCTGCAGTCAGGGGCGATGAAGATTCTGGGCAGGAAAGGGGTCGCTTCCAAAATCTTTTCCTACAAGGGCCATGGCCGAATGCCTGGGAGCACCACTGGCTTACGGCCTCGTGACTGTATCTCACTCTGACTTTCTAACCTTTCTGAACTTCTTCCTGAAATTCCTGCAGACCCTGACAACTCTGAGACCACCACAAAGTAGCTGTACATTTCTTTAAAAAGTTCTATCTAATTAGGAATTTTCTTGTAAATTTATGATTTCATGTCATCATAATCATTTTTATTTTTCCTTCTACGCTCTGTTTGTGGATACTGGCATGCATTCAGCAAACACTGAGCACCTACCAACATGATGAGTAATGTGCACCTTTAAGAAGTCTGTATTTTCTATTCACCATATCACTCCGCAGAGAAAAACACACAGTGTACCTGATTCAGGTAGATCCAGAATTTTCTTATGAATACGGTTGAATTGAGCAAGGGGTCCAAGTCACTATGATACATGGAAATATAGGCACTAACTTGGTCAGACAAACGTAAAAGCCAAGATTCTCATCTTACACCTCCCCCGCCAATACTGACCAATACAGAGAGCTTGATGTCCCTACACTGGTTTAGTGAATGTCACTGATAGGAATGTCAAATTCTTACTGTGAGAGAGATGGGGTATTTAAGTGTTATTTCAAGAGAAATAAGTCTATGATTCTTTAAACAATTTATTTACTGTCAGCATTAAGTACAGTGTAAAATAGTTTAAATATTCTAATTCTTGTCTATGCAATTTCTCTAGATTTTAAAAGCAACAGCTTGTCTTTTTAAGTTGGCATTAGTATGGAGACAGTAGTTATAGGCTCAGATTTCTCCCATCTATATTTAATTATAGTGCTGTTTTATGAACAAGATCAATTAAATCGTTGAAAATTTGAAGAGGGAAACAGGAAAATGAATTTTTAATTGTACAGTGTAGAGTACAGTAGAGCTCGCTGGAGTCAACTCACTCCAGAGTCTCAATAAACGCGGTATTTAATAATTCACATTTACAACAGCCATAAAAGCCTTATCAGCCAAATTATTTTATGATGTCAAAATGCCTTTAAAAAAGGAGGAACTAAAATCTTAAAATGTAAGTTATCAGTTCAGAGCTGTCTGTTGAGAGAGAAAATGTACCTTCTCTGGGGTCAGCCTTCCTTGCTCCGGGGGTCCCACCGGCCTTCTCTTGCAGCTTCCAGAACCCTCTCAGCCCCTCCCCAGGCATCTGGCCTTCCATCTTTACATTTTAAGAGGAGGCCCACCATGAAAGACTGGCATGTTAACAGTGGGATAACCCACAGGTGCCGGGCTCCCCCGGGAGACCCCCACCGACTCACTCCATCAGCCCACACTGCCTGCCGCTCCCGGAGGTGCGATCATCGCTTGCACAATCCCCTGCCGGGCGCTGGGCGAAAGCAATCGTATCGATTTCTCTGCTTTGTTTCTGTGTGTCTCACAGGTCTCTGATGGGCCCAGTGACTCACCGGTGTCCCTGTCAGGACTTTCTCCCTCTTGATAACATCTAGATGACTCATGCCTACGACACCTGGCGAGCTCGGGGAAGGCACAGTTTGTTCAGGCCACACTCATTCCAAGGGCCAGCCCTTCCTGGAATAGAAACCAAAAGTTGGTGGTGACCATTCATAGCTCCATCTGTGTGGTCCCTGAGGCAGAGGAGTGGACCCACTCACGGTAGTTAGCCCTCAACGAAGCCCACCTAGTGCCTCCCGCGACGTAGACTCGTCTGGCGGCCCCAGCACTGGAGGTCAACGTGTGTTGAAGGCTCCCATTCCAAAGGTCAGATGCTCTCCCAAGTGTGACCGGCTGGCCCTGGGCAGGCCACTGCCCGCCCCACCCTCCCGTCCAGATTCAGTTTAAATAACCTTTGTTCTGTTCATCAAAGAGGAATATTTACTGCTGTTGTAATGACTCCTCTCACCGCACACAAAGCTACACCTGAAACACAAGGCCTTTCAGAAACACAAAGGGGCATTGTGCAAACCGCCACCCGGCCAGGCGGATGGTGGAGCAGACACCAATAACAGCCCCGAGCTCCGCAGGCCCCAGACCCACCTTTGGTGACGCTGTGGGTGAAATTGCACCTCACTTATTTCAAAAATTTCTGGTTCTTCATGAGCAGAATGAAATACCTGGACCTTTGGTGTGTGTTTAAATAATAAGCAACAAATAAACACCTCACTGGGGAGAGAATCTCAGCTAAGGTAAGAAGTCATGTGTCTGGTCCTGTCTGTGCTACTGAGAGACCTCAGATTCTCACTCTGGTCCCACTCAGGACCTCAACATCTCGCCTGAAAAAAATGAGGAGTTAGGAATACACAAGAGCAATGGTTCTCAAAGTGTGGCCCTAAGGATCCCTCTGTCTGGGGATCTGTAAGGTCAAAACAGCTTGCACAGGTGTGGTTTGCCTTTTGCACTTTTGTGCTCTCATGCATGAACAGTGGAGTTTTCCAGAGGTTTCCTGACATGTGATACCACAACATGTTGAATTTAGAGGCAGATCTGAGAACCAGCTGCCTTCTATTAAGCCAGAAAGTAAGAACATTTGCAAAAATGTAAAACAATGCCATGCTTCACACTAGTTTTTTTGTTATTGTTTTAGAACATGCTACTTTCCATTAAAAAAGTTATTCATATGATTACATAATAGGTTTATGGCTGTTACTTTTAAATAAACAAATATTTGAAGCACATTTCAATTTTGATTCCTAACATGGCAAAAATTGGTAGATCACATAGACAGGAGCTTTTTGGGATCCTCAACATTTTTTAAGAGTGTAAAGGTATCCTGAGACCAAACCATTTGGTGACCACTGCGCCAGATCACCTTTAAGGGTCCTTTGACGTTCTGTGGTTTGGGTCTCCCTCTCCTCCTTCCAGCGTTTTTTCTCTTCTTACCCATCTCGCACTTACTGACATTTCAAAGTCCTTTCCTCATTTATCATGCTCGTCGTTTGCCATGTGTGTTCCCTGCCCCACACAAGCTCCGCGAGGACTGAGATGTCTGTCTATTCGGTCCATCAGTGCAACCCAGGCTGCCGAGAACCTGGCATGGAGCCGGCACTCGATCAATGTGGATGGGAGGGAAGGAGAGGGGAGGGGGGAGGGCACAGTTCTTTCAGCAGCCTTGTAATCGATGGAGCACGCAGCACTACGTCTGTTTTACAGAAGAGAGGGGACACCAGAAATGGAGGGCTCTGCACAGGCTCATGTGGCAGGTGGCAAAGCCAGGGCTCCCATCATAGCTCCTGTTGTCACATGACTCTGTTATCTGACCCTTGTAAGGCAGCCCCTTCCCCTCTGGCAGAGCCAGGGGGTGTCTGAGTCGCCTGCAGTTGGTATTAGCAGAGAACCTGTGTCCAGTGGACCCTGAAAGGTTTGGGGATGCACCTTCCACAGTGTACAAGTTCCTGATGAATGACCCCGGGTCCCTTTGGATGAGATTGGCAGGGAGGCTAGGATGTGCATGGGTGGGGAGGGCTGGGTCCTCCTTCAAGGGTCCCGCACTTCATTCAAGGGTCTCTGGGTCTGTGAACAGACATGAGCGTCGGAATCGGTTGAGGGCCTCCCACGTTCACAACCGGTGGTGCACGTCGGGCTGTTCACCAGACCCGACCGTTTCCAGCCAGTCATGTCAGGTGTGCCCTCTGCGGGGTACCGTGGCTTTTGCTCCTATAAGCCCATTAAGTAACCATGAGAAAGACCAGGCCTTGCTGCCTATTCTGGAAACCTCTGGGAGTGAAGAGCAAGTTTTATGCTCAGCCCCCCACGAGGCTGAGCTTGTGCAACCTGTTTCAATCTCAGCCTCTCCCGTCGCCACCCCTAGCCCGGAAGTCACCACCTTGCAACTCCTCTAAGAGATCTCTGTGCTTCCTTCTCCCTGGACACACAAGGCCTTGGGGGAAGAAGATTCCTTGGGGCCTTAGGAAGCTGAGAGTCTCCAGGGAGAAACAGGCAAAACTGACCACTGCAGCCCAAGAGATGAGACTGGGGAGTGGGTTCGGAGGGTGTGGAGGTGAGTGTGGGATCAGGGACAGAGCCGGGCACCCAGTACACTGCAATGGACACATGTTCTCTTTTCTGCTGACTCTCGTGCCCTTCCCTTGGCTGGATTTTGGGGCTCCTGGGGAAGGGGGTGGGGAGGCTGTACAGGGAGAAGAGGCTGGCCATGCACATGAAAGCTGAGCTGTTTGGATTCTATCTGAAGACCCGCGCAGAGACACTGGGTGTGTTTCAGCAGGGAAATAACATAATGAAAGGAACAAATAGGCATACCCCAGGGATATTACAGGTTCAGTTCCAGACCATGCAATTAAGTGAATATGGCAATAAAGTGAGTCACACACATTTTTTTTTTTTTGGCTTCCCAGTACATGTAAAAGTGATGTTTACACCACACTGTAGTCTACCTAGTGTGCAATAATATCACACCTAAAAAGCAATGTATATATTCTAATTAAAAACACTGTATTACTAAAGAATTCTAATGATCATCTGAGCCTTCAGCAAATCATAATCTTTTTTGCTGGTGGAGGGTCTTGCCTCAATGTTGATGGCTGCTGACTGATCAGGGTGGTGGTTGCTACAGGTTGGGGTGGCTGCGGCAATTTCTCAAAATAAAACAGTGAGGTTTGGCACATTGCTTGACTCTTCCTTTCAAGATATATTTCTCTAGCATGTGATGCTGTTTGATAACATTTTACCCACAGCAGAACTTCCTTCAAAATTGAAGTCAGTCCTCTCAAACCCTGCCACTGCTTAATCAACTAAAGTTACATAATACTTTAAATCCTTTGTTCTCATTTCAGCAATGTACCCAGAATCTTCACCAGGAATAGATTCCATCTCAAGAAACACTTTCTTTGCTCATCCGTAAGAAGCAACACTTCATCCATTCAAGTTTGCTCATGAGGTTGCAGTAATTCAGCCACATCTTCAGGCTCCACTTCTCATTCTAGTTCTCTTGCTGTTTCTGCCACATCTGCAGTTGCTTCCTCCCCTGAAGTCTTGGGCCACTCAGTCATTCCTGAGTGTTAGAATCAACTTCTTCCAAACTCCTGTTAAGTTGGCATTTTGACCTCCTCCCATGAATCATAACTGTTCTTAATGGCATCTAGAATAGTGAATTATTTTCAAAATGTTTTCAATTTACTTTGCCCAGATCCAACAGACAAATCACTCTCTATAGCAGCTATGCCTCACAAAATGTACTTCTGAAATAATAAGACTTGAACATTGACATTGCTCCTTGATTCATGGGCTGCAGAAGGGATGTTGTGTTAGCAGTCATGAAAACAACATTCATCTCCTTGTACATCTCCATCAGAGCTCTTGGGTGAGGAGGTACATTGAGGATGAACAATAATATTTTGAAAGGAATCTTTTTTTCTGAGCAGTGGGTTTCAACAGTGGGCTTAAAATATGCAGTAAACCATGTTGTAAACAGATGTGCTGCCATCCAGGCTGTGTTATTCCATTTCGAGAGCACAGGCAAAGTCAATTTAACATCATGCTCAAGGGTCCTGGAATTTTTAGAATGGTAAATGAGCATTGGCTTTAACTTAAAGTCACCAGCTGCATTAGCCCCCAACAAGACAGCCAGGCTATCCTTTAAAGCTTTGAAGCCAACCATTGACTTCTGTCTGGCTATGAACATCCTAGATGGCATCTTCTTCCAATAGAAGGCTGTTTTGTCTCCATTGAAAATCTGTTGTTTAGTGTAGCCACCTTCATCAACAATCCTAGTGAGAGCTTCTGGGTAACTTGCTGCAGCTTCTATGTCAGCACTTGCAGCCACACCTTGCACTTTTATGTTACGGCAATGGCTTCTTTCCTTAAACATCAAGAACCAATTTCTGCTAGCTTCCAACTTTTCTTCTGCAGCTTCTTACCTCCCTCAGCCTTCAAAGAATTAAGGAGAGTTAGGACCTTGCTCTGTGCTGGGCTCTGGTCTAAGGGAATGATGTGGGTGGTTTGATCTTCTGTCCAGACTGCTAAAACTTTCTCCATGTCAGCAATAAGGCTGTTTTGCTTTCTTACTGTTCATGTATGCATTAGAGTAGCATTTTGCATTTGCTTCAAGAACTTTCCTTTTGCATTCACAGCTTACATAACTGTTTGGTGCAAGAGGCCTAGCTTTTGGCCTATCTCAGCTTTCAACATGCCTTCCTCCCTAAGCTTAACCATGCCTGGCTTTTGATTTAGAGTGACAGAGGTGTGACTCTCCTTTCACTTGAATACTTAGGGACCATTGTAGGATTATTAATTGGCCTAATTTCAATATTGTTGTGTCTCAGGGAATAGGAGAGGCCTGAGCAGAGGCAGAGAGATGGGCATGGGCTTGTTGGTGGAGCAGTCAGAACACACACAACATTTACCAATTAAGTTAGCTGTCTTATGTGCGCACGGTTTGTGGTGCCCCCCAAAAATTTCAATGGTAACATCTAAGATCACTGGTCACAAATCATCATAACACATGTAACAATAATGGAAAAGTATGAAATATTGTGAGAATTACCAAAATGTGACAGAGACACACAAGTGAGGACCTGCTTTTGGAAAAATGGCACTGATGGACTTGCTTGACACAGGGTTGCCACAAACCTTCAATTTGTAAAAAATGCAACATACAACAAAATACAAAACAGTGAGGGGCAATAAAATGAGGTACGCCTGTGTCAGGAAGCGCGATTGGCTGCCTGGCGTAGCATGGACTGAAAGGAAGATACCAGAGGGCGGCTATCCGATTGGAAAACCACTGCCCGACAGTACAGTGCCTGTCCCTGTGAGATCAGTGAGAACAGAAAAATTGATTATTAAAGAAATTCAAGAGCTAGAATCCACAGGCCCCCATTCCAGAGTAATTCAAAGTGAACAAGAGATGGCAGAGTCTGAGGATTGTCCCCGGGTGACTGGGAGGTAACCCAGGAGGAGGGAGCATATTTCCTGGATGGAGGTGCTGGGCCCCCTGCTTGTCCCACAGGGATCCATTCCCAGCACAGCCTCTTCCAGCCAAGGACAACATTTCCCAGCCTGCCTTGCAACAAGATGAAGTCATGTGACTGAACCCAGACCAATGGGGCTGCCACATGCAATTCTGACGAGTGCCCTAGGAGGAATTGTCTCTGCTTCTCCTTCCTCCATTCCCAGGGTGCAGCGTGGGTGTGGTAGTGAGCCGTCTTCTGCCAGGGGGACGAGGGCAGAACACGACAAGAGAAGCCTGGGTCCCAACATTACTGAGCCACCAGACCAGCCTCGGGCCACCTTCCCCAAGCGTTATGGGAGTTATCTCATTTAAGCTGTATCTGTGCTATCTTGTTGCTGCATGTTATTCCCAAGTGTCACGCTACATGGGGGCAGAACAATTTGCTTCTGTTGTGTTTTAAGTGACCGGTACTTGAGAGACTGCATCTCTGAACCAAGAGCTCTCAAAGCCAGCCTTCCTCTGCCCACAGCTGGTATGTATTTGTGGCATGAAGAACACCTGGGAGGTGTCCTCAGCACACAGCAGCCCAGGGACAGAGGCCGTGGGGGCATGCAGCATGCGACTGGGCAGTGGTGGACCCTCCACATCCGTGCTGTCGAGAGTGAGCCCGGAGACTCGCCCGCCTGAATGAAGCGCCCAGGTTCACTAGGGTTTCCTGTCAGGTTTCTTGGAGAAGCAGATAAGGCAAAGGTGGCAGATGTTATTTGTTCTTCCACGGGACATTTTGCGCAATGTCTTGCGTCTTCATGGGTAGTTATCCTAAAACAGCTAACCATCCCCAGGTGATGTCACCACAGAGGAAGAGTCCTAGTGACATACCACGGGCTTTGCCTGAGTCATTATTTATTCAATGACTTGCTTATCAGGGTTATAGGTGGCCCAGAGCAGTTAATCATTGAAGATACTTTGGATAACAAAGTCAAGGGTCATGAAGATCTCAAGAGACTGGAATGATGCACTGAGTCTAGACAGTGTCACCATCCATCCACCCATCCATCACCCATTCCTGCAGTGAGCACACGTTCATCAGCACCTAGAACATGCCACATGCTGCTGCAGGTGCTGGGATACCCCGAGATGACAAGGCTCCCACTCCCACTGAGCTTGTGTTTTAGTGTGTGGAGAAAGACAGTAAAGTAAAGCAAGCAGATAAATTAATAAGATCGTTTCGTAGTGATACTGCCGGGAAGAGCATTATCGGCACGCCATGGCAGCGTGGAAAGTTAGGCTCCTTCAGAAAGGGCTTCCCTGGGCAGGTGATGTTTGCCGCAGTGAGCAGAAGGAGCCAGGCTTGCAGAGACAGCATTCCAGAGAACAGCAAGGGCAGGCCCTGCGTGGGGCATGGGCTGGGTTGTTCCGAGAAGCACAGGGGTGTGGCAGGGACCAGGTCATGGAGGGCGTAGAAGGAGTTTGGATTCTGTGTTCTCTGTGGGGTGAGAACCTCCGAAGGATTTTGAGGAGCGTGGTGGCCGGTGGAGCGTGGATCACAGGAGGTGAGCAGGGGAGTGCTGCAGTCGGGACATTGCGTTGTGGTCCAGGGGTGTGACGGTGGTGCCCAGGGTACGAGGGAGGAGGTTGGGTTTTGAGACGTGTGAATGTGGCGGAGGTAGCGTCCACAGGATTTGCAGAGGGCTTAGGGGGATGAAGGGAGAAGACAAATCAAGGATGCTTCCCAGGGCTCTGGCTAAAGCAACTGGCGTGCAGTGGTAGCAGTTCCGGAGACCGGAAGCCCTTTTCTCCATCTCCGCCAGTAACTCGCTGGTCCAAGCCAGCCGCGTCACTTACCTTTACTCCCACTGCGGTCACCTGGTGGGTCACCCAGCTCCCACCCCTCCTGTCCGTGTGGTCTGGGATTGATTGTGTCCAGTCAACATCAGCGCTCCCAGAGGCTAACAGGTGGGTTGGAAGGAAACCCCAGTGTGGTTCACATGCAGGTAACAGACACACAGGTGGGCACTGTCTGGGACCGTCCTTGCACAGCAGGACTTGGGCATGTCTCGGGTCTGGGAGGGGAACGAGGATACCAGCAACGGAGATATCTGAGCTAAAGGAAGGAGACCAAGGCAGAAGCCTGTCCAGAACACCAGGGGTGAGGGAAGGAGAGCGGAGACCAGGGGTTCTTGGGACACAGAAGTGACCCCGGGCTGGCCAAGGCACAGCCTAAGACACAGACTCTGGGGCTGGCTGTAGGTGTACTTTGGTCCTTACCTAGGAGTCCACAAGGCCAGCTTTACTTTGCCAACTCAGGAGCAGGGACTGGGTCAGACTCAAATTTGAGGGGTCCCAGAGGACCCGACTCTGAGAAACTAGGCACGAACAGGAGCTGGAGACCCAAAGATGACCTGCTGGTTTCTTCTAATTTTCTGGTCGCCGACACCTCCCCCCACTGTTAACACGTAACTGATCTCAATTTGCAAGCTCTTATTCTTTTTGATGATTTTCTTTCTGCCTGAATTGCAGACAGTGCCTCCTCCCCAGGGATTGTGCTGAACGTTTCGACATGGAAATGCCACCGTATGACGCATGCCGCCCCCACCGGCTGAGGCCATTTAATAAACCCTTTTTCTCATGTTCGTGTACAGAATGTCAAAGATCCAAATGACTACCTGAGTCAACGTTTACTCTTTACCTGGTTTTATGAATTTGCCTAACACTCTCTCACTCTAAGATTCCCCACATTCCTCGGATGCTTTGCAACTCTCGTCCACCCCAGTGACCAGCTTTCTCGTCCCCTTTACAGAGTCACTGCTCACGATGACATTGTACTAGTCTCCTGGGCTGCTGAAACAAATTGCCACAAATGAAGTGGCTTAAGCAAGAGAAACTTATTCTTTCATGGATGTGGAGGGCAGAAGTCTGAAATCAGGGTGTCAGCAGGGCCACCTCCCTCTGCGGGCCCCAGGGGAGGACCATCTCGCCTCTGCCAGCTTCTGGTGGTCCCCAACACACCTTGGCTTGTGGCTGCCTCCACCCAACCTCTGCCTCTGTCCTCACTTGGCCGTCTCCTAGTCTCCCCATGTCTCTCCTCTGTGTATCTCTTGTAACCACACTTGCCATTTGATTTAGGGCCCACCGGGATAGCCCAGGATGATCTCATCTTGATCCTTCACTTACTACATCTGCAAAACCTTTTTTCCAAATAAGGTCACATTCATAGGTTTTAGGAATTAGGATAGATATATTTTTTTTGGAGGGGGCACCATTCAACAAACTTCAGGGACACACCATTATCCCTGGTAGAGAGCTACCGCGCAGGCTAAGAGAAGGAAGCTCCAACCACATTAAGGTGAAATACAAGCTGGGCAGGGAGGGGGTAAGGCTCCCTTGCTAGCCACGTGGCCGCAACAGCTAAGATGTGTGTTTCAGCCAAGTCGTAAAATATGTGGGTTTTCAGGGCTGCTCTTAAATAATGAAACCAACTGAAATTACAGCCTCAAATGCCAACGGTCAAGACGTGTCCCCTTCTGCAAAGCACAAGGAAGCTGTATGCTTGAAGTGGGATGTCATTATTCACTGTCTGCCATCAAGTTGGTACAAAGAGCAGAGACCTGGGGCTGGCCCTCAGCTTAGCCAACCAGGCCATGAGGCCAGGCTGAGTCACTGTGTCCTCAGCGGTCAACCCTGGATAAGAGTGACTGCTCTGCTAATCACAGGGCAAGGGGCAAGGCAGCTGATATCTGGGGAACCATTTGTAAATTGCGAAGGGCTACACACATGCAGAGTGAGTTCTACTTGTTTTAGTGGGTAAACGCTCTAGAAAAGAATTCAGAAGATTTTACTCCTGAATCCTCTAGAAGTTTGCTCTGTGACTTTGAGCAAGTCACTTCAACTGAAGATAGTGATGCTATCCAATACAAGTACTGTCATAGAGGTGTACACCTAGGAAAGGTATAAAGCACCATACAGATGTAAGGTTCTATCACTATTAGTTTTATCATTTCAGCAAAGTAATATAAAAGACATTACCCAATATATTTACATCTTTTTATTGATAAAACTTTTCACATATGCATTAGTACTTACAAACATTTTATATTTCCCTTGGAAAGGTGATGAAAATTCACCCTTACAATTAATTAGTATAATTTATTCAACAGATATTTATTGAGTGCTGGGTGTCAGGAAATGTTCTCAGTGCTGCAGAAACGTAGTGAACAAAACAGATATAAGTCTTGCCCTAAGCGGGTGGAATTCACCCAGGAAGACAGAGTATTTGCAACGTAAAAAATAAAGGATGTTAAATAATGATAAGGGCTTAAGAAAAAAACTCATGGTCGCCGACACCTCCCCCCCCACAACTCCCCAGAAGGGAGTTGTTGAGATTTTGGATGGGGCACCCAGGCACCAAAGGTGACTATTTAGTAAAGAGCTGGCAGAAGTGCAGGCAAGTGTCACTGCAAACCCAGGGAAGAGCTTTCTCAGGAAAGGGGACAGCATCAGGAAGGAGCCTGCCTGGCGCTGGTGCCCAGAGGGGAACAGGAACGTGGATCGTGGATCGGGGAGAAGCCAGGAGAGTGGAGGAGTCAGGTGGTGGGGCCTCTCTGGGCCTGGCGGGACGGGAGATTTTCCTCTGAGTCACATGGGGGCCATTGCAGGGTTTTATCAAAGAAAGGACAGGCTGACCGGTGTTTTAACAAAGTTCCTCTGGCTGCTGTGTTGAGAATAGATGTAACATTTAGAAGTGTTAAGAGCACAAGTACTTGAATTTACAAGTCACACTGAAAAATCATTTTTAAAATGTCAAATGCCTACTTTTCTCCCTAAACTAGAGCAGGTGGTTCTTGCGGAGAAATAGTTCACTCATTTTTCCATACAAACGCCAAAGAGAAGGATGAAAATAAAGAAACAAGAAGGCACTAAATTGCTAAGTTTAGTCAAAGGTTCTTTTTGCTGCCAAGAAACACATATGTTGCAGCTTACAGCAGGGAAGGGGCCACCTTTGTCTTTCTCCCACTCCAGGAGTCCAGCTATTTCAGGAGCAGTCAACTGCCCCAGAGCACTCTTCTTCTCCCCAGAGCTGGGGGGCTGTGGGACCACTGCGGTAGGACAGGTGGGACCCAAGAGAAGCCTGTGATGGGCTGCCCAGCGTCACCCAGGCCCCTGCTGCCTGCTGTGGCTTTGCCTCTTCCTCTACTGCCCAGGTCCCGGGAAAGAACGAGGTTTGTCACCCACTCTGGTGCTAAACACACCCTGAGATGCATCCATCACTACAGCAGTTTCACATGTACCTACAAACAGAAATGGAACAATTGGGTATAATAAAAATTATAAAATAGTACATATGCCATAAAAAGGATTGAAGCACTGATACATGCTACAATGTGGATGAGCCTTGAACATATCATGCTCAGTGAAAGAAGCCAGATAAAAGAAGGGGATGGGGGGATAGTGGAGGGATAGCTAATAGCAACAGGTTCCTTTTGAGGTGATAAAAATGTTTTAAAATTGACTGGGGTGATGGTTGCATTTATCCATGAATATTCTAAAAAACATTGAATTACATACCTTAAACGGGTTGCCACAGTCTGAATGCTTGTGTCACCGAACCCACAAGGGGGTTCTGGCCTGGGTCCGATCTCTTGCCACACAGAAAGCCAATTTACTGAGACAAGGGGAACTGCCCACGAAGAAAGGTAATTTGTTACAGATGGGAGATGAGAAAACTGCCTCGAATCCATCCCCCCGACACACTGGGGATAGGGGTCCTTATAAGAGGTTCAGGAAGGTGATTGTGTGTATTGGCGCAGGATGTGTTGAAAGCAACACGTGCAGGAGATCTAATTCTGAAGTCACAGGTTGAGGATGGATGGTGGGTCTTGGCGTTGTTATCCTGGGAAGACTCTGCCGTTTCTGGGAGACAACTCGAAAGGTAAAAGTGTTAGTTAAACGGAAAGATTATAATGTTCTGGCCATCGACTCCAACTGGCCTGGGAATCCAGAGCATAAGAAAGCTACAGGGAAAACATATATGGGGGTGTCAGTTTGTATTTTTTCATGGAGCCAATTATACTTGTGTCCCCCCAAAATTCATATGCTGAGACCTAACCCCCAAGATGATGGTATTAGAAGGTGGAGCCTTTGGGAGGTGACGAGGTCATGAGAGTGGAGCCCTCATGGGTGGGATTAGTGCCTTATAAAGAGGACTGAGGGGGCCTCTTGCCCTCCACCACGTGAGGATGCAGTGAGAAACATAGAGACCTCACCAGACACCAAACATGCTGGTGCCTTGACCTCGGACCTTCCAGCCTCCAGAGCTATGAGAAACAAATTTCTGTTATTTATAAATTACCCAGTCTAAGGTATTTTGTTGTAACAGCAGGAATGGACTAATACATGGGTCAATTTTATGGGACCTGAGCCATCTCACAATAAAGGTGTTTATACGTGTGTTACACATATACACATAAATACCCATATACACACAAACACAATGCTTTTTTGTGACTTCCAAGAAATGTTAATGATCACAACTAGAAGTATTTAAACCCAGCCAGGAGAGCCTTTTAAACATGCACTTCCAACTCCCATTGTCAAAGAAGAAAGGATAGTTTGAAGAGATAGGGATGGAATGAACCTGACACCATGGCCCGGGGCTGACGACTCACAGTTCTGGATGTGCTGTGTGTGGGCAGAGCATGGAGCAATACCCCACCCAGGACCAACCGCAGAGTTTGTGAGGCCTGGTGCAAAATGAAAATGGGCCTCTTGTTCATAACTTAGTATGATCTCCAAGACGGCAACAGCAGAGCATTGAACCAAGTGCTTACTCTCTGAGGAGTGTTTCTTTGCTAGAAAAAACGGGAGCAACTCCTGTGGCAGTCTGTGAGAATCTTCCAGAAGATGAGGGCTGGTGGTCCTCCACCTTGAGAGCTAAGAGTGGGATGCTGGCACTCTTCCCACTCCTCAATCTGCACCAAATGGGCATGTCCAAGGGGGTGACGTTCAGCATGTAAGGGTAAAGACAGTGTTAGCCTAGAGCAGAGCACATGAGGCCAGGGGGCTTCACATCACAGCTGTAGACAAGATGTGCTGATATCTCAGTTGGTCTGAAATAGACATAGACCAAAAACTGCAAATGTGAAGAAGTAAGGGAAAAGTCTTGCAGCAATTGGAAAGCCTTTCCTCCAAAGAATCGATGTCACTTAAATACTCCAATTTCTGAATGACCTATTCACATACCTGTTTGTCTGTTACATTATTTAGCCTTAACACTTTAATCCAGCTTTTATTTGTCACCAAAAGTGGCATGTGAGTTAACCTTACTTAATCATTTGCTAGACTGACTGGCACAATAATGACTAACTCTTAGTTTGTTCAAAGACTAGTGGTTCTGTTTTCCAGTTTGCAAAATAAATAGTCAAGTCAATCCTCTGAGCATTATTCAGTTCAGTGCATACTGTGGGAATCATTTTGTGATTCAGAAAAAAAACCACTACAAAATCATATACCTGCACAGGTCTGACTCAGTTCAGACACATTTATTTAGGGATTATCAATTTCACAGAATACAACGGGTCCCTCTTACTATTTGGCTGTTCAGACATGCCCAAAGCACATCACCATGCAGTTTAATATCATGGTGGATTTTCAAGGTGGTTTATATACTCCAAGAGTACTGCCTTATAAGGGAAAATGACCGTGTCGGGGTGGCTGTGAGATGGACAAGGAGGCAGGCGGCCTAGAGTGTGGTCCCAGCCTCATCAGGAAATAGCCACGTGACCCTGGGCAAGGATTTGATACACCTTGGACCTCAGTTTCCCTATCTATAAAAATAGGACTTGGTCTCAGTTACCAAATCCCTAAAATTTTTTCCAGTTTTAAAATTCAGTGTTTCATTCCCTGGTTTCTTATGACCAAAGGCAAGAAAATTATAGTCAAAGAAACCATTGCTCCAACTGACAGCACTTGACCTTATTCCTTGTTGTGAACCATAACTTGCTTAGAGTTTGGGGCAGGCAGTGACCAAGGCTGGCCACAGAGGATGCAGGAGGAAGCCTACCTGGGGTCAGGGGACCTGCTGCTTATCCACCATACTGGAGACTTAATTATGTGCCAGCACTGTTCTAAGTACTTAGCAAACCGAGGAGGCCCAGAGGGGCTTGCAGGTGGCTGCTACGGAAGGCTGGACTGGGGTCTGGCCCCATAGCTGCTCTTCAGAGGTTAACATAGCAGGATCCATCTGGTTATCATGTTTTCATGCCACAGGGAACCCAAGGGACCAAAGGGACTGCCAACAAGCAGAAGAAATTATAAAGGAACATTAGGAAAGGTTTTTGACCCTCCGCCCCAGAGAGTATCATATCTCCTATTCTGAGAAATCTTAAGAGACTATGCACCACCTGCTCTTGCACAGTTGGGGACCACCTGATGACAGGCAGCTTGATGGTCCCACATCTGCCCGGGATTTCTGGTTCCTGTGCCGGCCTGCAAATGGGCAAGGTTGGTCAGATTTGGAGGTAGGGGTGGGTGGGGTTATAAAGCTTGACTTTATCAACCCCTCAACCTCAACGTGTACCAGTGGAACAGCTGCCACTGCCAGACACCACCGTGAGCGGTCAGCATGGCAAACAGGCACCAGCTTATCCGTGAATTAAATGATTTCCACCTCTAAGTGATTCCTTTCCTCTCCCGCTGCCCACACGCAGAACTGCCAAAGACCCACCGTGCGTGTGGTTTTGTACAGTCCTGTGCACTTCGCTTTTACTTCAAGGGCAGGGACTCAGCTTTACTCCCCTCTGTCCTCTCAGCACCCGGGTTTGCTAAATGAATAAATGACATACCCCAGACTAAATGACGTCTATTTAACTTGCAACTGGAAACCACCGCAAACTCTATGTCGACTATAGATTTGAATTTCAAGGTAAATACAGACGTGTTTCTAAGGAGATGTTTTTGTGTTTTTCTTTTTAAGGATGACTTGGTAAACTAATGGTTTTTCATAATTACGTCTGGATTCTAAATGACTCTTTATCCACATTTTGCTCTCCAGATAGTTCGTATTTCTAACACATATAGTCTACTCTCACGTCCCTTTGCCTCCTTTCTTCTGTGAGATTCTCTCTGTCTTAAGGGAAAAGAGTTAAAATTGCTCTTAAACTCAGTCTGCCATAGTGCAGCTTATCACCCCACCCTTGTGCCTTCTGACTTTTAATTTCCTTCTAACACCTTCGACTTTTGATCTCGAAGCACAAGGGCTGTGCTTTTATTGGGTTTAATTTACTGTAAAGCTCGGTGTTCCCTGTGAATCGCGCCATAATAGTCAATGAATAATCACAGGCTTCAGCCAGGCTGGGTTTTAATTCTGTTGAGTAACTAGGAAACCAACCAGTAACAGGGAAAAAGAAGTGTAAGAAACTCTGATATGGCCACAGAACCAGGATAAGCTCTTTCATTATGAGCGTGTAGCTGCTCACATGCAGAGATGGGTTGGCCACAGAACAGAAGCCAGGGCAGGTGGCTGCCTGGGCGAGCTCGGGCCTCCTTGGAAGAGGAAACAGGAGGAAAAGGGCCCGAGTGGGAGTCCAGGCTCACGGTGACTGCGGCACACAGGCCAGAGGCCTCCCAGCCCTCTCAGCTCTGCCATTTGGACTTCTGGCCATGATCATTTTCCATAGGGCTTCCCACATTTAAACCTGAGACAGTAGGGATTTTTTTTTTCATGTATATGATAGTTTTTTCAAAGAGTGTTCCATAAAATGCTCCCAGAGGAGAGCTCAGAAAAAGAAACTTAATAGCTGTATCATTTTGAGCCCTTCTCTGCCATGTGCTCAACATTCTGATAAATTCTTTACAGATTTGGTTCTATGTCTAACCAGAGGCTGAATGACACAGGTTGCACAGTCACCCCTTACTCTGTAGAGGAGGCCCAAGATTAGGAAGCAGAGGAAGGCTCTGTTGCCAGGACCGGTTGTCTTCCAAACTCCTGTGCTCCTATTTTTATATCTTGCAGCTTATCTAGGTTAGAAACTGCCCAGCGTAAGCAACGAGCTGCCTCCCAGCCCCTGGCCCTTGCCAGTCCCGCAAGGAGAAAAGATGTCTTGACTCAGGGAGCCCCTAAGCATCTAGCACTGAGCCAGGCAGGCAGGAGAGCCGGTGCTCAGGCACAAGGCAGTTGCTTTGGGCAACTGAGCTTCAGGGAATGGCTGTCTGCATCCAGCTTCTCAGACACTAGCAAGGGCTGTGTGAGTAGCCCGAGAGAAAAAAACCTTATATTAGCTGAAATTGCTGCCCAGATGAGTCAGTATTTTCTGCTACGGTTAAAAAAAAAAAAAAATAGTAGCATACTGTTCATGTCTCCATGGTAACTTACTATGGATCTGTATTCCATTTATGGAACTCCTTCTTGACCTATCTGTGTTCTCTGATCCCGGCCTGAAAATACACCGAGAAGCCATCAGAATCAATTCAATCTCCAAGAAATATCAATTGCCCAGGACCTGGCTGTTTCAGCAGTTTAGATTCGGCCTCTGACCCATGCCATTGTGATACCTGGAGGCCTTCAGCTACCCAGAAACATTAAGGCGCAACAGTATCTCAACTATCTGAATAACCGGATTCAGAGTTGCCATGGAAACCGGGAACCCTGAGTTAGAGAGAAGCTGGGACATTCCCGGAACTGCAGTCCTTGAGATGTACCGGCTTTGAGTCCCGTGGCCTCCAAACTGGGCTTTGCTATTTCATACACATCTTTAGAAAGCTAAACTTTCCTGCAAAATACTGAACATCTGATCTGAGTCTAAGCAGGAAATGCTCGCGTTTCTAACATGGAGTCAAGCGCCTCCTGATAAAAATGGAAACCGCAGGACGGTGGTGGTGACCGTGGGTTTGGGCGTCACATATACTCGCGTCTCAACTCTGAATTTCCCAGTGATATGACCAGGCAGGTTACTTTTCGTGAGGTTCAGTCCCCCCATGTGAAGTCGGAGCGACCAGGCCTCCGGGGAGTTAGGGAGACGTCCGTGGAGTGCCCAACCCGACGGTCTCGGCCAGCCCGGGGCCACCGCGCCGCTCGGCTCCAGGGGGCGCCCCTCCCGCGGAGGCCGAGGCCGCAGGGACCCGGCGACCCGGGGGCAGGGCGGTCGGCACCACAGGCCCGGCCACGGCCCAGTTAGTGCGCTAATAACCCCATTTGGGGTCTTTTCGTGGCAGAATGCTCAGAAACCCGAAGTCCATTCGGGGGTCCAAGAACGCGGCCAACTCCACTGGACCGCCTCACTCCTCAGGCCGCGCGGCCTCCCGGTGCCGCCGGCTCCCCCGCCGTCCGCGCACACGCGGGCCCGCGAGCCGAGGCGCCGGGGTCGAAGCCTAGGGACAGAGAACGGGACAGAGCAGGGGGCCCAAGCCGGGGGCAGCCGGCGGCCGCGGAGAGCCCGGCCGGAAGGAGCAGGCTCCGCCCCCGCCCCGCCCCGCCACCGCCTCCTCCTCGGTCCCCTCCTCTGTGCCCTCCTCCCTTCCCTCCCTCCTCCCGCCTCCCGCCTCCCCCCGCTCCTGAAGAGCGCGGTGCGAAGGGGCCGGGCCGGTTACTTCCTCCAGCGGCGGACGAGCGCGGTGTAGCCCGGCCCCGAGAGCCCGCAGCCGCCCGGCCCGCGTCCGGCCTCCTCGAGCGCCCCAGCCCGGCGCGCGCCCCGCCGCGCTCGTCCTCGCCAGCCCCCGCGCCCTCACCCTCGCCCTCGCCCTCGCCCGGCGCGCACCGAGGAGCCGCGGGCCCCGAGCAGCCGCCGCCGGACCGCGCGCCGGCCCTGCCCGCAGCGGTAAGAGCGAGCCCGGAGGAGCGCCACGCAGAGCCGGGGCGGGGGCGTGGGACACCGATGTCCAGACCCCGGGCTGCGGCAGGGTCCGGGTGGGGGTGGCGGCCGCCCGGGGACTCGGGGGTCGCGCGTCGGAGTTCCGGTTACCGGTAGCGGCCCCCTAGGGTGGCGGGCGGGCCAGGGCCCTGCGCGCTGGGGTCGCTGCCCCCCGGGTCGCCGAGCGGCGGGCGCGGGCTGGGCGCGCGGGCTTGTTTCACTCGCTTTTGTTTATAAAAGGAAACGCGGGCCTCATGGGGGGGAGGTGTCCTGCCTGGTGTGCGCCCCGGGGACCTGATTCCGCGAAGGGGGCTGGGGGCACTGTAGAGGGTGTCCGATGTGGCCCCGGCGTCACCCGGGCTCGGGGGTGACTTGCGGGAGCGGCGTCGGCCCGAGGGATCTGGGGCTCCCGGCGCCACAGACACCAGGAGGCTGCGGCTCTACGAAAACCTGCCGGGCGCGGGTCACCTGCTCGGTCAGGTCCAGCACCCGGCCCGGGGCCCCTCGATCCTGCTAGGGAAGCGGAGGGAACCTGTCGGAAATGGGGACCTGCACGCGCTGGGCTGCTTTGATTTTCTCTCTCATAAAGCATTTGAATGAAGGGGTAACCGTGAGCGTTTGCGTGTGTGTTTGGGTCGTGTATGTTTTTTATTTTTATTTCTTAAGCGCAGGAAACCTTTTATGTTAGCCTGTACTCAGTTTCAGGGAAGCCTAAAATAGTAGCTGACGTGCTACTTATTTAGAAAGTAAAGAAATGAGCAATCCTCTTTGGAGATGGGAGTAATTTATTTTAATTCACCAGTAAGAGATTATGTTTGTTCCGTACGGTGGAAGCGCCTGTGGGTTATCTACCCACACCACCGCCAATCAAGGAGATAAATCTCCACGTTAAGCTTTATTAAAATTCTGAGTAATATCACAGTACAGTAAATGTTCACACCGTGCGTCCCGCAGGGAAATATTCAAATACTCATTTCTGGGATTAGTCATTCATCTCTCTAAACTGATCGCTTTCAAAGCAAAAAAAGCAAACCAACCTTCAAAAGTGTTACAGGTTTTGGGTGGTTTTTTTTTTTTTTTTTTTTTCCAAATTTACCTAAATAAAAACCTCAGCCCTGATCTTACATAAGTGATTACTTGTTCCAATAAGGGTGTTGTTGTCAGGCAAATTCTCCTTGTTCTACAATTTAACCATTCTCAGCTCTTAACATTTCTGCCATTTTTCAAAAGCAGTGATCAGAGGGCAACACAGAAAGGACCTAAACTTGAAATTGATTTATGTGGAAAAACTTGGCTTGTCTACCACCTAACAAGCCATGTTGAGTAAAATAAGAAACTTAAATTTGATTAGTTGTGTGTCTGCCTGAAACCATTTAGTAGAGCACTTTAATTCTACGTGGTTTTTACAAAACTCATTAAAAGCTGGACAACAAAAGAATTCTATTCTGTAGCTAGTAATTACAGCTCTTTATGTGGGAGTGGTAGGCTGCCTTTTCTCCTGGTATTTGTACACAAAAGCTGGCGAAGCTTTTCCATTGCCTTCCACATCCATTCTCTGCCCATCTCTGAGAAGCTGAAAAGCAGAATAAAGTCAGCAAGCAGTCTGCAAACCGAAGGAAGAAAAAGAGCTGACCCATCCTGATCTGGATAGATGATTGGCAACACCCAAGATGTCTATCATTTTAGCCTTCTGTTTGAAGCTTGTTTATTTATTTAATCAACAGGTAACAGGACTTATTTCTCCCAGATATGTGCCATGGTGCTCTAAGCTAAGGAGCATCTTGCATTGCAGAGGGTAGCATGTGGTCTAGTGTTTAATTGTGTGCTCTCTGCTCCCTCACAATGTGGCAGGGAAGGGTCAATTTCTATCCATTTGTGTTCTGGCACAGTGCGTGAACTGAGGATTTTGGGCCAGGTTCAAATGAGATTTGATCTCCACCTTGCCTTGTAGTGGCCCCTGTGGTTGCTTTGTGATCCTGGGCAGGTTACTCCATGATCCTGGGCAGGTTACTCCACATTGCTGGGCCTCAGTTAGTTGCGGCACTGTAAGAGAATATAACATGTACCCTCAAGGATGCAGGAAGATTCGATGAGATGGGAGTATACAGTCCCCAGCACAGGGCTAGCCTTAGTGACTAGGCATTCTGGCAGTGGCAGCCATCAGTAGGAGGGAATATTGATTCTCGATTGAATGTGGGTGACATAATCTACCAAGTGGAGATTCTGAACAAACGTGGCCACTTTTGATCCAGGACAGCCCCTCCTCTGTCTTCCCATAGGACTATTATTGGCAGTGCTTACCATCCTCTGTTGTCTGCCCTGACCTTTACCTGCACTGTGAGCATTTTAACAGCCTCTTTCCTCCTCTGCTGCCTTTTAGCCAGGGTGTGTGTGTGTGTGTGTGGTTGGGTGGTGGGGTTGTTGGAAGGTCTGGTTCAGCCATAATGTTGATCATAAAGAGAAAAGAAGAAAGCCCAAACACAAATTAAATAGTTCCATGAGAATGTGGTATTTGCCACCTCCAGTAAATTCTATCAGCTGAACAGTGTTTTAATTCCTCAGAGTTCTTGGTTGTAACAGGTGGGAGCACAGCCTGGGCCTAGGGGTAACCCCTGGAGCTTTGCCAAATGTAGGCCTTCAGTTCTGTAGCCCTGAAGCAGGGAGGGCTCAGGGCGAGGTGAACATTAGTCTTATCTGTGCTAACCGCGGTTATTTGAAAGTGAATTTTAGTCACTGTTGTTTAAAAAATTTTAAAAATCTGGTGCCATTATATAAATACCTTTCTTATTAATATATAACCCACCTGGCCAAACAATTACATTTTAGGGCCCCAAATAATTTTTCAGGCTATTATAGCATTGTCCCAATGGCAAGCCACGTGTGATTTTAAATTTTCTAATAGCCGTGTTAAAAATAGTAAAACAGACGAAATCGGTTTCAGTGTATTTCAAATTAACCTAATGTATTCAAAATACCATATAAACAGATAGTAAATGTAAAAATTATTGAGGTATTTTCTCTACTGAATCCTTGACATCTAATGCGTATTTGTCGGTCCACACTAGCCACTTAGCAAGCACTTGGTGGGCATGGGTGACTGGTGGCTGCCACGTTGGTCAGCGCAGGTCTAGTGTGATAAGACTCAACCAGAGGAAGCGAGACAGATCCGTATTTGGAATCACTTCCTCTTGAAGAAATACACAGCTAAGCAACACACAAAGCCAAAAATGTTTTGAGCTGTGTACTCACAGCAGGGGGCTCTGGAACCAGGCAGCAGGGTTTGGTTTAAGTTCTTCCTTTGGTTTCCTCCCTGGGCCTGTGCCTCTCACAGCTTGGAGAGGAGAGGGGGGCTTCTGTGACTCTGCAAACCCAGCTGGGAGGCCCTGAGCAGCCAGCCAGAAAGTGACTTTATCAGTGTATCTCACATCTAAATGGAATTCTGTGGGGAATCAGCATTATTATTTAATTACCTAAATTGCATGCCCCTTTGTTCTGCTGAGAAATGCTTTCCTCTTGAGACCTTTGGGAGGAAAGCCTTTTAAATAAGAATTCCCGGCATTCAGCCTTGAATTACCTGTTAGCTGTAAACCTCAGTCTCCATGCCAGCAATGATGGCTTCTTTAAAATGTACTTAATTTGTTGCTTCTTTGACTCTTCCTTTCTTTTTCTTTTGTAAGATGAATGATTTTGGGATCAAGAACATGGACCAGGTGGCCCCTGTGGCTAATGGTTACCGGGGGACACTCAAGGTGAGTGAGCGAGTCTTAAAGTTTGTTTAAAAAATGGAAAACTGGATCTGTGGGAAAATAAACAATGGGTTGGGTCCCAGAAGACTGGTTCTAGCTCTGGCTTTTTAATTTGCTGGCTGTGTGACTCTAGACCATTTGCTTTCTTGCTCTGGGCCTCGGTTTTCTAGTCTGTAGAATGGGTATCTTGATGCTTGTTCTACTTGTGCTCCAAGATATGGAACTATTTAATTCATACATAGTGAGGCCTTTGTAGTTTATTTCTGAGGCTCCTTCCAAGGTGAAAATCATGCGTTTCTCTATAAAACAGCTGGTGAGGCTATCTGTACTGCCTTTCCTATCCACCCCCGGGGTTTCCTTGAATGATGGGAAGGCTGTTTAAGAACTGAAATGAAAGTGCTTAGAAGAGGCAGACACCACCCAGCAGCTGCTGCCGCTTCCATCAGAAGGGACAGTGCCCGTGGTGTGGTGTTGTTAGTAGCCTGCTCTTACTGTGCAGAGAACAGGCAGGCCTGTTTATAGAAACCATAGAAACAGTTTAAAGATGAAAGAGCCTTCTCTGCTGCATAAACAAATTTTATGTAGCTTCTATCATAATTCCTTTCGGGAACATTCTTTAGTAGCACAAACTGGTAATTTCCCATTTGCCTTCTCTACTTGTGACGGCAGGATTTGATTGTTTTCAGCGTTATGTAGTGAACATGTTTCAGAAGCAGTGATTTAAGATTGGTCTCCTTAGCGTCTTGCACCATGATGTTCTATCTCTGATCTGTTATATTTTCCTTTGTAAATCACTATTGAGGTTATTTGTCTGATGGACCCCAAAGAGCCAAAACTTGGCACACACCTTTCTGGAGTTTTATAAAGGTCACCAAACTTCAAACTAGCAAGTTTTCTTGTTTGATTTGGCCAGACATTTTAAGTGTGGCAGAAACAGTGTAAGAAATTATGGTATTAAGTTGAAACCACACCCTTAAGAAAAATCCTTCTATGAATTCAATTAATTTAATGATGCCTGTGTGATTTCTGGATATGGAGAAGAAATAGTCGTTGCTCAAATTGATGTGTTGAAATACAAAGAACGGATTTGTATTGTTCTTTGGCTTCCTGATTTTTTTAAAAAAAAGTTACAGTCAGAAAAGGCATTTCTTAGTTGCATGGGCGATGCTGGTGGGAATTTTTAAAGTTTATGAGATGTTTCACCAAAATTAGCTCTGCAATAAAGCAGTTTATGAATTCAGATGAGTATTTTGCACTTGCTTACTTGGTGGGTTCCCCCTCCTGGATCCCAGGCAGTGGTCATCATTGTCTTGGGTTTCTTGGGCTGGGCTCCAGCTGAGGCCTGCCCTCTTGTAGTGCGTCATTCATTGTTCTGCAATTCTAAAAAAGAAAGCGCACAAACCAATTTTATCTGTAGATGTGTTACACATTTTTTTATTGATGAGTCAACAGATGGGTCACTGTATTACACATAACATGGGATTTCCAGCTTATGTTGGAAAAATATAACCTTTCTCCACATTGTCCTCAACAAATTAAGCAACGATGAATGAAGATGTTATCTGTTAATTAAATGAGCCTTACATTAAAAGCTATTTCTTTCATAAATATTATGTGAAATGATGAGAAATCGACACAGTATGAGGTTTTGTCCTTTTATGTTTATCACCTTTTCTTTCCCCTCAATTGTGGATAGTTTAAGTTAACTTTAAACCTATTTCCTTTGGAAATCTTTCCCCTTAGTAGGTGATTTGGGGGCTTCTTGTGAATACACTTTACTTTTTATAAAATGAAACTTGTTAAGGAATTTTTTCATGTATTACTATTTTCTGAACCCCTGGAATTGATGAGGAAAAAGATCTCTAGTTTCAGTCAAGTTGTTTCGTGGTAAACATTTCAAAATAAATGCTTCCAAAGATAGAGTGGTTTATTTCATCATTTGATTTTCAATTTTTATCCCATCATTAGCCTTTTATTTTAACTGCATTGCACTCAAACTGCTGCCTTGTCAAGGGTCATTTTTCTTACACACAGCCTGATTGAATTTTTCTCCCGTGCAACAGGAGGGCCAGGCATTTGGAGAAGGGGTCTCTGAGGTTCCTTCCAACACTGTTCTAAGATTCTGTTATTTTTAGATTTATTTAATTTATTGAATTAAGTGGGTTAGCCCACTAAAATAAATTCCCAGTCATTCTGACTGTGAGGTTACTTAAATAATCCAGAGTAAAATGGAATAATTTTGGTCACTTTGACCATTTTAGAAGTCTGTTTTGAGTACTCAGTGGTTAATTCCATGTGTTGCTTCATAATTGCCAGTTTAGTCAGGGTATGTCGGTAAGATTACCCATGGATCACTTTAAATATAGGTAATTAAATAGTTTTAATACTATATTTGTTTTCTTTTGCATCTGTTGTTGCAGCGCCAGCCAGCGTTTGACACTTTTGATGGGTCCCTTTTTGCTGTTTTCCCCTCACTAAATGAAGAGCAAACACTCCAAGAAGTGCCAACAGGCTTGGATTCCATTTCTCATGGTAATTTGTTCCTTAGACTTGACAAATTGTGTGTGATTTCCCTAAGTAGTTCAGTTAATAAAGAAATGACAGTTGTCAGGGATGAATGTTGATATCTTGAATCTGTGGTATGAAGAGTCAGATAGATGCCCTGGACCTGGGAGAAGGCAGTTTTCTATTTGTGTGACAATGGTGATTCTGTCTCCAGTGCCAGATGCTGCTGTTACTAAACTGCGGGGAAACCCCTGAGATTTCCATTGTGGATGTTTTCAACATGAGCAGGCGTCTCCCTGCTCTATCTACTCTGCAAAACAGACAGAAAACAATGGACATTCAAATGCACCCCAACTTTTAATTCTGGGTTCACATCACTAGTTACATCATCTCCACTGCCCAGAGTTTTGGGGCAACACATTATTCTTTGTAATCTTTACCCATCTGTATTTATTTCTGTAATCCTTAATGTCATTGTTTATTCTTTTTAAAGGAATAGCACATCAGATAATGTCTCTGCAATTACTGTGGTAGAGTTATTAGTTGGAAACATTCCAAAGATTACTTTGTCATATGAAGTAGGTGCTAGAAAATACAGCCCAGAAAATTAATTAAAACACATATGCTTGCATAAGCACAACATCTTGTGACAGTCATTCATCATTCTTGAAATCGCTGAGGGTATCTAGAGATTGTTTTTCAATAAAAAGTGAAGGTGTGCTTGCTGCTTCACAGTGCTGCAGGTTCATGTACTCAGGTCTCTGCCTGCTGCTCCGTTTAATGGAAGTAACTTCCAAATGATACGTTTACAATCCCTTTCAGCCTTTCAATCAAAAACCATGCAATTCCTTTCATTGTCTAAAATTTTAAAATAGACTTAGAAATTTTACCTATGTATAACTGCTTTATGAAGCCTTGCAAGGTAGAATAAAACTTGAGTTTTATTTAAATTTTTTTCATAAGCATAACTGCGATGTATAATATTTCCTAAATTTTAGTCAAAAAAGTTCTTAATATTTATACATTTTATATAATTATATATGAATACAACTTATATGTATATTTTTTTAAGGATTCACAACATGGTTTAGGATCAAAATTGTTCTTTCCCGAAAACTAGGATTTCTCTCCCCAGTCTCCTCCTGATATTGTCAGCCTGAAGTCCTAATGCACCCGTGGGTTTCTTTGCAGACTCGACCAACTGTGAATTGCCTTTGTTAACTCCGTGCAGCAAGGCTGTGATGAGTCAGGCCTTAAAAGCTACCTTCAGTGGCTTCAAAAAGGAGCAGCGTCGCCTGGGCATTCCAAAGAGTAAGTGCTGCTCCCGTGAGCCTGCGTAGGACTAGAACGAATTTGACTGCAGTTGTCTGATCTTGACTGATTTTTTCAGCTTTTGCTTGGGGTATCTTGCAAAGAGTAGCATCAGGGTAGTTAACCTGAGCCAGTTTCTGTTTCAAGCCAGTCAGCCGACAACTTCATCTAGCGCTCATTGTGTCTATATTAGAAGGAGTTGTTAGTGTCTTAGGGTTGGCCTGGGTCTTATCATGATACTGTCTTGCTCATTTCGTTGGTTCTGCTGTGCCTGGACTTAGTGAATAAAGTAGGGGTGACTCTGGTCCCACTGCCTTTGCATGTTTTTCACCGTGTGTGCTCTGTCTTTCCTTGCCTCCTGCCAGACCCTTGGCTGTGGAACGAGCAGCAAGTATGCCAGTGGCTTCTCTGGGCAACCAACGAGTTCAGCCTGGTGAACGTAAATCTCCAGAGGTTCGGCATGAATGGCCAGGTGTTGTGTAACCTTGGCAAGGAGCGCTTTCTGGAGCTGGCACCTGACTTCGTGGGCGACATTCTCTGGGAACATCTGGAGCAGATGATCAAAGGTACCAGCTGCATGACTTGCACCCTTGTCCAGGGTGAGCCGTGGCAGGGAAAAGTCATGATTGTTCTTCAACCTCACAGTTGGCATTTCAAATGGTACAGAGTAAATTGCGTCAAAATGCCACTCAAGTGAGTCAGATACGTGACAGTGTTTATAGATTTGTAGTCCACTTAAGTTCATGTGTGTGTGTGTGTGTGTGTGTGTGTGTGTGTGTGTGTTTAGCATCAAGTATAGCCACAAGGCAGTAGCCTTAGTCACTAACTCGTTCGCTATTGCCAGACTGTTTGTCATGGGAGTCCATGTTGACTCAGATATGTAGGCCAACAGGAATTCCTATGTTTTGTAAGTTCACCTGGTAGAAACAAAAGAAATAAGTCAGCTTTAATGAAAGGGAGCCTTCACTCAGATAAACTATGAATTTTATAGTAAATTTTCCTAAGCCCATATGGAATCCAACAAAGAGAGTTTTGGGGGGGGGACTTGTGTTTTTAAATAAGCAAGGAATTAATTGATATATATTTACACACTGACATATACAGAAACTAGCAATTGATCGATAGAAATTTCACCAAAGGTAGAGAAAGTCTTGATTCAGAACTTAAAAGAGCAGTAGACCAATGTTTAAAATACATTGAGTTAAAAAAGAAAGAAAGTTGCAGTGAGGACCATTTAAGTTAAAATATATAAGAAAATTAGCTTGTTTGTTGAGTTCAGGGAAATATTCCTCACTTAATTGATTTTAAACACACCTAGTCTCAACATCTCCTGTAGACCCAGAATCTCAGAAAGACCTAGAGTTCAACTGCCAGCGTTTTAGTGATGGCTTCTGAGGGCCAGGGAAACTTATTTTTAAAGACCCCCAAATTTTCCCTGAACTTGGACAAGTCTTATCTAACTAGTTTCTGGTGAATCTGTTTATTGCCACATTGGGCCTGTTTTGCCATTACTTGGGCATGTGAGTCTGTGTGTGCTTGGATTTGGGGGCCTACACGTGGTTTGTAGCGTGTTCATAGTAGGCACCCTTACCCAGGGCACAAACCTTTTCCCTCTCAAAGTCCTTGGGCACGTCTGTCCGCCATGGCAGACTCCCACCGCACTGAAGCCTTCGCCACACCCTGGGCAAACTGTCAGGGTTGGAAGCCGTGAGACCTGAAGCCTCATGGGGCAGGAACTGTGTCCATTTTATTAATGCCCTGAATTCCCAGTCTCTGGAACAGAGACTTCATAAGTATTTAACTACTTCTTGAGTGCATGAATGAATTATATACACAATCTAGAGCTTCCAAATTTTGTGATAGAAAATTTAACTGTGCCAATGACGTCATTCATTTTGGAAAATTTATTCTGGTTACTGGAAAAATGTGTTGCTGCCTCCAGTTCTTTGAAAAAGACATATAGTGTTGTGTAGCACCATGAGGTGACATGTGAAGCGCTGAATGCATTTAGTCTCTGAAATAACCAGAAAACAGTAATTCAGAAAGTAAGTTTCTTCTTATAAGTTTTTATCTAGTTCGGCCATCTTATGTCTCCTGTGTCTTTTTTTCAGAAAACCAAGAAAAGACAGAAGACCAATATGAAGAAAATTCACACCTCAACTCGGTTCCTCACTGGATTAACAGTAACACATTAGGTCAGTGCAGTCAAGTCTGCCCTTAGGAGCTTGGTCTTAAGTTAGACTTGGACGCTAATGGAGGTGCCTCTGGGGGCCACCTGGACCCGCGCTGTCCCACAGAGTGGCCGCACATGGGTGTTGAGCTGTTGAGCAGTTGAAATGTGGCCCGTACACATTGAGATGTGTTGTAAGAATATAATGCACACGGGATTTGGATGTCCTAGCATGAAACCAATAATGTAAAATATCTCCTTGATAATTTTGAACATTGATTATGTATTGAAATGTAATTGTTACATTAGATCATGTAAAATATTATAAGCAAATTAATTAACTTCACCTGTTTCTTTTTGCTTTTTTAATATTGCCACTAGAAAATGTTAAATCTCATAAGTGGTTCAGGTGATCTGCCCATTGGTCAGTGCTATTTGCCGTGGTCTAGGCAATTTATAGTCCAAGAAGCAGAATGGAGTGAGTTGATTGCTGTGGTTGCCAGATGTTAATCTACTGCAACCAACAAGAGGTGGCAGGCACATGAAGTGTGTTGGAAGCCACTGTAAATTTGCACTGAACTTAGGAGTTTAAAGAGCTGTCGTGGAATCGGGGTCTTTCTGTTTGCTGGTACTGGAGAGCGCAGGCCGAGGGGTGGTCTGCCTGAGTAGTAGTGTGGGAAGGTCATCAGAACAGTGCTTCGGTGGCACTCTCGCTTCCTCGCTGGCCCAAGCTCCACCATCTAGGCCAGGTGAAGTCCGTCCCTCCGTCCCGCCATGGGGCTCGCTGCTCAGAAAGTCTTTCTAAACGTGGCACAGTGGGAGACCCTCTGCTTGCCTGAGCCTGAGTCAAAGCAAGAGAGCTTCTTTCTGCCTCCAGAAAATGAGTTATTCCCTGAAGGGGGAGAAGGAAGAAGATGGGCTTTTCATCAGAACACAGGGTTCCATGGCCCAGTTCTGCTCCATACAAATCACATGCTGTGTGACAAATCACTTAGTCTCTCTAGACCTCAAAGCTAACAGCCAGTGAGCCCTGTCATTCTGAGGGTCACACGAAAGCACTAGAGCCACAGAAATATGCACACTGAGCCCTGCTGGCTCCAGGGGCAGCAGTCATTTGGGCAGTGGGCTTATTGGTTAAGCAGATGAGTGGTTTGGGGAGAAGAGGACTTAGTGACAAACTGCCCACGTCCTCGCTGAGGCTTTGCAGAGGGCTGGAGCATGTGTGCAGAGTGATCACCTGTGATGGCCCTGAGGGGTTGGTTATCATGTTAATACTGACTTCAAGAACTCTGCTGTCCGATTGTGTGTTCCAGGTTTTGGTGTGGAACAGGCACCGTATGGCGTGCAGACACCAAATTACCCTAAAGGCAGCCTCCTGGACGGCATGTGTCCAGCGTCCGCGCCCAGCATGCTCAGTTCCGAGCAGGAGTTTCAGGTGTTCCCCAAATCTCGGCTCGACACGGTCAGCATGAGCTACTGCTCCCTCAGGCAGGACTTCCCGGCCAGCAACTTGAACTTGATCGCCAACAATTCCGGTAAGATAGGAAGCATCTTTCAGCTGTTGGGTTGATTCTGAGAGCTGCCGTCAGACAGTGATAATGAACTTTTTAATCAATGTATCCTGTTCTCAGCCCTCGGAGGAGGTCAAGGCACTGGCCTATGTTCCGGGTGCCTTTCCAGCAAGCACACGCCTAGCGTGTTTCTTGCCCTGGTCTGGGCCCTGCAGATGTTGAGTAGATAAGGCGCAGCCTTGTTCTTGGGGCCAGATTCCTCCACCCAATGGGGTATTTTTTTGGAGACTATGCAGGAATGTGACATTTCTGTTTATGGAGTGGTGACATATATACAGTGCACAAATAAATCTCAGGCCGTACAACTGGTTGAACTTGTGCATGCAGGTCCAGCAGTGTAAGAGCTGTCTAGGTGGATATGGAGAACTTTCTAGCAGCCCAGAGGCTCCTGCATACCTCTTTCCTGTCAGTAGCATCCCCACCCCAGAAGGAAACCATTCTGACTTTTATCATCATGGATTAGTTTTTGCTGTTCTTGAACGTCACATAGATGGGATCTGCAGTGTGTTTTCTTTTGGGTTTGTCATTTGCTCATCTTTACGTCTGACATTCATCCAGGGGGCACTGGGGGCGGTCAGCAGTGATACCATGGTCGAACCTAAGACCACCCTGCAGTTAGTGCTCAACAGCGCTGGAGCACTTCCGTGCCTGGAGCAGTCACAGCACGTGCTTGGTTGTCTTTGCCAGGGAAGCCCAAAGACCACGACTCCTCTGAGAACGGCACCGACAGCTTCGAGAGCTCGGACTCGCTGCTGCAGTCCTGGAACAGCCAGTCGTCCTTGCTGGATGTGCAGCGGGTGCCTTCCTTTGAGAGCTTCGAAGACGACTGCAGCCAGTCTCTCTGCCTCAGTAAACCGACCATGTCCTTCAAGGATTACATCCAAGAGAGGAGCGACCCAGTGGAGCAAGGCAAACCAGTTATTCCTGCAGCCGTGCTGGCCGGCTTCACGGGTGAGTGTGTGACTCCAGGAGCCTGGCCACCCGATCTCCTGAGTCCTGTCCCCTGTTTCCTGCCTGGCCACAGCACCGTGTTTATTGAGGGTGTTTCTAGGTGAGGCACGTTGTGTCCACACTCCACATTTTATATGTGGCTTGCTGTACCCCTGAATTCTAAAAAGGCCAACCTTGCGGGAATTGTCACATACACAGAGCCCGGTGGAGAGGATGAGATGGACAGGCTACTGCGCCACCTGGGTGTTCTAAAGAGGAGGAGACACGGAGGACATGGCCCAGGGAGTCCTCAGCCCTGACTCACCCACTCCAGGAATCTCAAAGAATGCCATTTGGTTCAGGGAGGGGCCGCAGAGCCGGCCTATAATAATACGAGCACTGTTTACCTTTTCTTGCTTTTAAAATCCATATACTCTTATTTTTAAGGTTTGGGTGAGAGCTATTCTAGGCAGGGGACAAATATTAAAGCTGTTTTTAGAACCAGATATTTCCAGTCCTTTGGCAAAAATACTGAGACTTTTTGTTTTCATTGCTTTCTGTGTCCTTAAATGTGCTTTTTTTTTTTTTTTTTTTTTTTGGTCCCATAATCTGACCATATGGAGCCACTGTGGATTAAAAAAATATAACTACTTCAAAAAATCAGATAGGTTAACATAAGGATGCTTAGGTATTCATTTTTTTTTTTCTGTCTAAAAAAACCTGTGTAAATGTATTCACAGTGTAATACACAGTGTGTGAAAACTATTATAGTTTTCATACGTAGAAGTTCAGGGCCTGCTAAGGAAATAAACAGCCATAGCATTGGTGTTTCCATTTTAATAGTAATGTTATTTGCCCTTTATCGCTGCCAGCTCTGCCTGGTTAACTAGGCGTGTGGTCTGTAGTCCCCCCCCCCAGACAGCCCAGCGTGGGGTGATGTGAACCCATTTTACAGATGGGGAATTGGCTCAGAGATAGGCGGCCTCTGTGGTCACACGGCTCTGGTTCCAGAATGCCTGTGCTTTGTGCTTGAGAGCAAAGCTGTGTAGGTGACAGCCATTGCGTTTTGAGGGAAGAGCTCTTTGGTGGAAAGAGATTGGGCTTAGGGTCGGAAGGTCCAGGCTTTTCGCCCCTTCCTGGTGATGGGTGTGTGATCCAGGACCAGGCACCTGTCCTCTGAGTCGCACCTTCCTCATCTTTAAAACAGGGCTGTGATGATACTTGCCTCACAGCGTGGCCGTTCTAAATACCAATTAAGAAAAGGTCCGCGAGAAGCACTTGGCAAAGCGCGCTTCTCCAGGCGGAGGCTGTGAGGCAACGGGTCTTACCCCATGTGGCTCTTGAGTAAACTGGGCCATTAGGCAATTCGCACACAGTCACTTGGCAGGGAAGTGGCAGCATGGGATCCCACGAATGACATGCCTCTTTCTTTCTGTGATGGAATGCTCCTTCAGCTGCCCCCATCCCGCCCCACTGGGTGTTTCTAGAAATAAACCCTGAAGGTTTTCACATGGGGAACGATTAAACAGGATGAGGAATTTTAATGCCAAGAGTTGGTGGCCCCCGAACTTTCTTCCAGAAAGAACAAACCCAGCAGTGGAGGGGAAGGGTGCCTTGGCTGAGCGCCCCTCTTTTCCAGGAGTGGGAGGTGTGGAGGAAGAACCCGTGTTTGGGGTCCAGCCTCAGCCTGTTGGGCATTTGGCGGTGTCGCCCACACCTTAGCTCCACCTTCACGTTGGAACCCTTCCAGAGAGTGGGGTCTACGTTCTGAAATCAGCTTGTGGAACTAGGACGTTAAAGCCTTGCTTTTGCATTTTAAGTCTATAGAAAGGTATAATGTGTCTCCCTCTCCCCGCAGGAAGTGGACCTATTCAGCTGTGGCAGTTTCTCCTGGAGTTGCTCTCAGACAAATCTTGCCAGTCGTTCATTAGCTGGACAGGGGACGGATGGGAGTTCAAGCTTGCTGACCCCGACGAGGTATGGCCAGAGCCCTGGGAGATCTGTGCACTCTAAAACCTGACTCATCTCATTGGGTTCAAAAATTCAGTTCTCTGGGTCCAAGAAAGGATTCCTGAGCCCAAGGAGAATCTTTCTACATGAGTGTTGGGAAAGTGGAGGTGGAGTCATTGCTTGCTGATAAATGTCTGTGGTGTCCCCCGGGCCCCCCACATACATGGACCTCACACAGATGTCCCTATCCTGGTCTATTGTCTGATCAGAAAGCCCAAGCTACAAACTAAGGTTCTCTCCTGACTGTCTTAAAGTGCCTTAGGAAGTTTGCTACTGTCTGTTGAAGGGACGAGTCTCCTAGTAGCCCCCAGCCAGCCATCTGCTGACTCCCTGCTCCTCAGCTGAGCTCTGCAGAGCCAGCCCCAGCCCCGGAGGGTTGGGACCAGGAGCCTCGGCAGGAGGGGAAGGCTGAGGGCAGATGAGATAGCAGCTACTCCAGGAAAGCGCTAGAGAAGTCCTTAGTCTCTGGCACTGTGGAGTGTAATCTGTCACTTCCCAAGTCTCTTGGGAAACAAGCATTGAGGAATGACTATGTCACACAGTTCAGAATCCCGCCCAGCAGCTGTTAACTGTAGTAGTTGGAATAGAACCCAGGAGGGTGGGTGACACCCGCATTTCCCTTGTCTCGGGAGCCTCCTGGCTCTGAACCCCTGGCTCCCAGGAGGTTTTGCTGAGACAGAGCTGGAGGCAGGGAGCAGGGGCTTCACTCCCCAGTGTTCTCTCCCATGTGCAGAGAAACAGCCAAGGGACACAGTGTCCCTGGCGAACATGTTAAAAGACAGATTGAACCTCCGGTGGTCCTTTTGTAGTTGTCAAGTCCTCTGGGGTGGGCGTGCATCAGAGTCATATCAGGGAGGAGAGGCGTTCGCTTTTTCTTCATTGACAAAATTGAACCTGACTCTTTTCCATCTGTATCGACCAAAGGTGGCCCGCCGGTGGGGAAAGCGGAAAAATAAGCCCAAGATGAACTACGAGAAGCTCAGCCGGGGTTTACGCTACTATTACGACAAGAACATCATCCATAAGACGTCAGGGAAGCGCTATGTTTACCGCTTTGTGTGCGACCTCCAGAACTTGCTGGGGTTCACACCCGAGGAACTGCACGCCATCCTGGGCGTCCAGCCGGACACGGAGGACTGAGGTCCCCGGGACCATCGTGAGCCGGCCCCAGGCCCGTGGACTGTGAGCAGGAAGCTCATCTTGACAGACTGCTCCAAGGACCCAGAAAGGCGGGTTTGAATATGTCCAGGGAGGTCGCCAAGAAGCCGTGGCCTATTTCATCCCAAACCTTGCCTCTCGACAAGGCTGTCTCCCCCGTGGCAGAGACAGCACAGCTGCGAGTCTAGGGTCCACTGACGCCCAGATGCTACTCACCATGCTATTCAGTGAAAACGGTGGAGGCGGCACTGGGGAGCCATCCTGGCTCCAAGCAGGCCCTGGGGCGGGACAGTTGTGGGTGTTGGAGACTCTGAAAGGAGCAGGCTGTTGTGGACATACACAAATTTTTTCGAAATTTTCTTTTGCCTTTTGCAGCCAAGAACAGGAAGTGCAAAGGCTGCCTCTTTGTTTGAGAGGGGCAGGAGGGTGGGGAGGAAATAACCATGCCATTTCAGAAGTTAGTTTGTATATATTATTATAATCTTATAATTGTTCTCAAAATCCTCTAACAGTACTATTTAACAAAAATTGTATATTGTAATTTAAAATAATTATATAACTGTATTTGAAGTAAGAATGCAGATATCCAATGTTTTATTTCATTTTTCAGTAGCACATACGGCATTTTACAAAGATTTAATCTGCCAAGGGCAGACTAAGAGAAGTGTGTATTTACATTTAATATACCTACAGGAATAAGGTCGAAGACAGGTAATCCCTGCCTTTGTGTTTCGTGGGTTTTTTGCCTTGGTTATCTGGCAAGGACTTTGTACCTTTGGGAATTTTTACAAGAAACCTGATGTTATTATCTTATCGGGGGGTACATCTGGCCTCTCTGCTTTCTTCTTTAATTGTAAAGCAAAAGCTATAAAGCAGTATTTTTCTTGACAAATGGCATATGTTTTCCACTTCTGTGCATGCCTTTAAGTCAGTTTGTACACAAAGCATATTTTATTTTTTAGTTTGTGTTTCTCCAGCAGCTCACCTGTCCCTGACCGACCAGCCATTTCCTTCCTGTGCCCCAAGTTATTCTGTAGGATTAAAATAAGAATACTATTTTTGGAAATATGCGACTCCTTTTCAGAGATCAGGAGGGATTTATGTAGCAGCTATTTTTACTGCAAAAGCAATTCACTGGAAAAAAAATGTAATTTGTAAGAAAGCTTTATTTTTATCTCAGCTCCATGTAAAGTGAAACGTATTGTACAGAGCTGAGGGTGGGGGCGGGCGGGGTCTTTATTAAACCTCTTGAACAAAGCACCATTTGTCCCGTCTTTGTTCACCTGTTGTGTCTTGGACTGTCTGGATAGCACGCTGCCCCTTTCTGCTGTGTCACAGCAAGGTCTTTTTTTTTTTTTTTTTCCTTATTTTCTTGGACATAGAATACCCCGAGGCACAGAGAAGGGTACACAGGTGGGAAAGAATGCACTGGGGTCATTCATTTGGAGAAAATGTTTTGATGGAGATGGAGACTTTTGCAGTTGTTTCAAAAGAGCACCTGAGTCGTGTATTCCTGGCCTTCATACATGAGCCAGTCAAGTTGGCTTCAAAGTCGAACAGGCTTTCCTACTTACTAGCAGTGTGGCCTCGGACCAGTGGCTGACGTCTCTGAAGAATTGTCATGTGATGAGACTGAGGAATCGGGTGGCAGGGCCAGCTGGGGAGCACAGCCAGGGCTGGGACGACTCAGCCAAAATACCCACAGAAGACAGTTCCCAGTATATTTAAGCACAGGATGTTTTTCTCAAGTGGGACCTATTTATCACTTGGACATCTGTTTATAATATAAACAGACATGTGACTGGGAACATCTTGTAGCTGAAAGGAATCATGGCCATCGTCTCATTTTATGTGGGGTTGAACTGCATGAAATTGCCAATATCAGACTGGCTTTTATGTACAAAGATGGCAGTTTCATGGGGTTCAGTCTAATAGTTATGGAAACTAAAGTCCTTATAAACCTTTGGCATGATAATGAACAGATCTACAGTATAAAATGTTTGTAATTTGGCCTTTTCTTTCTCAAATAATAAAGTATTTTGTTTATATAAACTCCGTGTAAGAGACCTGGTTTTTCCTCCCCACCCCCAGCATGGAGGAGGTGGAGTGGGGGTATTTGAACAAGATCCCTTGTCTGCCCGAAACTTTACGTCACCGTCACCGAGAGTCAAATCTCTGTTTAACTGATTTCACAGGAGTTACCTAGAAACCACACCCACGCTGGAGGCGTCTCTCAGCCCTTCCTGAAGGAATTCTCAAAAAGTGCTCCTTTAAGAAAGGATTATAATAGAAAGATTAAGGTGTCTTTGCCAGAGCTTTGGCAGAGAGAACTGAGGCGAGAGTTTAGGATGTTCATATTAAGTGTATAAGGACTTGAGGTTTAAGCACTTTTGTAATTAAGGCCACAACCCTCCAACTCCCCTCAATGGAGTTCTGACATTGGTGAGGTCACTCACCAGAGAGGAAAGCGATTATGTCTTAGGACACCTGTCCTCAAACTCACTCTCAGAAGTCCTTTACACTTTTCAAAGTTAGTGAGGTTGCCAAAAAGCTTATGTGGGTTGCAGCCGCTGGTATGATGGAGCTATAGCTCCTACAGGCTAACCCAACTCCCCGTCAGTGATGTTAACTTGAAATGCATCGTAATACCATGGGAATTAGCAAACATGACAAATCAGGTGTTTATCCCCTGGGGAGGTGGTTAAACATTTACCACTGGTTACAGCGATCAAAGGTTACCATACTAGAAATTAAAACAAGTCTTACAATATTAATTCATTTAAAATATATATTAGCATAAACAGCATTTTTTCTTATAAGAATTCTCTCTTTAAAAGGTTAGCATGGTATTGTTTCACAAGTTTGCAAATCTCTTTAATGTCTGGTTTAGTAGAAGAGAGTGGGATTCTTCTACCTGTTCTGCATTTAGTCTGTTCTAATATATTTTGGTTGAGTATATGAAGAAAATGTGGCCTACCTAACACAGATATATAATTGAAAAAAGAAGAGTATTTAACAGCTATTTCAGATAATTGTGGATATTCTTTTACACTATGCCAAAACTTAACAAATGGTAATTTCTTAATTGCAATTGGGTTATGAGACCATATCAATCAACTTTCCTATGGTTATATTAAATTCCACTGGCTTGTCTTGCACTTTGAAAGGATCGTTTACCCATGTGTGATTTTATAACATCATGCTTTAGTCATTTGGAAAATATTGCTTCAAAATGTTGACACATCTCAATACACAATATTAAACAATTGCATTAGTGAATATCACCACAGATCACATCAGAAAAGTACCGGGAAGCTATAAAGTTCAAGGTGGATACAAATTTTCAAAAATTCAAATTTTCACTTAAAAGCTCAAATTTTATCATTAACAATAAATATTCCTAAATTGTTTTCTTTGAAGTGACAGGCTCGTTTCATTTATTTTTGAGGAAATACCAGCCAAATATCCAAGACTGAGTATAATAATTTGTCAGTTCTTGCAGGTAAATAGGGTGTTCATGAACAAGGAGTGGTTAGTTTAGCTTGCAACTCAGACGCACGACTACATTTCCTCGGGACAAGCACCATGCTTCAGTGTACAGCAGCAGTTCTTCACATGTACTTTCCATTTTATTGCACAAAAATTAAAATGATGTGTGTTGTTAGTAAAATTAGTTTGTATCGCTTCATCAAGGACATTCTTGAGTAAAACTGGTATTTTTTTCTTTTCTTCTTATTTTTTTCTGCACGTGTATGGTTGCGAAGATGCAGTGCCCATTGGTACAGCTTAGTGCCCCTGCCCTGGTTCACGCCAAGGCACCAGCAGTCTCACCCACCTTTGCTTTTGCACCCTAAGTGCAAATGTCAACACAGTAAAAGAGGCAAACATGTATTAGTATTCCTGTAAAAATAGTTTTGACATTGAGGATCCCCCTGCAAGGGTCTTAGAGATCCCAGGAGTCTGTGGACCTTACTTCCAGAGCTGTTCTAGAAAGGAGAGAGGTTCACGCAGAACAAAAGGGCCCTCGGGATCGGTGCGGGAAGGTGGGGAAATTCGCCTTTCCCTCTCTAATCCAGTGTCTGTGCTTCCAGCCTCACCATGTCATAGCCAGGTGAGGAGGACGCATGTTTCACTTAAAGCAGAAAGAATCGCCTACTGCTCTGCGTGATGAACGCTCCTGCGCACAGGGGAAACGGGTGCTCCCAGACGCCCCCTTCCTGGCCTCCTCCTGTCTTTGCTCCTGTCCAGGCTCCAATCCAATTCCAAACCTTTTTAGGAAAAAAATGAATATTTGTCACATTTAAAAAAAAAATTACAAGAAAAGAAGAAAGGGAAGGGCAATAAGTTTCTGGAGGAATTTTTCTTGATCACCATGACAGTGATCATGCAGAGATGAGCGCGAGTGGCCGTCCCCAAAGTGGGGACAAAGCAGAACTGAATTGCCGCTAGGCTAATCCAGCTTCCTTTCCCCACTGGACTTGAGAACGGCAAACAGTGGACGCTAATCACAGGTAACGATTCTCGATTCTCAGGGCAGAAGGGGCAGCTTGGGGGCAGCAGCAGGAAGAGCGGGAACCGGGGCAGGAAACATCAGGCACATTGGCAGGAGAGTTTAGGGTACTTTGGAGCCAGCCCTGGGGTTATACTCTCACCAGCTCTGGCATGCACTAGTATGTGACCTGGGGCATGCAACATAATCACTGTCTGCCTCAGTTTCCCTTCCAAAACGTGGGGTCATTGGTGGCTGTGGGTGGATTGACCTGTCGTTGGTGTAAGATTGTGTGACATTAGCAACCTGTGATGGGGCACTGAAGGTGTGAGCAGAACACACCAAGGAAGGTATGTTGAGCCAAGGGTTCTGCAAAGAAAATGTGGTTCCCCACATTCACGTCTCCACTGCCATAAGAAGAAACCCAGGTGCAGGGGTCCGTGTTAAACGAAACTGGTACTTAATTGAACCAGGACTCAAACCCAGGTCTTCGGTTTCCCAGTGGTGTTCTCTGGCCACCATAATCCTGCCATGTTTGGAGTAAGCCATTAAAAATGCTACCCCAAATGCTACTCGGGGGCTCCCCCAAGCTTCCAGTTCCTCCTTCCACAAAACAGAGTCCACAGCCCTTGCTCTGAATTTTAAATTATCCATGAACCTCCCACCCAAGGAACACACAGTCCTCTATGCAGCAGCTGGCGGCAGCCAGTTTAGTTTGAGCAGATGCGAGAATCCCACAGTCGGGGCCAGATGTTAATCTGTCTTTTCTGTAGGAGCAACACAGAAGGGTGAGACCCAAGCCAGAGCAGGGGAAATCCCTTATTGTGCAATTCTTTTGTAACTCCTGGGCGGAGTTTGAACGTCAGTTCTGCTTGAAATCTAACATTAGGGGAAAGACCACTTTTGGGCCATCATAGCTGGTGTGATGACATCTTTGCAACTGGAATTGACATGGCCTTTGTTCCATGTGCTATGAGTAACTGCCCCCTCCCCGCTTTTTGTCATGCCCAGATAGCCAAACAGCCCAGGATTGCCAAACCTGAACCGCCAGCTGTCTGTGTGTCTGTGGCTTCATACTTCCAGACACAGAACTGGGCTCAGCATGCACGTGTGTCTCCGCGTGGCGTGGGGTCAGAAACAGACCCAGAGAGCCTGTGGCCGGGAGGGAAGCTGGGATGGTTGGAGGACAGAGTGTGGAAGTGACAGGGGACCATCCATTCATGGTGAATAAAAAATGAGCTCTCAAGCAAAAATGATTGTGTGTCCGCTATAGTCCACCTCCACATAAACCCCATGGTGAGAAAGACTTTTACACTTTGCCGGTGAACTCTGCCCCAGTTGGTGCTGGAAGAGGTTATTTTTCATTGCAATGCAAACGTGTAATTAATAATTTTGAAATATGGCACCGTTTTCAAAGCTCACTTTCGTCTGTCACCTCATTTATACCTTGCTTTGACCCTGGGAGGTTGGTTTTATTATTCCCATTTTACATGTGTGGAAACTGAGGCTTGGAGAGGTGAAAACTCTACAGCGAAACTGGAGGTGATTTTCCTGACCCATCAGTGGTCCCTGATCCATCGTGCCTGAGGTGTGGACTGAGGCTTGGTGACAGGGGAAGCTCGCAGGGCTGGAGCCTAGAGCTGCCTCCTCACGGAGGGGCCGGACATCCCCTCAAGGGCTGTCATCCTCCTCTTGTTTCCTTCCAGCACTGGTTAACTACCACCTTCCCACCCTCTGTGTGAAGCTACTCTCCTATCATCCCAAGGAATTAGCGTCTTGTTTCTAATTCTCAGGTCCTCAGCAACTGGAATTATATTTTGGATCAAATTTGCATAACCCTGGGGCCTGTGTCTTCTCAAGCTACGTATGGACCTCACAGCAGATTCCAACCACAGCTCCAGCAGCTCCATTCACTTTCCTTCATTTATTTTTGTACTCGTCCATCCAGCCGTGCAGTTATCAAACGTTAGCCCCTGGGAATCTGCAGATAACCAAAGCCGGGCCGTGCATGCTTTCTGGAAGCCACTTTCTCGTGAAGGAGCCCAAGAAGAGAGAGGCAGGGGCATGTGAGGCTATCCAGAAAGACAGGCTTGGGGCCCAGCACTTCAACTGTGTCTGTGGCTGGAATCAAAATACCCAGTTTCTCCTGGTCCGTGACCGTCATAGGTGGCATCACAGCAAGAGGCTGCAAAGAATCAGCCTTCCCTGATGCTGTCGTAGGTGTGAGGGGTCCATGAAAGTGTCTCTGTCCGTCAGCCCTACAGATGGGATTGAGACGTGCTGAGGTTCCCACAGCCCACACGCACATGTGCATGTGCACAGTCACGCTTCCACACACGCATACTCACATATTCATACGCACATGCACACACATACACTAAAACACACATGACACCATCTGCGTGCCCCGCCTTGTCCAACCCTGCTCCTCCTCCTTCGGTCACCCCCTGCCATGTCTGTCTTCTGCACCAGTTCTCTAGGGCTGCTGTAACAACCGAGTGGTGAAAACAACAGGAACTTGTTCTCCCACGGTTCTGGAGGCTAGAAGCCCGGGATCAAGGTGTCAGTCGGGCTGGTTCCTTCTGAGCACTGGGAGGGAAGGACCTGTTCCTGCCCTCTCTGTCCTTGGCTGAGAGGTGGCCGTCTCCTCCCTGTGTCTCTTCACGGCCTTTCCCCCCATGTGTGTCTGTGTCCAAATTTCCCGTCAGACTGCGTTAGGACCCACCCTCATAACCTCATCCTAACTCACTACAGCCGCAAGGATCCTACTTTCAAATAAGTTCACACTGGAGTCGGGACTTCAACAGATGAATCCGAGGGACATAGTTCAAGCCACACATGCCTCAACACCAAACAAGTCAAGTTCTGCACAGGTGGGCCCCAGGCCCCGTCACACAAGTGGACACGGAGCAGCTGCAAACGCGTACCGCAATCTCCAGGGCAACTCCCTAGACAGATATTAACAAGTAGGATTGATGTGCTAAGTGAGGGCACAAAGTAGAATCGGATAAAAGAATCAAATAAAATCAGAGAAAACAGAAAAAGAGTGGAAAATAAAAAAAAAACAGAGGACAATGGAAGGCCAATTACTAGAAAACAGCAAAAAAATATGGAAATATTAATCCAAATATATCAGAACTATTGGTCAAACACCCAGGAGAGAGGGAGCTCAGAGAAGGATCCCTGGGACCGTGGGGGACAGGCCCGGGCCTCCCTGGGGCAGAGGAAACTTGAAACCAAGAGACTGAGCCTCCCCCAGGGACAGCCCTCCCACTGTGCCCTGACAGGTCCTGGGGAGGGGAGGGACAGGGCGTGACCCTGCTTGGGTCCTCTGGGTCTGCTGCAGGGACAGCTGGGGCTGGAGTCGCCCAGCTCCAGGCTGAGTCAGCCTTTCCACGTCCCCCATGCACTGTTCAGGTGACATCACTTTCTATTTGTGCGGTGAGCAGAGAACACTGTTTCTAGAACCTGGCTAGCTCTGCCCGCCCCCTCCCCCCAACCCCATCCCAACTGTGGTCTGCCCTGGTCGCCGAGCACTGGTTTGTGTGAGAGATGGAGCTCTCTGCAGGGTCCCCAGGGGCCAGCAGTGGCCACCAGCAAGCGGAGGCAGAACTGCGGAGCCCTGTGGAGGCACAAAGGGGCTGCTGTTGGCCCCTGAAATGTCTCTCTAGCTGTTCCTGCTGGTGACGGTCTGGGACGAGCCCCGGGGGTTCCTGGGCGTCCCTGGGGGGACCTGGTTTGTGCTGTGGTGGCAGACATGACACACCTTATGAATGGGAAAACAGCTGAGCAAAGGTGTTGTTACTCCAGAGGTCTCTGAGGAAGGCAGACAGGACATGGGACTAAAGACACAGCCCAGAAAACTCTCGCGTCACCCTCAGCGGGGGCCAGGCCTCCAGCACTGCCGTCCCTAAGCGTGTCCACCCTTAATGACAGTGTGAACAAGTTTTCCCGCAGGACACAGTAGAATTTCTGGAAAAAGCACAAAAATGTGAGCCTCCTAAATTTTCCCAAGTGACTGATGCAAGACACATATTTAAAAAAGGATCAAAGAAGAAGGTAGAAAAACTTAGAAGAAAATAAGCAATGGTTTGAATGAAAACACTTATTTTGCAGAACGTCCAGAAGTGCCCCACCGGGAAATCATGAGATGCAGCAGAGTACAGGGAAGGAAGGGGGACAAAGAAAGGCTGGAAGCCTCGAAGGTACGAATGACACAGGTGGTGAAAGACACCACGAGTCAGTCAGAACCTGCCGCTGAGAACTTGCTGGACGCCACGCGGTGGGTTGTCCCGGGGGTCACAGTGATGGGGGCCTGGGAACCAGAGCCAAAGAGGAAGCAGAAAGTGAAGACCACCCATCTGGCAGCCGGAGGGTGATCTGAAGAGTGTTGGTGATGGTGACTGAAATGTGTCCCGTGAGAGTCAAGAAGCAGCCAGCCAATTACGGGAAGAAAAGACAACGAGCGAGGAGCTCGCAGGACAAAGAAAAAGCCTCCCAGGTGAGGAAGCATCTTTGAAGTTTGAAAATTCCCACTCGCAGGTGAGATTCAGAACCTTCCGTTGAAGCCTCAAATCCCACCTGAATCACATCAAGACCGTGTAGCACAAGGTCGGAGGAAACCGGCTGCCCAGAGATGGAGAGGAAACTTCCCCGCGTGAACTACGCACGTCAGAGTCGCACCCTCCACAAGGACATGGCCGAAGACATGGGCAAAGAACTGGAGAGAACCACTTCCTTCTGTCAAAACTTAATTGATGCCACGATTTGCTCTTATTGAACTTTTGGTATAACATTATAATTTAATGATAGTATTTTAAAATATAAATTAGTTAATATAATTCTCATGAATACATTTTCCCATCTCTGGATCCTTTACATTACATAGTACTAGTATTGAATGTGTCACAGCCCTTGTCCTGGGCTCCCGTCTCTCACCTCGGGGTCACAGCTAGGGTGAGCACACGTCCCAAAGTGTCCTGGACAGGCTGGAGCTGGGCTTGTGCCTGGAGTATTACTCACAGCTCCCCTTTTCACTCGTACGATTGCTTCGGTTATTACAACAACAAATTATGTGGCCACACGATGAATGGCTTGCTTGAGTTCACACTTTTCAGAGAGAACAGTGACATTTTTAAAATAGACAAACTCATGAGAAAATAGCATGAGTGAAATCCAAGTCTCAATACAGTCACGGATAGGCAAAGAAACCACTGTTTGCCAATTTAGCCAACATGGGGACATGATACTTTTGGTTAAGATGATTCTGCTTTCTTAAAAGCCACCATAGTTTTGGGAAGATCCTAATAAAAGCCAAGTGGTATAACCGCCATGCCCAGCGGGCACGGTTTAAAGCTCAGGCCCCTCCAATTTACTGGAGATCCCGAAGATACTACACGTGAAATCTTTCCACAAGAGCCATTCTAACGCAAAGTGCATGTGATGCAATGTTCTTGTGAGCTGTGGACAAATGATTCATCTGTTTGACTCAGATTCCAGTGCATTTCTATGGTGAAGTAAGACAGCAAGTCTCAAGATACAACGTAAAGATATGAAGTTGCAGTGCCAGGAAAAGAACTGGGGAAAGACAAAGCAAGGAGGAAGACCATGGCAGCAGCAAACACCTTCGGGGGCCTCTCCCTGGGAGCCTTGGTTCCACTGCCCTTGGGGTGGGCCCTGGACACCTGCATCTTCTCACAGCCCACTCATGATTCTGACTACAGCAAAAAGATGTATGTCTTCCTCTGACTCAGCACAAGGGGCACCTCGCTGCTCTTGTCACATGACAGCCTGGTTGACGGCATCCACACTGTCCTTCCATTTCCACTGTGTCCTTCTCCACTCTGCAGTGTGCTGCTGACCTGCAGGGCGTTGACCACAGGCAGGTTCCTCTCCCTCCCAGGGGATTTCCAGGAGACCGGGGGAAGGGCGAGCCCAGGCCGTGGCTCTGCGCTGGCTCTGTCTGTGCTCCTGGAAGGGCCGACCCTCGTGGCTGTCTCCCTTGGGGTTTCTCTAACTCCTCCTTCCTCTCGTCCCCTGAGCCTTCCAGGGGAACAGCTGGAGCGCGTGCAGCCCCAGGTACTGCATGTATTACTTTCCTGCTATTGCTGTAAGATCTCTTTGGGGCCCTTACTGTATCTACCTTATACTCTGCCGTTTACTACACTCACACCTTTGTCATCAGTCCCTTTCTGTATAAACCTTCCTCAAAGGAGCCCATGTCCAGCGTCACCTTTTTCCCTGACTCTGTACACCATCCATGGCAATTTTTAAAAATGTAATGAAAAAAGAGACTCACTTAGCATTTAGCAAACATCTCTCCAAGGAGGTGAGCAGGCTAGAGCAGTTCACTGATGCTCTGGGGGTGCCCTGTGGAAATATCAAAAGAGCAAATGACTACGGTGGTGGTTTCCATGAACTGAAGCTATCTGACCAGACAATGACATTAAAATTATATCTGCATAAGATTACCTACTTTAGAATAACCCTGCCAAGGTGTTGGCATGATGCTGCCTTCACTGTTGTAAGGCAACAACTACAACCACAACACCCTCATTCATTCAAGAACCACACTCCCGTCAAGTCACCAAGAACCTCCGAAGGTGCAAAGCCTTGGCTTGGTTGTGCCAACCGTGTGCCCTTTTGCTAATTTCATACACAGTGTGTGAGGTCAGCAGAATGAGAGCCCCCCAGAGTTGTCTAAGTCCTAATCCCAGAGAACTGTGAATATATTTGTTATATGGCCGAAGAGACTTTGCAGATGTAATTAAATTTAGGTATCTTAAAATAGGGAGATTATCCTGGATTACCTCAGTGGGCGGAGTCTAATCACACGAACCCTCAAAAGCAGAGAAGTCTCCTAAGCTGGAAGCAGAAGAGATACAGCAGAAGAAGAAGTCGGAGAGATTCCCAGCATACCCTTACTGGCTCTGAGATGTAGGGGCCACATGCAAGGACCAGAGAGAAAGAGCTCCAGGAGCTCAGGGCGGCTCTCAGCTGACAGCCAGCAAGGCAACAGCGACCTCAGTCCTGCAACCACAAGGAATTACCGACAACGTGGTTGAGCTTGTCTGTGGATTTTCCCCAGAGCTTCCCAATAAGAGCCAGCCTGGTCCACATCTTGCTTGTGGGGCTATGGAACTCAAAGTAGATAAACCAGCTGAGTTGACCCACGCTTCTGACCTACAGGACTGTTAGACAATAAATGAGTCTTGCTCTCAGCCCCTCACTTGGTGGCCATCTGTTAAGGCAGCGATAGAAAACTAAAACGAGCAAATTCAGTAAGAGCAGGATATGTGGTGTAAAATATTATTCTTTAAAAAAAGAAAACTTTCATTGTTTATTTCTGATAATACATATTCATTCCTGGAAAATAGAATAACATGAAAAGTATGAAGAACAAAATTAAAATTACCTACAATCTCACTAACAAGAGATCATTACCGCAATGAACTATATTGTGTCCCCTCAAAATTCGTATGTTGAAGTGCCAGCCACCAATGTGACTGTATTTGGAGATGGGGTCTTTATAGAGGTAATTAAGGTAAATAAGGCCATAAGGGTAGGGCTCTGATCCAACGGGATTAGTGGCCTTGCAAGAAGAGACACCAGACACTTGTACCTGCATATTCTCTCTCTCTCTCTCTCTCTCTCTCTCTCTCTCTCTCTCGTGAGGACCCAGCAAGAAGGGGAGAAGGCAGCTGTCTGTAAGCCAGGAAGAAAGCCCTCACGAGGAACCGAATTAGGTTGGCACCTTGATCTTGGGCTTCTAGCCTCCAAAACTGTGAGAAATAAATTTCTGTTGTTTCGGCCACTCCCGTCACTCAGTCTATGATATTTTATTATAGCAGTCTGAGCATACTAATACAATTACTGATAGCATTTTCCTGTTATTTCTTTCCAATATTTTAAAGCCCCCATACAATTTTTTTCTCAGTAAAAGATCACATCATATATAATTGTATAACCTTTTAATAAGTAACATTATATTATGAACATTCTCCCATGTTACAAGAAAGATTTCAAAAACTTGTTTTTTAATGGCTTCATAGTATTTTTTCAAACTCCACAATGGCAAGGCCTTTTTTTTCCCTCATTTTTTTAAAAAAAAGTGAGGTTTAATTCACATACAATAAAATGAACAGGTCGTAAGAACCTGGTTTGATTAGTTCTGACAAATGCATACAGCTATGTAACTCATATCCTTATTAATATATGGATGTTTTCCATCACTCTGGAAAGTTCCTCCTGTGTCTCTTCCTGATCAAGTCCCACCATTCCAGAAACAACCCCTGTCCTCATTTCTATCATCGTAAGTTAGTTTCCCTTGTTTGAGAACATAAAAGTTATCATACACTATGTTCCTTTCTTGTGTCTGTTTCTCTCACTCAGAAGGATGCTTCTGAGAGTCATGCATGTGGCTGTGTATCAATGGTTGCTCCTGTTTATTGTTGAATTGGATCCCGCTTGTTGTTGAGTGGTGCTTGGGTACACTACAATTTTGTTATTGGTTCATCAGTTCGTGAACATTTGGGTCGTTTCCAGTTTGGGGCTGATAGGACTAGAGCTGCTATGAGCATTTTTGTGCAAGGATTTTTGTGGACACGTGTTTTCATTTCTCTAGAAACTGAGTTGTGAGTCATAGGGTAGATGTATGTTTAAATTTTTGAGAAACTTCCAAACTGTTTTCCAAAATGGTTATATCATTTTACACCCTCACCAGTAAAATAGGAGTTCCAGTTGTTCAATAACATCTGCCATACTTGGTACAGTCGATCTTTTTCATTGTAGCCATCCTGGAGGGGTGTAGTCGCTTATTGGCCATATATCTTATTTGGTAAAGTCTCTGTTCAGGTCTTTTGCCCATTTTTAAATTGGGTTGTTTGTCTTTTTATTATTAAATTATAGCAGTTTTATAAAATATATACTGATGTTCCTCCACGTATTATGGGATTATATCCTGATAAACCCATCATAAGTCAAAATATCATAAGTTGAACAACAGTAAGTTGGGGACCATCAGTATTTCTTGACATAAGTTCTCGCGCGCACACACACACACACACACACACACACACGCACACATATATGAATATTTTCTCTCAGTCGATGTCTTGCCTATTTTATTTCTTAATAATGTCTTTTAATGAGCAGAAGTTTTAAATTTTGATAAATTCCAATTTGTCAAAAAAATTTTATTATTCGTGCCTTCTGTGACTCTGCTAACGAATTTGTCCACCCTCAAATTCATAAAGATATTCTCCTAGGTTTTCTTCTAGAAGTTTTATAGCTTTGGTTTTATGATAAGGCCTATGGTCCCTCTTGGAATAATTTTTCTGTATGGTGTGAGGTGAGAATTGAAGTTCTCAACCCGTCTTTCCCCCATATGAATATCCAGGTTTTTCTCTTTTCCCATTTTGTTGCTCTGGCATCTCTGTTGAAAATACCATCTGACCATATAGGTGTGGGTGTGGCTGGCTTCACTGATCTGTTGTGTCTATTCTTACACCAGTATAGTACTGTCTTGATTATTGCAGCTTTATATTAAAGTTTGAAGTCAAGTAGTGTAAGTCCTCCAAATCTGTTCTTTTTCAAAATTATTTTTGCTATTCTAAGTCCTTTGAATTTTCATATAACTTTTAGAATCAGCTTATTTCTATTTTTAAAAACCTGCTCAGATTTAGATTTGGATTTCATTGCATCTATAGATAAATCTGGAGAGAACTGACATCGTAACAACATTGTCTTCCAATGCATAAACGTTGTACATATTTCCATTTATTTAGGTTTTCTTTTATTTCTCTCAGCAATATTTTATAGTTTTAACTATAGAGGTCTTACACATCTTTTGTTAAATTTATCCCTGTGTATTTCATATGTTTGGATGCTATTGTAAAGAGTATTTTAAAAATTTTATTTTCAAATGTTATATAAAATATATGCATAAATATAATACTCACATATATATGTGTGTGTTTGTATATCTATAGCTACATCTATATATCTATCTCTATATTTAGTTTTCTATTTGGGTCTCTATTATTCAAACTTGGACAATTTATACTTCTTAGTTCAGGGCACAATCTCAATATGGTATCTCAGGGCAGATATATTTCATGTATACATGCATGCATTTTTATAATGTAATATGCACCCTCTAATCCACCTCCCAAAACATAAGTTTTACTGATAATAACCTACATCTAATCGCATGAGCCCCTCTCTTCTATGTACTATTCCCTGGTCCGCACAGTCAAATACTAGCCTGAATCTGTCTCTGAATTTATTGAATCTTTTTCCTGTTCTTGGATTTTTAGTGAGTTTTTCAGGTTTTTACTGTCACAAGTAATTCTGCAATAAATATTCTTGTGTAGTATATATTATTTTCGTGGGTCGTGTTCTTATAACTGGAATTCCTATATAAAAGCACACCAAAGGGTGTGAGCATTTTAAGATTCTTGACAGTTTAGCAAAAGATTTCCAGAGTATTCATACAAATTAACTCTTTTACCAGCAAGACAAGAATACCCAGTTCAGAGTACCCTTACTAAAATTTAGTACACTATTTTTAACTTTGTAAATATGATGAGTGAATATTATTTTTACTTAATTTTGCATTTTATTGTACATTTTTTTCTACAATTTGGAAATTTTCTATTTTGATTTTAAAATAATTTTATTTTGTGATGTTTCACATTTTATGGGGAATAACTAGCTGTGCATCATATGTATAGAAAATATTTTTCCCTTTTATTTCTCACAGTCTGGAGGCCGGAAGTTGGAGATCAAGGAGCTGGCCTGGTGTCTGGCGAGGGCTGCGTCCTCCAGCAGGAAGGAGGGTGTGTCCTCACGTGGCAGAAGGCAGAGGGCCAGAAAGGGTGAACTCCCTCTGTCAAACCCTTTTATAACAACAGTAATCCATTCATGGGGGCAGAGACCACCTAAACACCTCCAAAAGGCCCTACCGCCAACATCGTCACATTGGGGACTAAGTTTCCAACACATGAATCTTGGGGGACACATTTGGACTTAGCAGGTATTAAAGTGATGAGCTGTTAGGAAATGCTAAAGCTCCCCCCTGTCCTGGTCAACCAGCCTCACATGGAATGAGCACTGCCTGGCTGTGAAGCTGCCCCTTCACCCTAGAGCCGTCAGCCCCGGCCCAGCTTTGTGAGAAACGATGGGTTTGTTAGAGGGTACCTGGGGAAGCACGGCTGCCTCCTCCCGCCTGATCGGGCTGCCTCGGACCCCCAAACCCCTCTCAGAATGAGGGAGTTTCCTCCATGGCTCTGCACGACAGTGCCGGGCCACCTCCCCGCACAGCCTTGACTGTGGCATGTGGTCCTTCTGCGTCCTGTTCATGGGACAAATTTAATCAGGCCAAATCCCAGGAACACAACCATGGAGTCTACCAAATGGTCTCGCGACTGAACTTCCCTGAACCACCAAGTGCAGCGGCCTGTTCTGAAATGCAGATTTGGATAGACTCCCGGCCTAGGCTTAATTATATATTTCATACTAAGATAAATGAAAATGGGATTCTTAAATGTCATTCAAAAATTATTTCTCACCTAGCACTTAACCCTGAGCTCCTGAAAGTCACCCAGTCGCTCAGTACTTAATTCACCAAGGACCACAAGAAAAAGTCATCATCCAAAGCTGTGGAAGATGACTGACCGGGGACCCGTCCTCGGCATGCAGCGACATGTGACGACCCCCAGTGGGAGGAGAAAGTGCTGTGGACCTCAGCGACCAGCCTCCATTCAGAGGTTCCCAGATTGTGAATTTCAAAGACCCTTCAATTTCAACAATAACGAAAACGTAGGGGTAGATCATATTGGGTTTTCAACGTTTCATCTTGCCAAATAAAAAAATTTTTTTAAATATCTATACTCATTATTGCTATCATTTAATAGAAGGACTTTTTTTAACAGAAAAAAGGTAAAGAAAGTTGTCTTAAAAGTTTTTCAACTAAACTCATCAGAGTTATGCAAACTTGCTATACATTTCTTATTTTTCTTCTTTTGTTTGCAGACCAGTGAAAAGATTTTTATTAATATATCAACAAACACCAGTCAGAAAGTGGACACTTGGGAAAGCCTACAAACCTTGTGTTTGTGAGGAACAGTGGGTGGAACTTCTGGAATCCTCCCCTTTGAGACTTCCTGTGCATCCGTGCATCCTTCTGTGAGCATTTACTCACTGGGGTGAAGGTTTGAAAATATAAAAACAGATGTGGGCAAGAGGCGGCCAAAAGAAATTCCCAGCATGGGCCCTGCTACCTCTGCTCACAGCCTGCCGGGGAGACAAGTGCTCGGTCAACTCCAGGAGCAGTCACGTGGGGGTGATGTTGGGGTGACGGTGGGGTAACGGGGACCCCAGTGGTTCCCCGCGCGGCTCTGCGTCTAACAGCCTGGGAGGACACAGGCTAAATCTGCCAAAAGTATGGAGTCCAGAGCTCCACCTAGTTTTTTTTTTTTTTTTTTTAATATACAACTTTTTCCAGCTTTATTCAGGCAGAATTGACAAATAAAAGTGTGTATGTTTAAGGCATACAACCTGATTATTTGACGTGTGCATACGTGGTGAAATGGTCGCCACAATCAAGCTAACTGACATACCCAGCAGCTCACACAGCTACCTTTCGTGTGTGTGATGAGAACACTTGAGATCTATCCTCTCGGCAAGCTTCAAGTATACAATAGGGTATTGTTAAGTGTAGCTACCGTGCAGCACAGTAGGTCTCCAGGACTTCAGTTACATCTTGATGTATTAGGTATGCGCTGGGCCTAACTATGACATTTTCCTCTTTATCACAGCATTAGACGCACATGGTTTAAAATATCATGAGGCTTATAATGAAAACGACTGGCCCTTGGATCTGCCTGTCCCACCTGCTTGCACCCATGGGGCAATGACCACTAACGCTTTTAGCGACTTCTTTGGGCTCGCTAGACCCTCACCTGCCCATTGAGCTCCTTAGCGCTTGCGGAGGGCAGAATGCCGCCCCTCCCCCGAGGACATCCCGTCCTAACCCCTGGAACCTGTGCGCACGCCCGTTCCCATGGCGCAGGGGAATGCGCAGGTGTCACTCAAGTACGGATCTTGAGATTACACGGGGTTATCCAGGCCGGTGCAATAGACTCATAAGGGCCCCTAGAAAAGGGACGGAGGAGGGTACAATTGGGGAGCAAAGAGACCTGACCATGGAGGTAGAGGTGGAGCAATTCACTTGGAAGATAGGAGAAGGGGCCAAAAACCCAAACACCGAGGCAGCCTCTAGGTCCTGGAAAAGGCAAGAAGCGGATTCTCCCGGAGCCTCTGAAGGAAGCGCCACCCGCTGTGACTTTAGTGCAGTGAGACTCATGAGGACTTCCCACCTCCAGAGCTCGGCACTCAAGTCACAGCACACTAGATTACACTTGTGTTGTTTCCAGCCACTGACTGTGTGGCAGTTTGTTATATAGCAGCGATGAGAAACAAATACAGCTCTTTTGTACCCCCCCCAAACTGCCACCCCATGGCCCCCAACAAATATTCACTCCCCTTTTTGCGTCTTCCCAGTGTTGTTTGTCTGGGTCTTCAGTTAAGCCCACATTATTAATATGACTATGTCAGTATTTTTCACTAAGCCAAAGCAGTAATTATGACTGTATTTCTGTCTTGTACACTTGCATGCTTTCTTCAAGTTTATAATTACTTTTGATTTCCCCCCCGCATACCTCTAGCTGATTTTCAAAAGCCAGAGCTTACCTATAAAACATTTTTCAAATTTTAGTTTCCACGTAGGCTATAGATCAGAAAATTTTTCAGTTTCATATTTTTCTTGGAGGAGGACAGGACACCCCAGCTCCCATCTGGCCAGTCTGTCTCCTGGGCCCCCTGCACAGGCCAGCCCAATGGGCCCTTCTCTCCTGCTCCTTGCTGGAGTTCCAGCCCACTCCTCCGCAGCTGCTTCTCTCATTTCGGGGGGGCACATGCCCAGTGGCTGCCTGAGAAAGGGGGCAGACAAGATAAATTTCTTAAGCTCTTGAGAGCCTGAAAATTCCTGTATTCCATTCTCATACCTGATGAATCGCTCGCTAAACCAGAAATCCCGTATTGGAAATACTCGGAGCGGCGAAGCCATTGCTGCGCTGTCCTCTAGCCCCCGGTGTTGCTACTGGCAACTCTAATGACTGCCTGACTGCTGATACTTGCCGTATGGACTCTGTGTTCTCCCTGGAAGCTTCTGAGACCTTTTCTTTATCACTGCTGCATCCATGTTTCGTGATGATTTGCTTTGGCCTGGGCTTCTGTCGGGAGATTTATACTGCTCAGCTCTGGGGACTTTTCCTGCATTATTTCTTTGATAATTTGTGCTATATATATTTTTTCCTTCTCTTTTTTTTGGAATTCCTATTTGTGAGGAGTTCAACCTCCAAGACTAATTCTCTTATCTTTTTATCTTTCCTCTCCTGTTGACTCTTTGGCCTTGAGTAGCATATCTTCTGCAAATGTTCTCATTGTTACCGTCTAATCCTCCCACAGATGGTTGTAACTTTGTCCCCTTCCTCTGTTCCCATCCAAGAGCTGTGAGTGTTCCTATTGTTGCTGATATCCTAACCCTGTATCACAGATGCATGGCTTCTTTTATTTCCTGGAGGATTTTAATTATGGGTTTTCCAGGAAAGTTTTCCTCTACTCCCTGAATTATCTGTTTTCTCTGAGATCCTTTTTCCATGGTCTTTGGTTTCTGGTTTTCAGTGTGTTGGAGGACTTCCTGCCTGGCGATCCTTGGCTGTCTATTCACGGCTAAGAGTGGGGCACTAAAAAATTAATCAGACACGTGTGCTAGGGCAGGATGTGCCTGTGGAGGAGAGACAAGCATGGCAGAGGAGGCCACAGTGCTGGCATCGGGAGTCTTTCACCTGGGTAGGTCATTGTCCTCAGAGATGGTCCATTTCCTGCTTGGCTGTGGCTGCCCTGGGTCAGTGCTGAGGAAGGGGCTGGAAGTCCATCACTGAGTGTGCAGAGTTCATACCCCCTCACCCTGCACTAGAGGTTTTAATACCTCAGTTTCCCAAAAGGTCACCTTTGGAGTCTGACCCCAGTGGGACCAGTGGGATCAGAGGAGGGATAGTGCCTGTCTGCACAGATCTAACACCACCTTGCACAGCATTTGACAATCCACCTAGTGTCAGCCCCACCTCACCCCCACTTCCCAGAGGGCCTGGAGTATGATTCCTGAACCTCTTGGATGGATCCTCTGGGCCTTGTTTGCATCTCCAACTGCAGACACTTGGTGGCTGGCTTCCTCCACTCAGCTAAGTCAGCTCCCACCACGGCTCCATATGCTTCTCCTCCAGACATTACTGACACTCTCATCCACTTTGATCCCCCCTCCCGGGCTCCTCCTCATTAGTGTGCATGTGAACCAGAAAGATGCTAACCAGTGCATCTTACACTTTACGTGCAAAGGAACCACCTGAAGCTATTGTCAAACGCAGATTCTGACTCAGCAGGTTGGGGACTGGGCCTGAGATCTGCATCTCTAATGCCTGCCCAGGAGATGCTGAGGTTGCTGTTCCCCAGCCCACACTTTGAGCAGCAAGGTCTAGACTGGGGTGAGGATGCTGTCTGTCTTATCCCAGACACACAGGAGAGAAAGGCTGCCCCCTCTTCAACACCACTAGTGGGCAAGTTACTCCACCAGCTGGAGGGTGGTCAGCTCTCACAGCCCCAGGGATCTAACAGTATAACAGCTGCAGCACCGGCTCCCTGGGTGCCTGCCTGTGGGGTGAGTCAGTGGCTGGACTGAGATGACAGCCCCTGCTCATGACTCCTGGGACTGTGCCTGTGGCATGGGCCTGGGGCCAGACTCTGGCCATCAGCAAATGGACATACCCAGAAGGCTCGCCACAGCTCTGCTGCTCCCAGCAGCTGCCTCAACTGCTTTCACCAGTCCCTCTGCTTCCCCACCTCCCTCGGAGCTGCCCAGAACTGCCTCCCTCGCCCCAGTTAAGTCCAATAGCATTTCTAATAAACCCTTATTATTACTAATAGTACCAATGGCAATGGGCTTTACCACCTGTTGAGACTCGTTTATCTGCCAAGCAGTGTTGTGGGCATTTCACTCTCAGCATGTGGTTTAATCCCCACCAGTGTGCTATGAGATGACTATCTTTACCCTGGTTCAAGATGAGGACATGGAAACAGCAGTGACAATAACTAACTTGCTCCAGATCACAAAGCTAGGAAGTGGTGGAGGCAGGATTCCAGGCTGGCTCTCCGATTACGTCTTAGGGGAGGGAATGTAACATCTGTGCAATCAACCCACTTGCCATCTACCAAGCTCTGTTACCCCATCATCTTAGGGGACAAGAGGAGAAGCATGGCCTCATCTTCCTGGAGGGAAATCCCCACCCCAGCTTCCTCCAGCCCAACACCTGGAGAAAGGGAAACACCCAAGTCCAGTCTCAGCGAGCTTTCCTGTCTTACCTAACGTTGGGTGAGGTGGTGACTGAGAATCACTTGTGAAATTCACAGCTCAGGGACACAGGCTCACTCAAAAACTGAGACCTAATCACTGGACTATAGAATGCTTCCCCTCCCCCCATTCCTGACCAGCACATCCACAGGACTCTTGGATAGTAACAGGGGAATACAGTAGAGATTGCATGTCAGTGGGCTTAAAGATATTCAGATAGAAATGTCTCAAACTGGAAGACAAAGGGGAAAAAGACTGGAAAAAAAAAGAAGCAAAATATCTAAAAGAACTGCAGGGCAATTACAAGAGGCATAATATACATGTAATGGAAATACCAGAAGGACAAGAATGAGAAAAAGGAACAGAAAAATATTTAAAGTAATAATGACTGAGAATTTTCCAAAATTAATGGGCTACCAAACCATAGATCCAGGAAACTAAGGGAGCACCAAACAAAATAGATATCAAAAAATTTACACCTAGGCATGTGACCAAAAGCAAAGACACAGAGAAAATCTTGAAAGAATCCAGAGGGGGTGGGGAAATGCCTTACATGTGGAGGACAAAGGCAAGATTACAACAGACTTCTCTCTAGAAACCATGCATTGCAAGAAGAGGGAGTGGAGTGGGACCTGGAACATACACAACTACAGCAGGACACAGGAGTCTGTGCTGTCTCAAAAAGTGATTTTGATTTGTTTCTTTTTAGGCTGCTATTATTATTTCATTGCTCTCATTCAGTAGACATAGCACTATCATTTCGAAGTTTGTATTTTTCAAATAAAGTTTCACTTAATTTAATTTTATGAATACTTTATTTCCATGTCCTTGGACTCTCTTAAATTATTAATATAATATATAAAATAAGTATTGTATTTTAATTTAAATAAATGGTTCACTATTACTTAAACCATCACTGAAGTTTGGCATAGATAAAGATATCTGAAACAATAAGACCATTTCTTTGTGCTAGGAGCTGTTATTAGAAATCTAATTTAATATTTACCTGAATAAATTTAGATTGATTTTATAAAACAATGAAAAAAAGTTTCAACACCGCCACTCAAACTTTAAAATATGTTTTATTAATTTAGCTCTCAATTCATAGATTAATTTAGAAGAGCTGATGTTTTGCAATAATTTGTTTTTGGTTTTGTAATTTTTTTAATCTTTGTTATGTTTAAGATAGTGTTCGTTGTTTAAACTTATCTAAATTTCATGCAGTAAAAGAACAAGTTTTCCCCTGATGGCAAACGGAGAAACAACCATGCAGACACAAGCCACTTTTAGTTGTTATTTCAGCACCCAAGGAAAATATAAAATTAAAAGACACAAATTGTTTTAGAATTTTAAAAATAAAGGAAAAATTAGCACACACACACATTTTGTACATACATAAGAGATTCCTAAATTATATACACACAAAAGGAGAGTTGCCTGATCTATGGGACAAGATTCCAGTAAGATACAGTCCATCCCAAACAGTGCAGATGAGGAGACTTTGGTGACAGCAGTTTCCTGAGCTATGGGCAGAGACAAAAAACTGACAAGGGACGGTGACAACTGGGGAAAACTGTTCCCACTCCCAGGCCCCAAGCAGGGAGGGGGGAAGTGGTGTCATCTGAGCCAGTGAGGCACTGCCAAGGGACCAGGGAAAACTGCCCCCACCCTCTGCTCCTGTGCCCTGTTGACTGCTGGTACATGGTCAGCCACCAGCCAGAGGGCCTGGTCAGTGCAGCAGGGGATTCACCTCCTGGGCATACAGTAGGCCCACAAAGGGCGGAGATTGAATTTGGAGAGTGACCAGAACTCGGGTTTATTTGACTGTAAGTGTGTGTTTTGTTGTATTCATTCACATCCACTTATTTAGTAAATATCCACTGAGCTTCTACCATGTCTACAGCACTGTTCTAGGGGCTTGGGATTTGGGGATGGGATAATGACCCAATGAGGCCAGTGGACCCCTGGAGCTTACATTCTGGTGAGGGGGCAAGGCTAGATAACAAGGACAACAAACAAAGGATGGTAACAGGTGCTCTTCAGACATGTCCAATAGGGCAATGGGAGAAGAGGGGTGGTGGGAGAACACCCAGGAGGTGACATTTAACCTGAGCTCTAAAGGTAAGAAGGAGGCAGCCTGGGACGGTCAGGGGGCAGAATATTCCAGGCAGAGGGTGCAGGTAGTGAAAGACCCTCGAACTTGGCTTCTGGGGCCTGGGGAAATGGAGCAGGGGGGTGGGGAGTGCACGCAGGGCCCAGTGTACTCCAGCGCATTGTGATCACCCCAGGGGAGGGTCTTAGCCCTGAAGGGGTGTGCTTGGGAGGAAGGGGACTTGGAGGGATGTGTATTATACATAGATCTTTTAGGCTGTGGAGAGAATGGGATACGGGGTGGGGGAGAGGGGCAGGACTTAGGTGATGGGCCCTGGGGTGGTCATCACAGAGATGGAGAACCAAGGACAGATTGGGGGGCTGTGTTGGGAGAGTTGTAGGGGACAGAGAGAGGAATAAAGGATGCTCAAGTGTTTTCTAATAACTCCATGTGGTGTTTGTCACTACTTTAAGTAAGCTTAATGAAATCTCTGCAGGGGAACACTGAAAAAAAGCCAGCAAGGTGGTAGATGTATCAATTATGCCGGGGGGGCCTCCTTTTCTGCAGAATAGAGTGGTGTGAGGCGCGCCTCTCTCAGACTTCCACTTGGTTCCTGCAGTACCTGAAGGCTCATGACTAGGTGGTCTCACCTCTCAGGTGTTCCCACAATAGGGACTCTAGGGGCAGGTACAGGTAGGGCTTCAGGGCAGGCTGGGGCTTCTGAGGTATGACGAATTTACAACCTGTGTTGAGCTCATATGATGCTCTTCATGGGAGATTCCAAGAAGAATCATAAGTTTCCTCCACCAGAGTACACAGCCATTGAACGAGAAAGACTCATGAACCCGGAGTGCTCACGAACGTGGGAGGTGCACATCACGGGGGCTGTGCTGACTCTTTCATTGTCCCAGCGGCCAGCTGGGGTGGGTGGGAAGGTCAGGGCAGCCTCTCTGGAGGAGGTGGCCCTGAGCTGAACACTTAAGGATGAGTAGGAGCTGTCTACAGTGCTTTTCAAACTTGCAGGGGCATATGAATGGCTCGGAGATCTTGTCACTAAGCACATTCCAATGCATCGGGTCTTGGCAGGGAGCCTGAGGCCCTGCTCTGTTCCCATGTGACACCTGTGCTGGGAGATGTGGACCAGTGTGGATCTTTAGTTGATTCTAGGGCAGGAGTTGAGGAGAGACGAAGGGATGGAGCATTTTTGGCCAAGACTCAGGCAGCACAGGCCAAGATAGAAGGGAACAAACAGCTTACTCTAAGGGAGCAGGACAGTTTGTGCAATTACTGTCTGAAGCCCAGGACTCAGGAGGGAGGGCAGGACCAGGAGGTTCATGCAGGCGGGCCCTTCCCAATTATCCGTCTGCCACAGGTGAGCTTTAGCCCCAGAACGCTTCACTTTTCAGAGGTGTATGCAAGACCACAGGTCACGCTGGGGAAGCCAGCCTTGGGGACCCACTCGGCCAGGGCATACAAACAGCTTTGCAAGGAACAAAGCTCTGAGAAGGAACAGCCTGAAGACAAAGTCAGAGGTTTCACAGCACAAACGAACCCATGTGTCCCGGACAAGCTCATTCGTCCCATGAGCAGGATGTCTGCTAGTTCAACTGTTCATGAACCTTAGACGACATATCAAATGCAAACACAACTTATATCTCAGTATTTGGTGACAAATGTATATTTTTATCCCCTTTGGGGTAAAATAATAATATGTTTTTACTGTGTTCACCTCAATCTTATATATATGTAATAATGTATCACAAAACTGATAGGCTTTTTCATTTTGTTCTATAAAAATTCGCAGTTAACTGTGACCACCACACTAGGTACAAGTTTCAAGGAAAGATGCCGGATAGATTGCAAGCACATTTTCAAGGGTTGTATGCTAGTTAGCCTTTTATTTTTTTCATTCATTCATTCATTCATTCAACAAAGATTTATTAAGCACCTTCTATGTGCCAGGCACTAGGCAGACATGGGGGATATTACTGTACACTAGATAGACAAGGTCCTGGCTTGTCAGCTGACCTTGACAGAGAGGCTGGGGTGGCCAGGGCCCCAGGACAGCCGAGGCCCCCTGCTGAGGTCCCTCTGCAGTTCACATCCCTGGGAGTCAGGGAGGGACTCGCCCTCAGCACAGCATGGGCAGGGAAACTTACAATTACAGCATTTATTAGGACAGATTACAGAGCCAAAAGAATCACATCATTAAAGGAACAATGAAATTAAAAAGAGGTTAGGCCGAAACCACAGGAGGAAAAGCCACGCACTAGCCGGATATTACCAGACTCACAGGACAGAGGTGACAGGATTGAAGTCTCCACCTCAGCCTCTGACCTGCTCAGGCATTTTTCTCAGGAAGGGATGGATCAAACTTTCCCCGGTCCTGGGCCCAAGGCCTCTTATTCCTTGCTGCGTGTACAGTTGGAGGCACAGGCTTGACCTGGGGCAAATGATCTTATCCCAGGAGCCTCACATTACTTACCTGTCATAATTCCTGCCTGGCAGGCTTGCACGCAAGTGAAAAATCATGCCTGTGTTCTGACCAGCACACCAATTCTCAAAAAGAGGCAACTGTTGGTCAGTGGTAGACCAAGCCATGATAGAGCCTGGGGCAAAAGGAAAATTCAGAAATACTGATCTTCTTTGTTTAAAATTTTGCTATTTTGTTCATCGTGGATTTTATTGCATTAATTTTGACTTTTAAAATATTGCATCAGAGTGTGATCCATCTTGATTACTGAGATTTTTGGAGCCCTTTAACATATTTTTTATTTTGGTAAAATATACGTAACATAAAATTTACCATTTTAACCATCTTAAGTGTACAGTTCAGTGGCATTAAGTACATTCACACTGTTGTGAGACCATCACCACCATCCATCTCCAGAACTTTTTTATCTTGCCAAACTTAAATTCTGTACCCGTTAAACAATAACTCCTGTTTCTCCTTTCCCCATCCCTGGCAGCCACCATTCTACTTTCTGTCTCCATAAATCTGACTATTCTAGATACCACAAAAGTGGATTCATAACAGTATTTGTCTTTTTGTGACTGTCTTAGTTCACTCAGCATGAAGTCCTCAAGGTTCATCCATGCTGTAGCATGCGTGAAACTGCATCCCTGTCCCCAGTGGGTGATCCCACACAGACGTGGGCAAATCACCAGAAAAGTGGACAGGACTGGGGTCCTTCAGGGTAGGTCCCAATCACTTAGAAGCCAGAGGTCCTGGGTTTGGTCATCAGAAATGCCATCTTTTCTCGCCGTGCCTGGCTCAGCCTGGGCACAAGTAAAGGAGGCTGGTCTTCTAGGGAAGGGTGTGGCCCTCAGAGTGCATTGTCCCAGTCTGCAAGGAAGGGTCCTGAATGCACCAGGCCATGGTGTCATGGTTCCACAGGGCCACAGGGATGAAGGCAGGACTCCTAAAAGACCTCTGCAGCAACATCTGCAAGGAGAGCAGCTCTGCCGCCTCTCAGCACTCACTGCCCTACATCTGGGTGACAGTTCCTCATGTGTGACCTCTTTCCACAGATTGGAAACACCCTTGGCACGTGGGGCAGCAGCATCTTTACAGAGATAAGGGCAGATGGTGAAACCCAGGGAATCATTATGTTTCTCTTGTCTGCTTTTCTTCACGAAACTGCCTTTCCCATGTAGGGGGACACTGATCAAATATCCATGCATTGGCTGGCTTATGCAGGTGTTCAAAAAGATCTCTGTGTTAAGCAAACAAATAACAGCCAGGTCATTTTTATTTCTTAAGACGCTGCCCCACGTGTGAGTACCTCCTGGTCTCCCACAATGAGCACACACACTTGCAGGTGCCCTGTTCCCTATGTGTGTTCAGAACAATCACCTGACACCTGCAGGGAGGGTCTGTGGGGTTCACAGTGTAGGAGAAAGGCCTGACTTGTGTGTCTCTAAAGAAGGACAAAGAAGGCCATTACTTTACACCTAGAAGTCCTCTGTATGTAAACCAAGAGCTATTGCAAAAGTCAGGGAGACCCAGTGTTTGGAGGTGTTCGGAAGTCTCTGCTGGACCTTGTACCATGGGGACCCTCAAGGAGGTGGCTGTGAGTTTGGATAGAGTCAGTGTCTGCACCCACCTTTGGGGACAGGGAGAGAGGAGCGGGGAATCCCAGGGCTTGGCAGTCCTATGGTGTGACCCAAGTGACCTGATCTGTCTGGAACGACTGGTCTGAGCACACGCTTTCCTCCGATTTGTACCGATAGGAACGTATTGCTCACAGATCTGGAGTCTGGAAAGTCCAACACCAAAGTGTCAGCAGACTTGGCCTCTGCTGAGCATCCATTCCTCAGAGATGGTGCCTTCCATGTGTGCTCACGTGACAGAAGGGACAAACAAGCTCCCTCTGGCCTCTTTTGTAAGGGCACTAATCCCATTCATGGGGGCAGAGCCGGTGTGTCACTAGGTGGGCGTGGCCTTCCAGGCTGCTCATCTGATTGGCTGGCTGGAGGGGCTGGGCCCCGGAGGAGTCTCCCCTGGGCTGCCTCTTCCACCTCTGGCTGCCTCAGACCCATAAGATTTTCAAGGCTGGTGCAAGAGTTTGACTTTTTGTTCCTTTCTTTTCCCTTTTCCCCCTACCTGTTTTTCTATTGTAAGATGTCTCAACCGCGGCTATAAAAATGAAGAATGCATTGAAGTCCCATTGCCCTCTTTCTGCCCTCCCCAGAGGCAACTGCTGCTACGAATTGTGATCATGATGCCCGCATATAACAACGGTAGCAATGACGTCAGCTAAGTGTGTCGATGCCTCCTGCGTGCTGCACCTGCTCCTAAGCAATGTTTCAGGGGCTGTGGCTTTCAGCTCTCACCACCTGTCCATGAGACGGTCACCATTATCCCCACTTCACAGGTGGGGACACAAAGGCACAGAGCCGTTAAGTAACTTGAAGGCTGCCCCGCGTGTAAGTAGCCAGGATTCCGACCCGGGCTCTGGGGATTTAGGGGCTGCATCCTCAACCGCTAGGAAACACATGGTTTTCTACTTTTACCGCATACATGTGTGCCCAATGAACCAAGCAACCAACAAACAAAAACTGCCAAAATCTGCTTTGCATTTTAAAAAGTTTTTTGAATAATATCCTGTCCGTATTCTCCACAGCTGGATTTGTTTGCTCAGGCACCAGCGTGGGAGGCTCAGTCCCGTTGGTAGACGGTAGACGTAGCTCCAGTTCCTCCCGCGGGGAGGGCTGCAGAGCGCTCTAGGGCTGATCACCTGCATTGATCAGCTCCTGGGACTAGTGGGCTGTTTCCATAACTGCTGGTCTGTGGCTTCCGACCTCACTGTGTCCCCTCCCACAGGACTTGAGAGAGGACTTCCTCTGGGGACACCTGATGCATGAAGACGCTGGGACCTCCCCCCTGCTTCCAGCTAGACTGGACAGGTGGACCCATACACTGTCCCCTTTGCCCATCCCACAGCGGATTCAAGGGCACGCAGGAGGGCGTGCGCCACAGCTGCGTTAGTGGTCAGGCAAAGAGGAGCAGGCTGGGACAGGCGGAGGTTGGAATGTGCCTTGCATGCTAGGGGACCTCAAGAATCACACAGTTGAGCCCCAAACTGAGCCCTGAGCTTTCTGGGCCAACAGAAATGAAAGCAAGATCAAGAGTGAAGCCTGCCCCTTCCTTGGAAAAATCCGATTTTCTTAGGGCTTGGTTTCCAGAGAAGTTTTCCTTGTGGGATCCACACAGGAGCCCCTGAGGAATGTCATG
>CM052436.1:4592428-4629727 GCA_028533085.1 Varecia variegata | reverse complement strand
CAATTAAGCCAAGGTTTCATGTCTGTGTGAGTCAAGACTCTTTTTCCAACCTCTGGGAAGACTTAAATAGGTCAGGCTTCTGTTCACAAAGCAAGACCCAACGCTGACTGCCCCGGGCATTTTACAAGTTATTCCTAGTGGCTGGATGACTAAAGCTACTCAATGTTTTTTGCTGGCCCTTACTGCCGGTGAAAGGGGCAAGACTGACCACCCAGTGTCTAGGGCCATTCTCTTTGCATTTGTCCTGTGGGAGTTTCCACAGACAGCAGCGTCACCAAGAAGCTTCATCCTGAAACCAAAGGGGGTCACAACCCTGCCTCCTGGGTGAAGAGATCATGACACTGTCCTGCCCTTCATCAGCCCTATTTCAAATAAACAAACTGGAGTGGAAGCTTTTCTTCTGATAAGTGTTTGTGTCTGATTTATTTTCTCCCATTGTATTACAAAAACCTTCAAAGGTACAGAAAGGAAAAAAGAAGAATATGATGACCAACCATTGGCACACTCCCCCTGTTTAGATTCGACAATTGTCAACATTTTGCTGAACCATTTGAAAGTGAGTTTCACTTTAAATATTTCTGCCCCTATCTCCTGAGAATAAATACATTTTCTAACACAAAGTAACATTATAACAAAGAATTTATTTCACTGAAGTTATCAAAGCGATTGGAATAACATTGGTCGTTATATTTTCTTATTATCCTTTGAAAAATCTTTCAGATCTGTAGTGATGTGCCTTTTTCATCCTGATGTGTCGTCTTTCTTTTTTTCTGGATAAGTCTAGTAAAAGATTTATTAATTTCATCAAATATTTTTTTACCAAGGAAACAGCTATGGGTTTTATTCATGTTATTACTATTATTTTTTAATTTTTAATTTTATTGTTGTCTGCTTTTATGTTTGTTTGGTCTTTTTGATTTATAGTTCTTTTTTTTTTTTTCAGAATATTACAGGAGTACAAACGTGTTGGTTACATGATCTGCTTTTGTGCAGTTTGAGTCAAAGTTAAATGTGTGCCCATCACCAAGATAGTGTGCATTGTACCCATTAGGTGTGAATTTACACTTCTCCCCTCCCCCTACCACTTGGTTTTTGTTGAGTTTTACTACTATATGTGCACTTGAGTGTTGATCAATTAGTTCCAATTTAATAGTGAGGACATGTGGTGTTTGCTTTTCCATTCTTGTGATACTTTGCCTAGAAGAATGGTTTCCAGTTCCATCCAGATTGTTACAAATAGATCTTGGTGGTAGTAGCAGATATTCAAATGAGAACTTTGAAGGCTGAAGGCTTGAGGCCCAGGGCGCGGGCCCAGGTGGAGCCGCTGCAGGTGCAGACTGTTACAAAAGGTAGTAGTTCACCATTTTTTTTATGGCTGAGTAGTACTCCATGGTATATACATACCACATTTTATTAATCCACTCATGTATTGATGGGCACTTGCGTTGATTCCATATCTTTGTAATTGTAAATTGTGCTGTAATAAACATCCACATGCACGTGTCTTTTTGATAAAATGATTTTTTTCCTTTGGGTAAATACTAAATAGGGGGATTGCTGGATCAAATGGCAAGTCTACTCTTAGTTCTTTGAGGTATCTCCATACTACTTTCAACAGAGATTGTACTAGCTTGCAATCCCAGCAACAGTGTATAAGTGTTCCCTTCTCACCACATTAACACCAGCATCTGTTGTTTGGGGACTTTTTGGTAAAAGCCATTCTCACTGGAGTTAGGTGATATTTCATTATGGTTTTGATTTGTATTTCCCTGAAGATTAGAGACTTTGAGTATTTTTTCAAATGTTTATTGGCCATTAGTCTATCTTCTTTCGAAAAGCTTTTGTTCATATCTTTTGCCCACTTTTTTATGGGGTTGTTTAATTTTTTCTTGCTGAAATCAGTTTAAGTTCTTCATAGATTCTGGTTACCAGTCCTTTATCAGATGCAAATATCAGATGCAAATGGGAGTATGCAAATATTATCCTATTCTATAGGTTGTCTATTCACTCTATTTATTGTTTCCTTGGCTGTACAGAAGCTTTTTAATTTAATCAAGTCCCATTTGTTAACTGTTGTTGCTGTGCTTGCCTTTGAGGACTTCTTCATAAATTCTTTGCCCAGGCCAATATCTGGAAGAGTTTTTCCAACACTTTCTTCTAGAATTCTTATAGTTTCAGGTCTTAGGTTTAAGTCTGTTATCCATCGTGAATTAATTTTTGTGACTGGTGAGAGGTGCAGATCCTATTTCACTCTTCTACATGTGGCTATCCAATTTTCCCAGCACCATTTATTGAATAGGGATTCTTTTCCCCAGTGTATGTTTTTGTCTGCTTTGTCAAAGATTAGATGGCAATATGAGGCTGGTTTTATAACTGGGCTCTCTGTTCTGATCCATAGGCCTATGCCTCTGTTTTTGTGCCAGTATCATGCTGCTTTGGTTACTATGGCCTTGTAGTATAGCTTGAAGTCTGATAAAGTGATGCCTCCCAGTTTGTTCTTAGTACTTGAGTTTGCTTTGGTTATTTGGGGTCTTTTCTGGTTTCATATGAAGCAAAGAACTATTTTTCCTAGATCTGTGAAAAATGACAGTATTTTAATGGGGATTGCATTGAATCTGTAGATCACTTTGGGTAATATAGACATTTTAACAACGTTGATTCTATCAATCCATGAGCATGATATGCTTTTCCATCTGTTTACATCCTCTGCTATTTCCTTCCTTAGTGTTTCTTAGTTTTTCCTGTAGAGGTATTTCACCTTCTTAGTTAAATATATTCCTAGGTATTTTATTTCCTTTGTTGCTATTGTGAAAGGTATTGAGTCTTTGATTTGATTCTCAGCTTGACTTTTGTTGGCATATATAAATGCTACTGATTTGTGTACATTAATTTTGTAACCTGAAACTTTACTGAATTTGTTTATCAATTCCAGTAGTCTTTTGGCAGAATATTTGGGGTTTTCCAGATATAAAATCATATCATCAGCAAGGAGTGATAGTTTGACCTCTTCTTTCCCCATTTGGATACCCTTGATTTCCTTTCTCTTGTCTGATTGCTCTGGCTAGGACTTCTAGCACTATGTTGAATAGAAGTAGTGATAGTTGGCAACCTTGTCTGGTTACAGTTCTAAGCAGGAATGCTTTCAATTTTCTCCCATTTAGTATGATGTTGGCTATGGGTTTGTTGTATATGGCTTTCATCATTTTTAGGTTAAGTCCCATCAATGCCTATTTTCTTAAGCATTCTTAGCATAAAACAGTGCTGGATTTCATCAAATACTTTTTTTGCTTCTATTGAGAGGATCATGGGGTCTTTGTTTTTGCTTCTATTTATATGGTGAATTATATTTATAGATTTGTGTATGTTGAACCATCCTTGCATCTCTGGTATGAAGCCCACTTGGTCATCGTGGATTATTTTTTTGATGTGCAGCTGAATTCGGTTTGCAAGAATTTTATTAAGAATTTTTGCATTGATATTCATAAGGGATATTGGTCTGTATCCTTTTTTGTTGTGTCCTTTCCTGGCTTTGGTATCTAGGTGACCTTGGCTTCATAAAATGAGTTGAGGAGGATTTCCTTCTTCTCAGTGTTATGGAATAATTTCTGCAGTATAGGTACCAGTTCTTCTTTGACAGTCTGGTAAAATATGGCTGAGGAACCATCTGGTCTGGGACTTTTTTTGTTGAAAGATTTTTTATTGCTACTTCAATTTTGATACTTGATATTGGTCTGTTCAGGAATTCTATTTCTTCTTAATTGAGCCCAGGGAGGCTGTGTGCTTCCAAGAATGTATACATTTCTTCCACGTTTTCAAGTTTATGTGCATATAGAGTTTTTAATAGTATTCTGAGATGATATTTTGTATTTCTGTGGTATCAGTTGTGATTTCTTCTTTTTCATTTCTAATTGAGCTTATTAGAGTCCTTTCTTTTCTGCTTTTGGTTAATCTAGCCAGAGGTCTGTCAATTTTGTTTATCTTTTCAAAGAACCAACTTTTTGTTTCATTAATCTTCTGTATAATTCTTTTGGTATTGATTTTTTTTTTTTAGCTCTACTCTTTGTTTATTTTATTCTGCTGAGTTTAGGATTGGTTTGCTCTTCATTTTCCAGTTCCTTGAGATGATTCATAAATTGTTGATTTATAATCTTTCTGTCTTTTGGATGTAGGCATTTAGGGATATGAATTTTCCTCTCAGGACACTTTAGATGCATACCACAGATTTTGATAACTTGTTTCCCCTTTATCATTTAGTTTGAAGAATCTTTTGATTTCCTTCTTAATTTCCTCCTTGACCCAGCTATCATTCAGCAGTAGGTTGTTTAGTTTCCATGACTTTGTGTGTAGTTGAGTGCTTCTGTTGGAATTGACTTCTAATTTTATTGCATTGTGGTCCGAGAAGATACATAGTATAATTTCTATTTTTTAAAATTTGTTGAGACATGTTTTGTGGCCTAGGATGTGACCAAGCTTAGAGAATGTTCTATGAGCTGATTAGAAGAACATATACTTAGTGAGTTTGGGGTAGAATGTTCTATAAATGTCTGTTAGGCCCATTTTTCTACAGTTCTATTTAAGTTCATTGTTTTGTTGACCTTCTGTTTGGAGGATCTGTCCCGTTCTGTCAATGGGGTGTTGAAGTCCTTGGCTATTACACTGTTGCTGTTTTTCATTTTGTTTAGATCAAATAGGATTTTCTTTATGAATCTGGGCAATCCTGTGTTAGGTGTGTAAATATTTAGAATTGTTATGTCTTCTTGTTGAATGGTTCCCTTTACCATGATATAATGACCATCTTTGTCTTTCTTTATTTACTTTTGCTGATTTGAAGTCTATGTTATCTGATATGAGAACAGCTATACCAGCTTTCTTTTGGTTGCCATTTGCATGGAATATTGTTTTCCATCCCTTCACCTTGATTCTGAATGGGTCCTTGTGGGTTAGATGTGTTTCCTGAAGACAGCAGATACTTGGCTTGTGTGTTTTTTTTTTTTTTAAATCCATTCAGTCATGCTATGTCTCTTGAGTGGGGAGTTCAAGCCATTCACATTCATTAAAAGAATTGATAAGTGGGGTGGATTTCTATTCATCCTGTTGAGTAGAACTTTAATGCTTTGTTTTACCTCTTGAGCCATTGTGGTATCTGGGCTCTGACTTTTAGCTTTTGGGTGGTTTTACACTGGTGGGTGTCTATTATGTTGATCTGTGTATCATGCAGTTCTGAGTACTTGAGTACTTCTTGCAGGGCAGGTCTGGTCTTGACAAATCCCCTCCATGTTTGCTTTTCTGAGAATGTCTTTATTTCTCCCTCATATAAGAAACTTAGTTTTACAGGATACAAAATTCTAGGCTGGCCATTATTCTATTTGGGAAGACTGAGAATAGGGCCCCAATCCCTTCTGGCTTGTAAGGTCTCAGTTGAGAAGTCTGTGTTTAGCCTGATAGGTTTTCCTTTGTAAGTTACCTGATATTTTTGCCTTGCAGCTTGTAGGAGCGCCTGTTTTGTGTTTACTTTGGCAAATCTAATGACTGTGTGTTGTGGTGATTGCCTCTTTGTAATGAATCTCCCAGGAGTCCTTTGAATTTCTTATATCTGGATATCTAGATTTCTAGCAAGGCCAGGGAAATTTTCCTTGATTAGTCCCTCAAATAGATTTTCCAACCCTTGTATGTTTTCTTCTTTGCCTCAGGGATGCCTATGATTCTTATGTTTGGCCTTTTTACATAATCCCACATTTCTTGTAGGCTTTGCTCGTTCCTCTTCTTTCGCTATTCTAACTGACTTGTTTAGCTCAAAGGTGTTATCTTCAAGCTCTGAGATTCTTTCTTCTGCATGATCTAGCCTAATCTTAAGGCTTTCCACTGTTTTCTAAACTCTTGAATGAATTTTTCATTTCCAGAAGTTCTGTTTGGTTTTTCTTTAATAATTCGATTTCTTTAGAGAATTTTTCATTCATTTCCTGCACTGTTTTTGTGACTTCTTTGTATTGGGTTTCTATTTTCTCTTGTATTTCATGGAGCTTCCTCACAATCCTTATTCAAAATTCTCCATCTGTGTTTTTAATCTCTTCATTTAGGTTGGTTTCCACTGGTAAGGAGTTATTGTTTTCTTTTAGGGGTATCCTTTCTCTTTGATTTTTCATATTTTTATAGTCCTTTCACTGGCTCCTTCTCATCAGTCCTCTTAATTGAGAGCTAAGCGTGCTAGGACTGGCTTACGGACCTGTCTCTGAGCCTCTGAAGATCAGTCCCTGACCATGTCATGGAGAGGAGTGCTGTTACTGAGTTGCCTTTGGGATGCTTTAGCAGGTTTGATGAACCTCTGGTGTTACGCGGCTGGGGTGGCTCCACTCTCAATGGCGGGCTCAGCTAGGAATGCACCCCCATGACGAGGAACAGGCTTCTCAGTACCAAGCATTCTCGAGGTTGCTATTGGGGGGAGGGGCCATTGGTCTCCCTGCACTGCTTCTGTGACCTAGGGGCACCAGGTCCTGCCCAGCTGTCCAAGTTGCCAGCAGTTGATCCCACAAAACACCGCTGCAGCAGCTTCACTCTCAGTAGCAGGCTCAGCTGGGAACACGCCCCCACCACAGAGAAACAGGCTTCTCAGGACAGAGCACTCTCGTGGTTGCTGTGGGCTGGGAGGGGTCACAGCTACAAGTCATCTTGAGCTAAAATTACTCTCTGTGATGGCAGGAATGGACAAGGTGCAGAGGGGGAGGCTTTTAGGTGTAAGAATGCCAGCCCTCTGTTCTCTCGTGGCACTCTCCCAGGAGGTGAGAGATCTGTGTCCCACTGCTCACTGGAGTCACCCACGTGGGAGAAGAGAGCTCTCTTACCCTTTCACTGAGCTCTGGGCCTCTCTGCATTTGGTCCATGCTGCTGTCCTCTCTTCTCTCTCTTCCTCTGTCTCAGCTTCACAGCCCTTCTTGGTGGAGTCCCCAGAGACCTCTGCTGTCTCTCCCTGTGATCCACACCCAAGCTGCAATTTTTCTACACTCTCCTAAGTCCAGCCTTCTACCCTTTAGCCAGAAACAGTCTGACAAGGTAGGTCTCTAGTCGGCCATCTTGGCTTTTTTTGCATCTTGGCCTTTTTTTTTTTAATGTTTGTTATTTCTTTCTTCCTATTTTTGGATTTAATTTGCTTTTTTTTCTTCTCTAGCATCTTATGTTCGAAGTTTAAATCTTTTCTTAGCTGTATCCTACTAATTTTGATATGTTGTGTTTTTATTGTTATTTAGTTCAAAATACCTTTAATCCCCCTTCTGATTTCTTATTTGACCCATGGGTTATTTAAAAGTGAGTTGTGTAACTTCCAAATATTTGGGGATTTTCCAGATTCTTCTGTTGTTGACGTCTTATTAAATTCTAGGCAGAACATAAACTTTACGAGATTTCAATTCTTTGAAATTTGTTGAGTCTTGTTCTTTGGCCCAGCACATGGTCTGTCTTGCCTAATGTTCCATGTACACTCGAAAAGAATGTTTATTCTGTTGCTATTGTATAGACATATTTACAACAATTAGTCAAGTTGGTAAATAGTGCTATTCACTCTTCAGTAAATAGTGTTAGTGAGTTTCTGTTTACTTGTTCTATAAATTATTAGGAAAGAAGTGCAGAAATTTCCAACTATAATTATTGATTTGCCCATTCTTTTTGGGGGTCCATCAGTTTTTGCTTCATTTATTGTATGCATAAATATTTCAGATTGTTATGTCTTTGTGATGAATTGATCCTTTGTCAGTATGAAATGTCCTTCTTCATCCCTGCTAATAATCCCTTTTCTGAAGTCTATTTTCTCTGATGTTTATATCGCCAGTCTTGATTTATTTTGATTATTATTTGCATGGAACATCCATTTCCATCCTTTTTCTTCTACCTGTCTTTGTCATTTAAAGTGGGTTTCTTGTAGATCACACACAGTTTTTTCTTTCTTTTTTTTATCTTACAAGTTCTGTCTTTTGATTAGAGTATAGACCATTACATGTTATATAATTACCAATGTGATTGAGTTTAAATTTACCATCTTCTTATTGTTTTCTATTTATATTATCCCTTTTTAATTTTCTTTCCTCAATTCCAATTTTATTTTAAATTAGATAGTTGTAGATAGATATATATTTTACTATTCTATTTATTAATATATACACTAATGGCTAATAAGTTATATTCTTTTGTTTTATTAATTCAAAGAGGTTATTTGAAGATTTACAATATTCAAGTTTAACTTCTCATAATCCATATAGAAATAATATTATGCCACTTCATATATAATGTTTAATTCTTAGAATATTATATTTCTCTTTTTGCCTGCCATCCTTTGTGCAATTATTGTCATAACATTTTATTTCTCATATAATTTTAACCACAAAATACATTTTTTTTGCCTTAAATATTTAATTATCTTTTAAAGAAATTTTTAAATGAGGCAAAAATTTTATATTTACTCATATATTTATCAATTTCAACACTCTCCATTTTTTTGTAAAGATCCAAATTTCAATGTGATCATAGGGTTCATATTCCTGTGATTTAAATGACTTGATTTAAATACTTATTGTAGTGTAGGTTCCTTGGAAGGGAATTCTTACAACTTGTGTAAGAAAAGGTTTTGTTTTACTACTATTTTCAAGGAAATACTTTCCATGAATATGCAATTATAGGGTACAGAATTTGATTATCTATTGATAATAAATCCATCACCCTATAAAATATCATTTCTTTGTCTTCTGGTCTGCCAGTTTTTGACAGGAAGTCTGCGGTCATTCTAACTTTGTTCCTTTGTACTTACATCCATTTTCCCTCTCTGCTTTCAAGAATTTTTTTTATCACTTTTTTAGCTATTTTGTTATGATGTTTCATCCTGTAGTGTATGTGTGTGTTTATCCTACTTAGGGTATGTTGAGCTTCTTAGATCTCTGGCTGTATAATTTTCATCAAACTTGGAAGTATTTCAGACATTATTTCTTCAAATGCTTTTATCTCCTCTCTTTTAGGGATTTCAATTACCATTCTGTTGGAAGACTTCATATTTTTCCACAAGTCACTGAATTTAAATTCATTTTTTCTCAGTCTTTTCTCTCTCTATGCTTCATTTTGGATAAATCTGTTGCTGTATCTACAGGTTTATGGATCTTAAAGGAAATCTTAAAGGAAACTCAAGATATGGCTGAACTAAAGAAGCCTCACGTTCTCTCTGGCCCTCCCCCATTTCTCAGTCTTCTCTCTCCCAAAGCACAGGATGAAAGTCTTCTCTGATGTTCCCTCATCTACCTAGAAACTGGAGCTGCCAAAGAGGAACACAATTGCCTTCTCTGAAATTTCACTAATCAGAGAAGATTAAAACTCACATCACAGAGGAAGAAACTAAAAATGAAATACCAGATGGACTTCCTCCCAAACCATTGTCTGCTCTGTGTCCCATTCAATTTCTAAAGAAAATTACTTACTAGCCATTGTCTGAACATTAGGCCCATTCATTTCCCCCTGAAAATCATTTCCTACCCCTCAAATTGCCACAGTTTCCCTCTCTCCCATTCCCCTAGAAAGAAGGGTGTATAGGCATCTGTACCCCACTGGGTTACTGAGTAATCATTCTCTGGCAATTCCCCTGTGCTGCACACATTCAAATAAATTTTGTATGCTCTTTTCTCCTATTAATCTGCCTTTTGTCAGTCAATTTTCTGCGACCCTTCCGAGGGTGAAGGGGACAGCTTTGGTGCCCTGAGCAGGGTAACCAAAACTGCTCTGCTCTTCTAGAAGCCGCAGTCAGGGGAACCCGGGACCTGACAAACTGGCACAGGGTAAGAAATCCTTACCAGCTAGACTCCCAGTCTCTCTCTGTGCAATCTGATTGAGCAGATGGTAAAAATTACTGTTTGTCTCTTTGTCTTTTCCAAATTTACAATTAATGGGAGAAAAGCATTTGTATGACTAGTCTTAGGTATAGCAACCCTGATGTATTTTGGGTATGAATATTCATATTATCTGCTTCTTTTCCTCCCAGAAATAGTGTTTGTTTTTCCTTTGTCTTCCTGTGTTGTTTTGCCATGAAGAGAGGTACCATAGGGTAGAACACAGGCCCACACCCCTCTAAGCCCACTGTCCGAGCCGGTCTCCACAGACTGGTGAGCGGTATGTTCTCAGCAGACCGCTGGTGTGTCCATTCAGACAAATTGTGCTGTGGGTCTCAGAAATAAAAACTGGACGAGGTTGCCCTCTCATCTCGTTTTATGCTGAGAGCTTGACTTGTGACCAAGGGCAAGCGCTCTCTCGGTCTCTGCCGTCCAGGGGCGGTGATTTTCAGGTCATGTCCGGTGACCAGGCTGAAAGTACCGGTAACCCCCAAGACACATGACATTTTAAGCAGCAGGCTCTTTGCTCCGAACGTGCCGAGCTCCGAGGACAGATTGTCTTAGTAAGGGGTCTCAGCCATAAGGGCTTAGTTGCCTGGTTACTGCTGGGGAAGCCCAATCCCAGAAGTGCCTGCCTGGGGTCGTAGGTTGGTGGGTCTGCGGGGGGGAGGCACCCCCAGGTGTCCACATGCCCACGTGCTTGAGGGGAGACCAGAGACACCATTCGCACAAACATCCTTAACCGCCCATGGCAACAAAGATCTTTGCCATCTTAGCTTATCTCTGGGAATGAATTTTTGAGGACCATGGGCCTGCTTCTTCTATACCCTTTCCAGAAATGGCTCTTGCTTATATGGCTTTAAAAAACTTGTTTTTAGCCTGGAAAATCACCTCCTGATCTTTCCATAAAGAAGCTTGTTGGATTGAGTTGCTGTTGTAATAAGCCACACCGTTAGAAATTCTAATCTTCAATGGCCAGATAATAGATGTTTTGAATTAGAAAGACTATCTGAAAACGATAAGCAATTGCCTTATTTATGTCTATGAGAGAATCAAATTAAAAGAAAGACACGTAATAATGTCATGGATAGTCTTAAAAGTTCTTTTGAGAAAATTAAAGAGCAGAAATTTGATCTACAAAAAAAAGTTGTAATCTTTTGAGCACTGTGAATTTCCTGCAGGGTTTGGAGAGAAAAAAAAAGCCCTCCAGCCTCTGGACTGGTGGTTACCATTCTATGCAGGCACCACTGCTCCTGGGGTTGATTGGTTCTCTACTCAGGGAACCATCCCTTGGAAATGTAAATGCTTTTACTCAAGGGGAAAATATTTTTAAAAATTACTTTGAATTATTTGTTTTGAATTTATATTTGTATGACTCGTAATCTTTGAGGTACTCATTTATTTGTAATCCTTTCTTCTCATAGATGGCGTTTGATTTTCTGTTGTCTTACTGTCTCTTAATTTTCCATGTATGGGGCACACAGCTTGTTGGGACTTTGTATGCAGATGGCCAGCTGAAAAGTTGGGACTCTAGAGGATATGGCCAGATAGAGATGTGGGTTGTGCCCCATTTGTGACTAGTGCAACTTTCGTTTGTTTAAGTTGTCATTGGCAGTGGTCTGTATCTTGGAAGGGTTGCAGCTTTTACTCTCTCTTTGGAGATCCTGGTTAAAGCCATGAAAAGCTTCTTGGTTTTAGTCTCATGTGTGCTTATTTGCTTTGGTTCTGAGTCATTTGTTCAGGTATACTTCTGGTTTAAAACATCAGTTTTTGAGTTTGGAGTGTGATAGCAACTTTTTTTTTTGTTCATCTTGCATCCTCTACTGGGTGGGAGAGACATGTCTCCCACCATCACTGGAAACCAAAGCCATGAGTCAGGATGGTGGGCGCCTCCCAGGTGGCAAGAGGAAGACACTGCTCCTGCCATCACTGCCACCCCCACCCTTCTCCCAGCTCCAGCAAAAGGCTGGCTGCTTGCACAGCAGAAAGTTTTCTGCCTGCATATTTAAAAGGATTTATTTATTTTTTTTACAGAGCCCTATGGTCAAAAGTCAGGTTAATTGAAAGCAGATATTCTTTGTTCTCTTTTAAACCCTATTTCTCCAAAGGGAACTTCTTAGTCAACTAGACCCCTTGTTCTCGAACCCCTGCTACCTAGAACTTCATTGGCCTTTTGGGAAACTTAATTTCTCCTCAAGCTGGCTCCTCTGAGGAGCCACTTACTTCCCTCCCTTCTTCCTTTTGCTACCTTCACTCTTTCTTTCAGTTCCCTTTAATCCTCTACCTCCCCCACTCGGTGATCAATAGATAAAAATTACTAAAAGGAAGCACCCAAGTTCTGGCTATCACATAAAAACATCTAAAGGGGACTTTTAGCAACACTTAGAACACTTGAGGGACACAGAAAAGGCAGCACTGACGTCTTTCTGTGCTCCCTGTCTTCCTACGAGCCCCAGGAGTCATGGCCAGGTTCCTCTCGGGTCTCAAGCTCTGCTCTGTTATGCACTGAATTTCCTGATCTCTTTGACTTCTACATACATAGCATGTGTGCTTGTATGTGTTGTATGTTGCATCTACATGTATGTATATGTCTATACATGTGTTTGTATACTGTCCACATGGTACCAAATTGACTTAAAAATAAACACTCATAAATTATGTAAAGAAGCCCAAATACTTTTCAAGTTTATATGACTTTAATGACTCTTTGGTGAATAAAGCTGGCTTTAAAATAGTTGGTAAAGGAAAATAGGAATGTCTTCATAATCGCCAACATTAATTCAAACATATTTGCCTGGGGTCTACTGGTCAGACAGGTGTATGCTGTCTCTTCCACGTGTTTTAACATTATAAAACTGTTGCTTCTGTGATATTTTTGATACCTGCTCGATTTGTCTGTGGGGGAAAACTGTGAAGACAGGCTGCTGGGCTCCCCCAAAGGCTTACACATATCTGGCTATGAGCTTATGGCTTTGGTTTTGAGCTTCTGGATTCTGGGATGGGGACAGGTGGTCTTGGTGAGGCCTCCAGGCATTGTCTTCACAGTTCTGTCATCTGTCCTGAGCTCTGCACCTGGCACATAAATCCAGGACCCAGATGGGCCCTTCCCTTCATAGCCTTCCTGGATACTACACAGGTACTCAGGACCCAGAATGACTGGAGGAGAGACACTGGGAAGGGTACCTGTGTCCAGTATCTCAAAAGCTAATGCCTGAAGACTGGCTAATGCAGTGTTAGCCTGGTTTTGCTTTTTTTTAAAAAAAAATAACTTCAAAGGCTAGCTTTATTTTTATAAGCAGTTCCGATATAATTGCTAAGAACAAATAAATCAGGTAAATGTAAATGAAATAAACATTAATAAACTTGCCATAGTTCCAAAAATCTTTTCAGTATTTTAAAATCTTAAAGTCGTGTTGTTATATTAAATTAAGTAATAGATAATCACAAAGTGTCTGAGTCACTAAAACACTAAAACATTAGTTAATAAACATAAGTTCAAGTTTATATACATTGACATCTTATTTTCCTATGGTATAAAAAACCTAAATATATCTGGATCTGTTAATAAACATAAAAAATTGAGAAAAGATATCTTTCTAAAAATTATGAAATACTTTTCATCTATAAATACTAATATCAAAGAATTAAAATTACTTAGTTCCTAGATTTTTTTTACTGGAAATTAGGCTCACTAAGAGTTAAAATTTTAATTAATATGTGTAATTAAAACTCAAAATAAGGGAAACAAGTCTATGTACAGAGTATATGAAATTTCAGAGAAGGCAACTGTGTTCCTCTCTGGCAGGTCCAGTTGGTAGGTAGAAATGGGGAGGGTCAGAGAGAACTTGAGGCTGCTTCTTTAGTTCAGTTATATTTTGGGGTGAAATATTCTGGTTTCCTTCAGTCCTTCATTTGAAACTTTATTTTCAGGAAGTTTCACATATTAAAGTGGGGTTGGTAGCTCTGGGGAGAGAAATTGGGTGAGTAACCGAGCGTCAAGGGATCCGTAAAGGGAGAAAGGAACACAGATTAGACGAGAATAAATATGTAGAAAATAACAAGTCTAAGCATTTTGTTTGAACATCCAATTAAACCAGTCTCTTATTTCTGGAAATAGGCCAGTCCAATTAAACATGTGCTTTTCATTCTAGAAGATGGTGCTACAGACGGGTTCTCAGACTAGCCTCTGTCTGTGATGTAGGCAAATAGATCTTTACTAAGGGGACTTTCTGTGGAAACAGAACAAAAGGTTAATGGCTGGGGAGTTTCTAAACTAGTTTCCTTAGAGTCTGGAGGGCAGTCAGTCGAGAAGATTTGTGACAATCTGACAGAATTTTTTAGTTCGCAGTTTGCACATACAAAGTTTGTCCAAATATAAACTGTTACAGTGATTTTTTTCCTTCAAAGCCTCAGCCTCTGGAAAAAGGCAGCTTTAATTTCTGGTGATTCCGAGTCAGAGGGTCCAAGAAAAATTGGAAACATTCGTCTGGAGAGCTGCAGCCAGATACTAGAAGAAACTAAACATTCAGGATTCAGTCAAGATAATTAATAAAAAGCTCAAAAACAAATGGACCTGCCCACAGTCTAATAGCAGGTGTGCTATAGCTTTCTTTCTGAAACATAATTTTTCTCTTTCTAGTTCTACAGTTTCTACCAAAGATAAGCATGGTTAGACTGATTAGTGCACAAAATAAGTTTAGTCTTTGGTTTGATTATTTACGTAAGTTTTCTAAGAATGGTGATTAACCATGTAGGCTCTTTTAAGTTGGTTTTGCTGGGATTTTTCCATAAGGAATCTCAGATGAGACTTTTTAAAAAGCCTCCCAAGGGTAGGAAGTCAAGCCAAGGGTTTGACTCACTTTCAGACTTTGTCTGTAATACTTGGATAAATTGGGTGAATACCTCGTTTCTTGAGATCCCTCAAATATTAATATCTTGAGGTCTGGGGGCCTGTCATAAAGTGGCATTCTTTACTTACCACAAGGTCGAGGACCTTGTAAGGAAACCATGTGGACAAGGCACCAGCCTCGTCTCTCCAAGGGGATTTTTATTGGCTCCATAAAAGTCAACCTCAATCTCTGAACACCGTCTGGTCATGTCTGAAAATATTAGATTCCAGTGAAGGCCCCAGTAACATAGCCAGCGTCTCCGATTGTGTCCAGTTACAAAACAGAACAGATTCTTCGTGAACTTATGCAAATAACTATATTGCTATAAAATAACAGTACTCATGAAGAATTTCCAAATTCTGGAGGGATCAGGTAGAGAGAAAGGTAAATGTTATAATTTTGCTCATAAAGGTATACTTTATAGCTTTCGTTGTAAAGCTATAGATAAGAGGAAAAAATTTTCTTAACACTGGAAAACAAAACATAAGAAGAATCGGCAATGTTTCAAACAAGAAGGTCATAAAAAAATACCATTTCAGTCCTTCATCAGTTCAGTCCCATGTGATTAATTCTTGTTCCACTTCTTGTTAGGTTAGCAATTTTTTGAGTCTAGGTTGGTGGTGTTTTTTTTTTTTTTTTTTTTTTTTAATTAGAGTTCTGGAATTTTTACCTAAGTCAATGGTATGTTTTCAAAGTTCTCTGAAACTTGTATTTAAGAGTACTTATTGCGGTGTTTTCTGTGAACCTTCCGGAAGACACATTTTAGGATTTGCAAAGAGCTTCCGAAAAAAAGCATCATAATACAGCAATTAACTGTGGGCAACAAGAGTTAAAATGGCCATGATTAAAGATGCAAGTGAAAGACCTCATGAAAATCTCTGCAGCTGTTTTCTGGGTAGTTCCCTCCTCTTTGGAGACCTTCCCTGCAGCTTCTTGTAGGCTCAGCCTCCCTGAACTCGGGTCTCTGTCTCTTCAAGGCACTGAGGCCACTGGGCTCTGTTTGGGTTGCCACTTCTGCACCCATGGTCTGGAAAATGCCACAGGCAGAAAGTCGGGGCAATCCTAAGACTTCTCTCTTTGTTTCTCTATTATGAGGGATCACAGTACTGTGCTGTCTATTGTTGAATGTCTGAAAACAGCTGTCTAATCTATTTGTCCAGTTTGCAAGTTGTTTACAGTGAGAGGAGAGGTCTGAGCTCATCATTCCTTCGTGGCCAGAGGTGAGATGCTCATTATTATTATTATTATTTTTTTATTTTTTATCTTTTTTGAGACAGAGTCTCGCTCTGTTGCCCGGGCTAGAGTGAGTGCCATGGCGTCAGCCTAGTTCACAGCAACCTCAAACTCCTGGGCTTAAGCGATCCTTCTGCCTCAGCCTCCTGAGTGGCTGAGTAGCTGGGACTACAGGCATGCGCCACCATGCCCGGCTAATTTTTTCTGTATATTTTTAGTTGGCCAGATAATTTCTTTCTATTTTTAGTAGAGACGGGGTCTCGCTCTTGCTCAGGCTGGTCTCGAACTCCTGACCTCGAGCGATCCACCCGCCTCGGCCTCCCAGAGGGCTAGGATTACAGGCGTGAGCCACGGCGCCTGGCGATGCTCATTATTTTTTAAACTTCCTTTGTTTCAATAGCTATTTCTCTCTTGTCATTTATTTGTTTGTATTTGTGTTTTCCTCCTTTTTTTCCTTAAGTAGGTTTGTCTGCTTTGTTGGTTTTTTTCAATGAACTAGAATTGAATTTATTATAGCTACTGTTTTTTAAATTTCTCACTCCTTAATTGTTGCCTTTATCTGTATTATCTCTTTTCTTTTGCTTTCTTTGAGCTGCTTTTTAAAAACTCTTTGATTTGTGATAAAAACTCTTTCAATTTTTAATGTTCTATTTAAATTTTTTTTAAATTTTTACTGAGTCTAGGACTATACTTCATACAATGAGCACATCATGAATAAATGTGTTAAGAGAGCAATGCTTTTGGTGACATTTAAATAATAGTTTCATACATTACTTTTTAAAATAATGGCTTTATTGAGATATAATTCACATATCACAAAATGTATCTTTTTAAAATGTACAATTCAGTGGGTTTTAGTGTACTCAGAGTTGTACATCCTCATCACTCTCTCGTTTTAGAGCATTTTCATCACCCCAGAAAGAAAAACTGTACCCATTAGCAGACTTTCCCCATCTCTCTCCTAAGCCCCTAGCAACCACTCATCTGTTTTCTATCTTCACAGACTTGCCTATTATGGACGTGTAGTATAAGTAGAATCATACAATTTGTGATATTTTGTGACTGGTTCCTTTCACTTAACATACTCCAAGAGTCCTCTGTGTTCAGCATGTATCTATACTCCCTGTTTGTGGCGAATGGTAGACCACATTTGGTTTATCCATCCATCAGTCGATGCTTTTCCACTCTCTGGCTATTACGAATAATGCTGCTATGAGCATTTGTGTACACATTTTTGTGTGGACATATGTTTTCAATACTCATGCAGTAGAATTGCTGAGTCATACAGTAACTTTATGTTGAACTTTTTGAGGAATTGCCAAACTGTTTTCCAAAGAATCTGCATTATTTTAAATTCCCACCAGCAATGAATGATGGTTCCAGTTTCTCCACATCTTTGCCAACACTAGTTATTACTTTTTTTTTTTTCACTTTAGCCATCCTAGCGGGTATGAAGTGTATCAGACTGTGGTTTTGATTTGCATTTCTTGTAATACTAATGATGTTGAGCATCTTTTCCTGTGCTTACTGACCATTTGTATATCTTACATTTCATCTTACATTTTTAGCTCTTCCATTTGTGCCTAGGATCCATTTTGAGTTAATTTTTGTGTATGTTGTGAGGCAGGGTCCCAACTTCATTCTTTTGTATATAGGTATCCAGTTGTTCCGGCACCATTTGTTGAAAAGCCAGGTATCAGTTTTGCCAAGAGAGAAAAAAAAAACTCTTCTAATATATAAATGAATGACTTTGTAATTGTATAAAATCACAGGACAGTCCCTGTAGAATTCTTCTTAGAGATAACCTAGCCCAAATGCCGTCAAACAAGTCAATTGGTTTACCCAAGCCCCTTCCTGCATCAATTCTGTGCCTAGCTCATGCACCCAGAACCTATACCAACCCAGAAACTGTGCAGCTGGTTCTCCACCATGTTGGTGGTAAGAATTCCCTTCTCCTTTTTCTCTCCACATACTTGTATTTCCACCCAGAGTCTGAAACTCTCAAAAACTAGTGGATGTGGGTGGTTGTGGTGTGAAGAGTTTGGGGAGAGATTGTTGATGATACATTTCATTTGAGAGAATAAATGCCGGTGAGGGAAGATGAAGGTATAAGGAGCCCTAGAGTTAGTTCAAGAATGAATTGTGATTTTTACAATATCCTTCATTGGTACAGAGTCCGAAGAAATCAGTGGTGTGAGGAAGACCCACTCCTGTACAGCAAAGCCACCACGGATGAAGGCCGTCTAGACCTGGGCTCGTGGGCCAAGGTGTTCCAACCATCACTAACCTTGTTTAGTGCAGCAGATTTTTCACCAGCTCACTCAACTGCCTTTCCTACTTCCTGTTAGTGATACTTCCAGTACAACAGTCTCATGGAAACTATAAACCCCACTTACCAGAGTCAGGATTTTGGATGTGGATTAGATTCTGCTGAGCAGATGTCCAGGTGAGAGTAGAAGCAACAGGAGGTAGTGGCCCTGCTCATGCTCAGGGAAGTTGGAGATCTTTGCAAGTGATCGGCATGTTGGTTCTCCTGGAACAGTTCTGGCAGTTTCGGAACTCTGGGTCCTGGAATCTTAGGTACTGAGCAGAAGGTGATGGCAACAGTGGTGTTTCCACTAGAAGAGCTCCACGTATGGTTGGCCATTTCCCTTGATTGCCATTGTTTCCAATTGTGTAGCAATCAAATCCTACTCTCGGGCTCTCACTGAGGTTCTATAAGATCCATCATACCAGCTGATAAACACTTTCTTCTTCCAGTAACTGGAGTGCATTCTGTTGTCTGCCACTATGAGCCACCACCAGTGATCTCACCAACAATGACAGTTAACACACTGTATTGGAGGCCATCGTCAAGTCTAGGTAAATGTTTCTTCTTCTAAAAGTAAACTAAAAGGAAAAACATCAATATGCTGCCAACTGGAATAAAAATTTCCATAAATTGAGAGAAACAACAACCCTGATGACTCAGAAGATGATAAAGAGATTTTGGAGTGATTTACTACCCAAACCAGGAATAAATTATTTTGGAGACTGAGGATGATTTACTAGACTAACTGGAAATAAATTATTCTGAAAACAGTTTTGCATCCCTCACAAAATACACAAAGACAGTGACTCCGTGAAACAAGATCAGAAAACCACGACCTAAGAACAGGCTGTGATGAAAGGGGAAAGAGGGTGAGCATTAAAGACAGCGTCAGTCCACGTGCTGCGTGAGGGGACAGCTCTTCACCCACGCCACAAGTCTCTGGCCCAGTGAGTGCGATTTGATACTAATTGTAACATCTGAGAGCTTCGAGGAGAGATTAAAATGTGTGAAACATGGCAAGACGCCCACTCCCTGGTTCGGACGTGGTGGGTGCTGGCCTGGGAGGTTCTGTTTATGGTGGTACCTCCCGTGAGTGCCCGTAGCAGCTCACGCCTGATCTCTGCTTCCACAGGGAGCTTGAAGACATTGAAAAGGAAGAGCAGGCCGCTGCTGCAAAGGCTGTGAGCCCTGAGGAATTCTGCGGGGAAGGGGCTGTTCCAGCTCCTGCGGTGACCATTGCTCACCTGAGGTCGTGGACCGGGCTGAAGGTGACGATGCAGATGCCCGCTGGGTCCCTGTGCAGGACTGGGGAATGGTCTGCAGCTCTCGCCGCACAGGCCACCGAATGGGTGGGAACAGCCACCACCTGAGTGGTCTTAACCAGTCTTCCACAGGCGCTTACACAGAAAACAGAAAAATGCTGAATGGAAAATGAACATCAACTAAAAAAAAAAAAGCCCCGTAAGATGAGCCAAGACCACAAGAGAAGGAGATAAACAGGTTAGTGAGATAAGAAAGGATTCTAAGGAAATTACAGTTGCAACAAGATAAATGTGCTTTGGAGGAGGCAGAGAATACACTGTCAGACTTGATGTCATGCAATATTTGGTTAAAAAACATAATAAACTCCAGTTAAATATAACCAGGAAAACAGGAAAAAATAAAGAAAGAAATGAGAAGAGATAAAATAAATAAACTTCCGGCAAAAATAATCAATAAAAATGGGCCAATTAGAAATTAGAAATAAGAAATTTCAAGGGAAGAAAAGAATTTTGGAAAGAAACATGTAAGAATAGAAATATAGGAGACATTGCAGCTGATTGTAACGTTTGGACTCAAACCATATAAAAGTAAAAGATAATTGGGGAAACATAAACATTGAATGGATATTTGCTGATATTATTGTTACTGTTTTAAGTAGATAGTGATATTTTTATTATTTGTAGAGTCCCTGTATTTTCAAGATATATGCTGGAATACTTAAAGGTAAAATTATGATGATGGAATTTGTTCAAAATAATGGGAGAGGGAGAGGCAGCGAGAGAGGAAGTGAAGATGGATATGGATGGAATAGAGTTGTCCGTGAGTCGACCAAGGTTGAAGCTAGAGGATGGGGCGACAGGACTTTGTACTATTTTCCCTAATTTTATGTAATAAAAAGTTTTAAAAATTAAAACGGAGGTGAGAGCAAAAGTGATAGGAGACTATGATGTTCTACTCTATGCAAAAGATAATTAAAAATCTTAAAGGACAATTTTCTGGACAGATTACCAAAATTACCATGAAAGATAATTAAAATGTGAATATATTACTAACTCCAGAAGAAATTTAAAATATAATTAACGTAGCTTGAAAGTTTCTTTCAAACTTGTAAGGAATTAGTTTATATCAACTATTCCAGAGCACCGAAAAAGCTGGAAAGCCACACAGTCCATTTCATGAAGCTCGTTTAATCCTGGTTTCCACACACAGGAAAAGAAAACTATAAGCCAGTTTCATTTAGGAGTAATTTAAAAATCCTAAATAAAGCAGCTGCAAAATAAATGGTAGCTTAAAAGAATTTTCTATCATGATCAAGGAAAGCTTATCTTGGGAGTGCAAAAGGCTTCAATATTAGGAAATTCAACATCATAATGCTGTATGTCAGCAGTCTCCACTTTTAATAGTGATTTAGAGGGCATTAAGTAACACCTAAAATACACTCTAATATTTTTAAAAATTTTTAGGGGAAACTAGAACTAAAGAATACTTCTTTCACATCATAGTTATATAGACAAAAGGCCAGCATCTTACTAAACGGTGAAACACTAAAAGTATTCCTATAAAAATCAGAAACAAGGCAGACGTGTCTGCTTTAAGCATTACTATTAATATTTCACATTGTTTAAGAAGATCTGAGTCAAGTAATAAGATCTGAAATAGAAATACAAACTATTACCATTAGAAATGAGGAGATTAAAAGTTTAGTATAAGCTAACAGTATGATTAGATAACCTAAACACCCAAAGAAATCAACTCTAAAATGCTTAGAATTTAAAAGAAAAGCTTAGTAAAGGGGCCAGATTAAAAAAACATAAATGTACAACAGTCAATAGCTTTTACATATACCAACATGAAACAAACAAAAAACACATTCTCATCAGTGAAAAAGCCCAGCCTGATTCTTTTTTGTAGAACAGAGATTATATTAATATATATACATACATATACACACATGTATATATATGCCCAGAAACATAAAAATAAAAATGATAATCAGTAAACCTAAGAGATTTTAATAGTAATTATTTTGTGAGATCAATTTTCATATAATTTTTATTTTCTCTATGCTTTTATGCTATATTATTTACAAGAAGCAAGTATTACTTTTGAGATCAGAAAATAAATTGAATTTGTTGAACCAACTTGAGTTTAAAACCAATCAACTGAAAAATAATAAATTCATTGGCGACATATAATTTTCAAGATTTCTAAATTGACCCAGGCATGAGAGCTTTTCTACAACCTGGAGTCACACGCAGGAACAAAGAATCGAGGCAAAGTTCAAGTGGACGAGCATTGAAATATATCTTTAGCTTTCCCAAGCTGGCCAGTCTGCCTAGAAACTAAGAATATAAAGATGACATCATTGCAGGTGTTCTTTCAAAGTGGAACATAAATTTATAATGCTTCTGGCTGACAAAATTGGACGGGAGACAAGGTTTGAAAAGCCTCAGATATTCTCTTTGTCAATGCTCACCATCTTTATCGCCAAATAAAAGTATTTATACTTCTTCTTTCTGCCCCTTGGGCTCCAGTTCTTGGTTAAGAAATGTCTCATAAACTTCAGAAGAGGAGAAAAACATAAGGTGATAGGACAGAATGTTCTATTTTTTAAGACTATAAATATTTTAGCTTCCAAAAGAGACCACCTATCATGAAAACTTCAGATCTTCCTATGCCTTATAAAAGTAACTATAAAGTTTGTTACAGTTTCCAAAATCAAGTAGCATATGCCAGATGGGCTTAAAACTTTTGGAAATAAATACCCTGAATGTTTGCAAAAGGTCAACATACTGGAAAAGAGTCATGTCGAAACCCAAAACTGAAAAGTATTATAAGAGATGTTGCCAATCAAAAAATTAAACACCTAAACCCCACTGAATTATCTTAACTAAATCAACAGGTTGTGCCACTGTATAGGAAGAGCTACTGCTTTATGCTGATAATCCAATAAATATTTAGTAAGCACCTGCTATTTACAAAGAATTGTGATGGGTGCTGTAGAGAGAATTGATAAAATATCTCAAAGAATTTAGAGGGTAACCAGGGAAAAAGACAAGTACAAAAATAAATAATTAACATGAAAAACCAAACAAGTAACCTAATTTGAAACATGGGCAAAAGACTTGAACAGACAGTTTGTGAAAGAAGATCTATGAACGGTCAGGAAGCACATGACAAGCTGCTCAACACTGTGAGTCATCAGAGAAAAGGAAATTGAAACTACAGCAAGGTGCCATTCCACACCCACTAGCATAGCTCAAATAAAAAGGACTGACAGCACCAAATGTTGGCCAGGATGTAGAGCAACTGGAACTATCGTATGTTACCAGGGGAGAGTGAAATGGTACAACCATGTTGGAAATCTGTCTGGCAGTTCTTTTAAAGCTAAGTATGCATCTACCCTATGACCCAGCAATTCCATTTCTAGGTGCTTACTCAGGAGAAATGAAAACATACATCTACAGAAAGACATTTGCAAAATTTTTATAGCTGCTTTCTTTTCAATAGCCCCCCAACAGGAGGGTAGATAAACAAGCTATGGTATAGTCATACAGGGGAATACTACTCAGCAATAAAAAAGAACAAATTACTAATAGTGCAAAAACATTGCATTGAGTGACAGAAGTCATCCATACAAAAAATACATATTGGAAGAATTCATTTGTTTGAAACTCTAGAACAGGGAGAGCTGCTCTGTGATGATAAAGCTATGGTGATAGATGTCAAAATATGGTTGCCACCAGGGTTGTAGGAACAGACTGGCTGGAAGGGGCAGAAGGGAAAGTTCCTGGGAGGCAGATATGTTCTGGGTCTTGATTGGGATGATGGTTACACAGGTGTGCACTTGTCCAAACTTATTGAACTAAACGTTTAAGAGCTGTGAGTTTTACTGTACTTAAATTATACTTCAATTTTTTTAATGCTCAGAAAAGGTAAAAGTAGAAATAGTAGACATTTGACATATGTGAATTTGCATTGTAAGAACTACAAAAATCCTCAAAGTTGTTAATATTGCCGTAGTACACAACTTCACCAATAAAATGCTCACCTTGCCACGAGAGGAAGGAGGTCAGGGGCGAGCATGAGATGATGAAGCCACAGTGAGGCCAGAGGTTGGTGGAGGCAGGAACCTACCTCTGGGGTCGACCCTGCAGTGTCCAAGATTCAAACTTGGACCTCAGAAAAATTATAATTTGCTACATTAGAACCTCTACTTTAGTTTACAAATGCTCAAAGAGGGGGGATTTTAAATTCAAAATGTAACTACTGTGCAAGATAGAATATTAAAAATACCAAAAGGAAGTCATAGAGAATGTTTTAAATGAGGTCTAAAAGGATAGCTAAATCTTGCCTCCTGGGTAGAAAAACCATATTAACTAAGACATTGACTCATCATCATATAGTCACCACTCCTCAGTCTGGCCCCATCCAGAAGTGATGGAGTTTAGATTGGTTCTGTGATTTGAAATGAATAGCCCTACTGGGCTAAATATATTGCTACATTAAGATACAAATCTTAATAGCCTTAAAAAAATTCTACTGCGCTACCTGGTGTAGTTCTGCTCAGGATACTTTGTAGGAATACAGATGATCAAAGTAAAGAATTGCCTTAGAAGAGCGTTTGCACATTGCTGGGGTCTGAATGTTGGTGTCGCCCCAGAATTCATATGTTGGAACTCAGTCCCCAGTGTGATGGTATTACAAGGTGGGGGTTTTGGGGGGTGATTTGATCTTGAGGGCTCTGCACTCATGAATGGGATTAGCGTCCTCAAAAAAGACAATTGAGGGGGCCTCCTGCCCTTTCTGCCGCAGGAGAACACAGCAAGAAGACACCACCTTTGAAGCAGAGAACGAGCCCTCACCAGACACTGAATCTGCTGTGCCTTGATCTTGGACTTCCCAGCCTCCAGCACTGTGAGCAATAAATTTCAGTTATTTATAAATAAGTCTCAGGTATTTTCTTATACCAGCCCAAACAGTCTAAGACACATGTATTAGGCAGTAAATAGATGTCAGTTAATTTCGATGTGTTTACAACATGGGTCTTCACCTTTTCCCTGCCCTGATACATGTGAGGAGCATGATGTGTCATTGCCCGTCGGTGCTGGTGCCTCCGTGGGGCAGTGGTGCAAAAAGGAAGGGAATGGTGCAAAGAGGTTCCCAGGTTGGGGCTGGGGTGTGTGATGCACAGCTTCCCTCCCCCAGAAAAGAATATATTATTGAGAGTTACTGGTTCAAATTAGGGATAAAATACCAATATGCCTATTATGGGCTTTTTTGCTCATGTCCAAGGCCATCTTCGATTCTTCTCTTTCTTCCCAAGACCCTGCGTGGTCTGGCCCCATCCTCCCCTGCCCAGCCTCCCACTTCTCTTTCTTTCCTCGAGGCTCCAGCCACGCTGGCCTCCTTGCCATCCCTTGAACATGTCAGCTGCTCCTGCCGTAACACCTGTTCAGGGCTGTTCCACCTGCCCGAACACTCTTCCTTCACCTCTTGCAAGACCTTTTATAAAGGTCATCCTCTTAGCAGGGCCGACCTTGACCTCCGTTATTTAAAATCACAACCTGTACTCCCACCAGGAGGCCTCTGCCTTCCCCTTGCTCTGCATGTCCTTTCTCTCCAGCACCCTCCACCTCCGACATACTGTGACATTTGTTTACCTTATTGAGTTTATTGCCTTATTGTATTATATGTATTAACTATTATTATCTTATTATATTTCTTGTTTATTTCCTGCTCCCTCTGCTACAGTGTAAGTGCCCCATGGCAGGGGTCTCTGCTTATTTTGTTCATTAACATCTCCTAAGCACCTAGGACCCTATCTGTCACATACTAGGTGTTCAAGTAATATTTATCAAATGAATACATGTATTTTTTCTATGCTTCTCTAGCTAACTTAAATAGTAAAAAATCTGCATATAACTTTTGACTTCCCCGAAACTTAACTACGAATAACCTACTGTTGACCAGAGGCCTCACTGATAACATGAATGCATATTCTGTATGTTATATGTGCGGTATACTATATTCTTACAATAAAAAAAGCTAGAGAAAAGAATATATTATTGAGAAAATTATGAGGAAGAGAAAATATATTTACTATTCCTTCAGTGGAGGTGAACCATCATAAAGGTCTTCCTCATTGTCTTCACGTTGAGTAGCTGAGGAGGAGGAGGAAGGGTTGGTCTTGCGGCCTCAGAGGTGGCAGAGGTGGAAGAATATCTATGTATAAGTGAACCTACACAGTTCCAACCCGTGTTGTTCAGGGCTCCACTGTAATGACTGTGACGTTAGCACTGTAAACATTTCTCTCTTCATCTCTTCCTTCCACCTACTCAACTCTCCGCTCGGGAGATTTATAAGCAATATTTTGAACACTGAAGTCTAGGTTAGCAAACTGTGTGGTCTGGAAATGCTGTGATGGTGGACATAGGGGAAAACAACCTGGAAAGCAGCCCTTGACCCTACATTTTCCTATCCTATGAGATCTGTGAATAACTGTGTCTACACAAGTCCAAGGTCCCCAGCCCTACCCTGTGATCTCCTTCTCCCTCTACTTCCCAAATGTAGGGCTTACCTGGCCAAGAACATAAGGAGATAGATCAGAAAGCATTTGAGGAGATCTTTCCTTGAACTTGGACTCCAATCAATCCGAAGTGTCAAGTGGGATATTGTCATTGGCATTAGTTTGTCACTGGTGGTGGATAAACTGGTTCTTCTCATTTGATAAGGAATAGACTCAGACTCATTCAGGTCACTTTAAGTACTGGGGTTTTATGATATACTTAAGGAGCCACCTGGTTATGAAGTATACAAGGGTCTACTGCACTACTGGCCCCACATAGGATGGATTTGGGGGCTTGTTCAGACATAGCCCTGGGCCACTTGTTGTCTTGTTGCCCTGCTAGCATCAGGTGTTCTTGGGTCTTCACTACGCCACTCCCATTAGCTGGATTCCCTGTATCTGTTGGTTTCTGCCTCACTGCAGGTGTCTCCTTTTTTTCTCCTCTTGTACCATCCGACTGACTCCACCCCTGCCTCCAGGAGAAAGAACGTGACCATCCTTGCTCAATGCTACGGTCTCTTTATAGGGCTTTTATCCCCTGACCCCTTGCGGGTCATCAGTCAACCCACAATGAGGCTGCCCTTGTTTTGGGCAGGACCCCAACCAAGCCAGCCTCTCTGAGGATGAGAACTGTGATACAGGACCTTGTGATGATTAACTTTACATGTCAACTTGACTGGTCCGCAGGGCACCCAGATATTTGGTCAAACATTATTCTGGATGTGCCTGTGAGGGTGTTTCTGGGGAAGAGCAACATCTGAATTGGTGGACTGAGTAAAGCACACCTGGCTGACTGCTGGAGTCGGAGCCTCCGTCTTCTCCAGCCTTCAGGCTCAGATAGAAACGTGGGCTCTCCTGGGGTCCCCAGCTTGCCAACTGCAGGTCTCGAGACTGTCCAGCCTCCATAATCACGAAAGCCAATTCCTTGCATTAAGTCTCTCCCCCACCCCATGCTCTACAGTTAGACAGATAGATAGATTGATAGAGCCTATTGATCTCTCCATATACGCACACGTTCCACTGGTTCTGATTCTCTGGAGAATTCTAACATGGACACGGCCTCCCCTGGGCAAGGCACCACAGCTTAGCTGTCTGGGGGCAGGCCCGCCTCTGCCGGCTGTTTCCATTTCAGTGTCTCTCACTGTCCTGCACTTGCTTGGGGCTGCCAGGAACTTGGTGCTCAGGGACAGGCCTCCACACGTTCAGTAGAATTGGCTCGAGCCTTTGATTTGCTTCTTCTCTATCCAAGAATAAAAATAGGGGCTGATCTAGTCAAGCGATCCTGGGAGATTAAGAGATTTCTAAGCCAAACAAGACCGAGATAAGCTGCCTACGTGTGAGCGAGAGCCAGGTCGGTGCCAGGCTGCCAGCCGCGTCCGGGAAGGGCTCCCGCCGCCTGACGGGACTTGTCCTGGCGCCTCTCCCCTCGGGTCCTGTCACAGGCATGCGTGTCCGGGCAAAGCCTCCCGCGCCACCAGCACTCTGGCACGGGGTTGCTGCCCGTGCTTTTTTGGCTTGGTGATTTTCAGTTAAAACTCAGCTGTTTGTATTTTTTTTTTTTTAATGTCTACTCCCCTTGTCACAAATGCCTTTAATAAGAAAATTCCTCCCCTCTGTTTGCTGAACTTTCATATCTTCCCTATCTCCTTAGGAGAAGTGGATTGGATCATTTCTCCGCTTCAGTGTGGATTCTTGTCTGTCCAAGGCTCACAGAGTGTGGCCCAGAAAGGAGCGAAGTGCTACACGTGGCAGGACCTCCCTCCGCGGAGACAGTCAGGCGTGAGACCCTCTGGGAGCCCCCGGCCTGCGGAGGTGATCCGTGTGTGCCGGGAGGGGACTGCGGGGCGGAAGACCTCCCCAGCAGGTGGAGGTGTGAGTGGGATACACCGACCCCCGGCACCCTCCCTTCTTTGCACCCCCCTAGCTGAACGTCTGGAAGCATGGCCCCCTTGGCAGGGAGGAGAGGACTGGCCAAGAAGAGGCTGGGACACATGTTCCCAGGCTTCTCGACTTCCCCTCCTGGGGGGCACTGACAACAGTTGATTTCAGAAGTTGGTTGACGTCATGAGCCAGAGCCTTCCCTCTAAGTCATGCTACTTTCCATTCCGCTCCGGTGGGATTGTCATTGAACCCATTTTTCTGGATTGATGCTTTAGGAAGGTATCATCAACCAACCTGATAGGAAGGTATCAGGCAGGTTGCACGTCACCCCCCCGGCAGAACCTGCACAGCCGTGTGTGCTGCTGGACACAGACCCTGCGCTGGGCAGTGGAGCACATGCCTGGAGACCGGTGTGGGATGCCCTCGCCAAAGCCTGGCGCGCTCCAGGCGGTCTGTTCTAGGAGACAGGGAGGGATGTGCCCACTTTCTAGAGGAACCCGAGCCACCACAGGAGACTCAGGATGTCTGATTCTGTCGTCTCTGCTGCTCTGCTGAGTGTCTGCACCTCCTCGCCCCACGCCCTGTCTTCTCCCCATGGCATGCTCCCTTTTATTCCCCACCCCAGCATCTAAGCAGACGCCATGTTAGATTCCCAGGGCTGCTGTGACACTGGGTGGCTTAAAACAACTGACATTTATTCTACCCATTCTGGACACCAAAAGTCAAAATCCAGGTGTCAGCGGGTCTGGTTCCAGGGGCTCAGAGAGAAAGCCCTGTCCCAGCCTCTCTCCTGGCTTGTGGTGGCTGCCGGCAATTCTCGGTGTCCCCTGCTGTGGCGGCTGCATACCTCCACTCTCTGGTTCCATTGTCACACAGTCGTCTTCCTTTTATGTGTCTGTGTCATCACATGGCAGTCACCTGTGCATGTGTCCCTGTCTCTGTGTCTCTTCTCTTCCTAAAAGGACACCAGTCATATTGGATTAGGACTCACCCTAATGACCTCATCTTGGCTTGATGACGTCTGCAAAGACCCTATTTCCAAATAAGGTCACATTCACAGGTGCCAGGGGTTAGGGCTTCAGCTGTCTTTTGGAGGGGTCTATCAAACCCACAACAGCGGCAGAGTCCCAAGAGCTCTCACACTGTGCAGGGCCTCGGGTCCCCTCTCCTGTCACTGCTCCAGTCTTGCCATCCAGCCCTGGTTCCCTCAAACACTTGCTCCCTCCAGAACTGCCTGGCAAGGGACATCTTCCCTGTCTTCTCTGAGCCTCCCAGAGCGTCCTCTGCCCTCTGATGACTTTTGTTTATGCCACACATGCATGTGTGTGTATTTCTGCCCCCTTCCATGTCTGTGGACTCCAGGAGACCAGGAACCACATCTAACCACCTCTGTGTCCTCTACACAATCACAGAAGGGAAACTATAAATGTGAGGGGTAATTTTATGGGTCAACTTGACTGGGCCATGGGATGCCCAGATGTTTGATTAAACATTCTTTCTGGGTGTGCCTGTGCGGGTGTTTCTGGTACGATTAGCATTTGAATGGGTGGGTTGTAAGGTAGACGGCCCTCCCCAGTGTGGGTGGGCTTCATCCAACCCACTGAGGGCCCAGATAGAACAAAAAATGGAGGAGGAGAGAATTCTTTCTCTCTGCCTAAATGCTTGAGCTGGGACGTTGGTCTTCCCTGTCCTCAGACCGGGAGTTACATCATTGGCTTCTCAGTTTCAGTTCTTTGGACTTGGCTAGGACTCGTCCCTTCAGTTCTCCTGGTTCTCAGTCCTTCAGGCTCAGACTCAGTCACACCACCAGCTTCCTGGGTCTCCAGCCTGCAGACAGCAGGTTATAGAACATCTTGGCTTCCAAAATCATGTGATTCCTCATTCATTCTCTCCCTCTCCCTAGGTAGGTGGATGGATGCATGGATGGATTGATAGACATATAGATAGATATCCCTTCACACTAGGTGGCAGCTAGGGGAGGGTCTTCTAGAGGAGGGTCATGTCAAGGGCAGCCCTAGCCCCCGGAGCCTGTCCCCTGCAGGGGGTGACATGCCCATGCCCCCCAGAAAGCACACCTCTCCACTTCTCAACCAACCACATGGGAGGATGAGAAGACAAATCACAAATCTACTTGTGCTTTTTCCCAGGTGTTGAAGAACCAACTATAGAGTTTATTGTTTTGCTTTAGAAAGATGCCAGATTGAGAACCAGATGTAGTCCCATCTCTGCCCCTTATTAGCCATGTGACCTCTGGCCACCTCTCTGAGCCTCAGCGTCCTCACCTTCAACACGCAGTTAACACCTGTCGTCCTCGCTCGCAGGATGCCCCGGAGATGCTACACGTGAAGACACTGTGATACTGAGTAGAGAGGAACTTACTTTATTGCTGTTACTCTCTGTTACCCCAAATGGACAGGAAAATGATCTTTACCTTAAGGAAATGGTTTCGAATAAAAAGTCGCTGTGCTTGAAGGGTTGTAGTGAAATGGAAATGGAGGTTTGGGTAACCCCCGTCAGAAGAGAGGAAGAGAGCCGGTGGCCTTTGTATTAGTCCACAGAAAACTGAGGGTTCAGGGGACGATGCCTCGGGAGCTCCCAGCCCCGCACACAGTGCACAAGCCCGCCCCAGGCGCTCGCTCGCGGCTCTGCACTGATTCGCCACGTAGTGCGCCGCGTACGCGGTACTGAGCTGTGCACTGGGAACCACGCACCTGCCACTCGGCTGACAGGTCTGTGTCCGTTATCACACAAAACCCGCCAGCAGCCCTGGAGGTCCCAGGTACATAACGCACGGGAAGACTGCATCTCGGCAGGGGAAGGCCTGTCCCACAGCCCTACTGCGAGGAAGACGAAGGACTGGCCCCCGGATCCCCCATGCCTAGCGCGGGGCTGTCCCGCACGCCGTCACTCACAGGCAGAGAACTGAGGCCCCGGGAGGAGAAATGACTTGCCCGTGTCACTCTGAAAGTCAGCAACCTGAGACCAGTCCCCATTCCCAGATCAAGATCCTCTGGCTACTTCTGCTCACACGGCCCCTTCCAACGCGCAGCCTGCAGCGTGCTCGCGGGGGGCTCTCACACGGCTACCGGGGTCACCCCGGGCTCTTTGCGTCAGGTGATTTACCTGACAGCCAGCTAATCTCTCCTTTCCTGGACTCTCCCCTTCCTGGCCCACGTGCCGCCCCAGTGACACGCTCAGTGCTGTAAATGAGGGTGTCGTGGCGTGTTCTCAGGTCTTACTGGAAGTGCAGCTGTTAAAAAATAATTTAGTAAACAGCCGGCCCAGTCCGTGCACGTCAGCAGCGCCGATCGGGGCTCTGACGTCAGCAAAGGCGGGGCCGAGGCCCTGAGCCAGAGGCCTCTCCAGCTGCCGTCCTGTCCTTGGCACCTGCCTGTGCCGCGGGCGGGCGGAGGACAGCCGGCACCCCACAGCCCTGGCCCTCTCCTGCTGGCTGCCGAAGCTTCAGTTTCCTTGAGAAAACAGTCCCGCACTCAAAACCGAGACCGAAGCGTTGTTCTCCCAGGTGACCACATTCCTTTCTGGGCTGCGCAGGAAAAGGGGACCAGAATACGGATAAAGATGCAGATAACTGAGACCCTAACCCGAAACTGCACGGGTGGGGCACTCCAGTAACAGGTCTCCCATCCACGCTGGTCCCAGTTGGGGGTCTCCTTGTCAACGCGGGACAAATAAGAATGGTTTGCTTGTAAAACCACAGTTCAGCCACAGTCCATGGGAGGGCTAAAGAAATTTTTGGAAGGAAGAATTGAAAACTCCACACTGGAAATGTGAGGATGGAAGCTCGAATTGGCTTCTTTAAAATGTCAGTGAGAGAGAAAACTTGCTACTTAAGCACTAAGGCTATTACAATGTTCTAGCGAATGTCGAAAGGAGGCTTTTTCCTTTTGTCTGAAAGCTCACGATCCCTCAGCCCTGCAGAGCGATGCCGACAGGGAGCGGGCCATAAATAGGAGACAAAAGTGAATGTCAGCATAAGTTCTGGATCAACCATCGATAATAACAGTAGTCACAGCAATTACTGTTGACTTAGCCGTAACCCACTCAGAAGGCGGCAGGGAGTTTGCCTTGTCCCACAGTGTCTCCAGCCTACAACAGTTGTTGGCACAGAGCTGCTCAATCTCTGTTTTGGACAGATCAAGGCATGTGTGAATTCCCTGTGCCAGACACCGTGTTTCACGCTGTCCGTGTGTCACGATTCACAGTCTCTTCCACCCCATGAAGCAGGTGTGATTCCCATTTTATGGATGAGGAAGGAAAGGTTTGGAGAGGTTGAGGAAGTCGTCCGGGGTTTGCAGCCGCGCAGCGTCAGAGCCGGGCTGGGAAGTGCGGCCAAGGTGCTTCCAGAGCTCATGCAATTGACCGGGACACCGGCCTCCTCTCTCCAAGCGCTGCCATCTCTAGCCGAGGTCTCTGGGCAGGCCCATGGGTCCCCAAGTTCTCCTTTGAATTGTGAAGGGGACCCCAGAAATTTCATGCAAAATGGTGTGTGTGTGTGCCCCTGGAGGCCGTGCTAGAATGAAAGCCCTTGGCCTTCAGATCTTCAGGGAAACCCAGGATCAAAAACCGTTTAGGAATCACTGTTCCAGACTCTACAGAATTACCTAGCAGGAGGGTGACCAGCTGCCCCTTTGCCCCCGTCAGTCTTGGTTTAACACTGAAAATCCCACGTCCTGGGAACCCCTGTTGGTAAGAGGCCTGTGGAGCCCTCGGGAGAAGGACGGATTGAGTCCGGGTTCCTGGCGCTTCTCCGTCAGCAGGAGAGAACAGGCTGAGAGGAGCAGGGAGGGGGGAAGCAGGGACAGGTAGGGGTTCCAAACCGGGGGTGGGAAAGGCCTGGGAGGAAGTCCTGGGGGCGGGCGAAGCGGGAGCACGAGGTGTTGGGGGCAGAGAGGTTTCCGAGGAGTGAAAGGGTGGCCGGAAGCTCCTCCTCCCCAAATTCTGCAGCTGGTGTCTGTTTACAGGAGCACAGGGTCATGTGGGTGAGGACAGTGGACATTGTGTCAGCATCGTGCACATTTTGTGAGCAATCCTCCCCTCCCAATCCACTGGGTGGTCCAGGGGGGTCCCCAGGAACCCCAAGAACCCTCCCCCTGCAGACCAGCAGCTCTAGGCGGATCAGACTCTGAGGCCCACAGTGCGTCTCTGGCACGAGCATCCCTGGAGACACCCAACGCCAATACGCGGTGAGGAACGTGAGCCGTGCGTTCCCAGGGAGATGTCCGGGTGCGCCTCAGGCCCGAGTTCCCCATGACAGATGAGGGGCCAGGGGAGGGGTCTGGGATCCCCCAGGCCTCTGCTGCAGCCCCAGGGAGGCCTGCGCCTGGCAACTGGAGGTCGTCAGCCTGCTACACCAGGGAAAGCAAGAGCAGGCTGGCCTGATACACCTCCTTCCCTGGCTTGACGGTGGCAGGACCACCCGGGAGAGCGTCGGCTTCCCTGATCCGAGCACTGCAGGCAGCCCTGCAGCTGGCGCAGCCGTGGGTCAGTTTGGGGATTACAAGGGGTTTGCTGGATGATCCCTCTGCGCCTGTCTTTTGTTTCCTAAGTTCAGGGTGCCCTTGTCCCCAAAGCCCTTTGGAACGTGTGGTTCTGAGCTCCAGGTGGCTGAGTTCTAGCACCCACAGGTGCCTTTCACCCTAAGGACCAGGCAGCCCCAGAAATGACAGTAGGGAGTCCTATGTGTGAGTCCTGCCAGGCACAGTGTTCCCAAAGCAAGCCTTCGTTCCCCAAGGTAGTGGCACTTGTCACTCAGGCCCACCTGGTCCCTGTCTTCTATTTGCATGGAGCATGGCCAGGAGGAGTATGTATGCAAACAATGAACAGAGTGTCACCTCACCTGGGCCATCTGTGTCAGAGGGCAGTCCCTTTTGAACATCCGCCTCTGCAGAGCCTGACCCGGCCTCGGCATGCCCTGTCTGGCTGCCTGTGGGCGGAATCCATCAGGGTGTGTAAGAAGTAACCACTGACATGGAGAATGGCACAGGCGTCTGACCCACAGGCCACAAACTTTGCCTGCGGAAGGAAGCCTAAGGGTACTTTGGTGGAGAAATGGCCAACCGTGCTAAATTAGGTGGTTTTCAGACCTGCGACCAAAAAACAGCTGTAGGGTTCCCTTCCCTGCTGTCAACATTCTTAGGGTGCAAAAGACAGTCCCGCCCACCCGTCCTAGGCAGAGCCCAGCCCTGTGGGTGACTGGTCACCAGGGCACAGGCTGGGGTTCCGGGAAGAAGCCAGCTTTCAAAGTGACTGCACACTGCTGTGAATCATCCCGATTCAAATGAGGTGCATTTGGAGACAGCCGATTGCCTCAGATTAAGGCACAGTTGCCTCAGAAAGGCATTTACCTCTGGGAGTTTCAGGTAGTGCAGAGAACAGCACATTTGCATGTAGAGTCTAAACTCACAGCCTGGCCGCCTTTCTGTGGCTGGCAGGACCCAGTGAAAGCCGACTCCAGGGCCTGCGATTCCTCCGTGCTTGGTCCCACCCCGCCCCATCAAAGCACAACTCATTTCATTTTCCAGCCGTGCCCCTCAGGAGTGGTGCCCACCTCTTCACCAGGGGTTCTTGCCATTTCCTGGGACTTTCTTTTTGCCACAAAGTGCTTTCTTGTTCTGGGTAACAATTGACCATCTCAGATACCAGCTACCCTCCAGGTCTCCGTGGTTGAAGTCAACTTCCGTTCTCGGGGATGTTTCTCCGTGTGTGTGAACAGCTCTCTCTGGCTTGTCCTCTACAGACCTAAACTCTGAGCTCTTCCTTCTAACCAAATCCTGGTTTGGAGAGCTTCACCGTCTAGTCCATCCTGCTTCAGGCTTGTTCTGTTGGTGGCTTCCTCTCAGAGTATGGACTTCACCAATATCACCTCCCTTGTTTCAGCCACTATACCCCTATTAATATAATCTAAAATCACATTGGCTGTTTTGGCATCCACAATGGCGACTCATAATGAGTCATTTAGAGTCAACAAAAACCTTTTTATAAATGGCACTGTCTGGTCACATCTTCCCCCCACATGCCCTCCCCTCCCCCCCCCGCCCCCACCCACAGCCAGTAGCTGTTCTGTTAGGTTTTAGAGCAAAATGCCAGACTTTATATTTGTCCCTGTTATATTTCTTCTTTTTGATTTGGCCTGTCATTCCTCCCCTGCCATCCAGCGTTGATTTTTGTGGTTTGGAAGCCTGGTGCGAGCACCTTCTGTTGATGGATCCAGATTGCTTGGAGAGCAGTTTCAGTGATGGGGACACCTAACGATGCTAGCCGACTGCTTGCTTTCCTCTGCCTTTTCCAGAAAGGTAATATGAGGCTGCGTGTTAATTGCTTTGCTGAAATATCCTAAAGTGTTAGGACAGGTAGAGATGTTAGGGACCATCTGGTTCAAACCCGTCATTTTACAGATGAAGACACTGAGGCCAGGTGAGGTTAAGGGGCTGCCTGGTCTGTGGCGGAACCAAACATCACGACTCAGATACTCCCACACTCAGGTACTCTTCGGTTATTTGCCCAGCACATTGCATCAGGTCTACTAGAAGATTCTGAAACAGGGGACCACAGAGCCCTGGCCCTTGGGGAGGAAAGGCTGGGCAGGTCCCAAAAATCAAGGACAGCAGTTCACCAACAGATGACGAGAAACAAAATGCCATCTGGCCGTGGGACAGAATATTACCCAGCCATGAAAAAGGAATGGAGGACTGGCTCACACCACAGCGTGGACTGGACGAACCTCGGAAAGAGTGTGGTAAGTGAAGAAGCCAATGGCAAAGACCACACGGTGTGCGATTCCAGTTACACGTAAGGTGCAGAACAGGCGGCCCTTAGAGACAGAAAGCACATGCGTGGTTGCCAAAGGCTGGGTGGACAGGGGCAGATGGCAGTGACTGCTGATGGGTACAGGGTTTCTCTTTGGTGTGTTGGAAATGACATGTTCTGCAATTAGACCGTGGTGATGGTTGCACAACCCCGTGAATGTACTCAAAACCACTGAATTGTACCTCTTAAAATGGTTAAAATGGTGAATTTTATGGTATGTGAATTACACCCTTAATTTTTAAAAAAAAAGCCTCAGCCTATCTTTCCACTGACTTGTGTCAAGAACAAAACCTTTCCTCCGTCCCTGACCAAGGAGCTTTGCAGAGGGTGGGGACGGCCTGCAGGGGCCACTGTCTGGGACAGATGGATTTATTTTCCACATAAAGGGCCTTTCTGCAATGTCCTTCCTGATGCAGCCTGTGTCCCCTGGGCTGCTGTCCTGGGCACCCCACCCCACCTGCCCTGCTCTCCCCTCCCCCACCCCTCCCCTGGGGTTTCAATGGGAAATGCCTTGTGTGTCTGCACCCCAGAGAACTGGGTCTCCTTTGGCTGCTCTGCCCTGAAAGAAAGTAGGGGACACTTGCTTGTCACTCTTCAGCCAGCTCCATGCTTGTGTGAAGAGCAACAAGGTTCAGTCATCTCCTGCCCTGTGCCCTCGGATTGCCTAACCTGCAGAGCAGCCCAGCCTTCCCCTTGCCCAGGCTCCATTCGGAGGAATTCAGGTGTAGCACCTGTGGCATCAGGATGAGTGACGGCAGCCAGCAGGAGTCAGCCAGCAGGAGTCACCCAGGGGACCCACCAGCTCTCAGAGCACAGGGTGAGGAAAAGGAGCCAGAAACTGGACAGCAAGTTTGCAGAAATCACAACCAAGAGGAAGAGAAGCAATTGGGACTGTTGCAGAAAAAAAAAAAGAATTTTAAATCCTTCTGTCCGTTGGAAGCGAATTGCTTTCACATTGGCTTCACTGATGCCCGCGTGGGCGGCACAGCCCCTGGCAGCCACCGAGCTGTGCGGGGGTGGAGAGCTCGGAACGAAAGGTCACCCCACTCTGCCCTCCCGCCCGGGCGGGCCTGCAACTGCAGCCAGGTACACCCGCTGCCTGGGCGGGCGCCCACACACCACACACACTCACACTACACCACACACACCACACACACACCCCACACACACCCCACACACACCACACACCACACCACACACCACACCACACACACCACACACCACACCACACACACCACACACACCACACACACACCACACACACACACAACACACACCACACACACACACAACACACACCCCACACCACACACCACACACCCCACACACCACACACACACCACACACACACACCACACACACACCACACTCACACCACACACACCACACCACACATACCACACTCACACCACACCACACACACCACACACACCACACACACACCACACACACACACAACACACACCCCACACC
>CM052436.1:4569432-4591928 GCA_028533085.1 Varecia variegata | reverse complement strand
CCACACTCACACCACACTCACACCACACCACACACACCACACACACCACACCACACACACCACACTCACACCACACACACCACACACACACACAACACACACCCCACACCACACACCACACACCCCACACACCACACACACACCACACACACCACACACACCACACCACACACACACACCACACACACCACACACCACACACCACACACACCACACACACACCCCACCACACATCACACACACCACACACACACCACACCACACACCACACACCACACACCACATACCAAACACACCACACACACTCACACCACACCACACACACACCACACACCACACTACACACCACACACATCACACACCACACACACTCACACCACACAGTCACACCACATACCACACACATACCACACACACGACATATCACACACTCACACCACACACCACACACACCACACACACCACACACACCACACACCACACACCACACCACATACTACACATCACACATCACAAACCACATACACACCACACAAACACACACCACACACAACATACACATCACACAAATACAATGAACCATACACACCTCACAGAGCACACACATCACACACCATACATCACACACTACACACCACACACACACCACATACACTACATACCACAAACACAACATACACATGACACAAACACACCAAACCATACACCCTTCACACACACAGCACACACATCGCACACCACAACACACACAACACACCACACACCCTACACACCACATGCACACCACACAAACCACACACACTACACACCACACACACACACCACACACACCACACACCACACACACACACCACACACACACACCACACACACCACACCACACACACCACACACCACACCACACACACCACACCCACACCACACACCACACCACACACACTACACACCACACAAACACACATATACCCACCGTGCACACACACCTCCCGCACACCCTGCGGACCCCACACCCGACGCAGCACACGGCACACACACTTCTCTGTCTCTCCACCAGTTTTTTGCTACGGCGGGGAGAGGAGTATTTAACTTCTCGGAGCCAATTAGGCGCCCATAGAGAGAAGGGCGAGAACATGAAAGCCCATGCTGCCCCGAGAAGCCCGGCGCTCACGGTCTTGTCATTACCGCCATAATGAGAACCAGCTTTTACTGAGCACTTTGTGCCTTCAAAGAACGGCACAAACACTAGCTGATTAAGCCACCCCACACCTCCTGGGGTCGGGGGTAAAGCCTGGTGCTCCTGTCACGGATGAAGGAAGAGGCGAACAGCTCGCCCAGAGGCACAGGGCACATCCAGGATTCTGGAACTCTCTGCTCCAGGTGACCCGGCCAACAAGCCCTGCTCCTCTCTCAGGGAAGGAGGTCAAAATAGGTGATACCAAGGACCAGCTGGCGCTACAGAGTTGAGGAAGGAGGACGAGAGGATGGCCAGTGGCTGGTGACATGATGTCCCCTGGCCTGTCATCGGAAAGTTGAGTGGCAGTGCCTATGAAGGGGAGCAGGAAGGAGGGGTGAGCCACCTTCTCATCCCTGTGCTGGCGGAGGAGGGAACAGAGGTCTCACAGAGGCTCAGGGACCAAGTTCATTCATTCTCACTTCCAGGAGTGATTCATTTTTACCACATCACCGCACCTCACTCCCAGGCAAGGTCTTTGTAACATCAGGCGGATGAACCTTTCCATATCCGAGAGAAAGTTTGCACACTGTAAGAACCTACCATCCCACGGGGAGATAGTTATGCTAATGAAATGGAAAAGAGAAAACTTTTCTCAAATCAAAGAGCTTTGAAAACCCATGTTTCCATATTCTTTCCTCCCAGAGGCTGATCCTCAGCGGAATCTCTGCCCTCACTCAAACCCCTGTTTGGACGCAGGTGTGCGTCCCCTCCTGAAAGGCCCCCACGGCACAACTTGGCTTCAGAAAGCCTGGGCTTTGGAAGTAGAAAGACTTCTCAGTTCATTGTCTCCCCATAGAAAGAGCATGCTTCACAGAGGCTGCTTTCTCTGACGTCGCTCCCTAGATCCGAACATCTAGGAAGAAGTTTAAAAGAGTAACTGTCCAACTCAAAGCCCAGAGCAACACGAACTAGACTGGCTCCTTTATCCATAGCTGGAGCAAGCTGCTTGTCTTCGCCTCGATGGTTATTTGAGCACATAATATGGAGCATAGAAACAGACACTCACCTTTTGTTTTCAGGGATTAAAAAGATTTTAAAAATCTGAAGCCAAAAAGACACGCACCAACAGAAGCAACCGTAAGAAACACAACCTAGAGAACAACTGCAGAAGAGAAAATGAGAACGACCCACAACTTTGTTCTGAGCTCTTCATTGGACATCTCATCTATTTTTATTTTTTCTAATGCTGGGATTTTTCACTAAGACCATTTTCTAATGCTGCTGTGGACATTTTCAGTACTAGGCATGAACTCGGGGCAGATGTGTTATTTTCAAGGACACGGTTTAACTGGGTGAATTGTATTTAGGCGAAACAATTTAAAATGCTACGTTGCATGACTTAGGTGGACCTTTTATTGGCACAATGTAAATGCATATTTTGCACAACGGAATCAATCTCAGAGTTCTTGTTAGAGAAGGTGTGAAATGGGTATTTTTAATCAATGCCAGCTGGTATCAAGAGCTCAAAAGTTCAAATCTGCCTCTGCCATCTGCCCGCTGACCAACCTCTTGTTGATTAACCACGTCTAGACTCGTGTCCCCATCTCTGAACAGGCAGTAGTAACAGTATCTTGCTGGCAGGCAGGTTGTAAAGATTAAATGAGATGTTGCCTGTGAAATAGCGGCCCACAGCCGGCACTTCCCTTTGCCCTTGGATATATTTTTCCACAATAAATTGTGTGCACCTTAGAAAAATCAAATCATCATTTGGTTATTTTTTGAGCTAATCAAAGGGATGCCTGTAAAATTATTGAAATTTATAGTTTTGTTTTCTGGATCTTTTAGTTAGAAATAAGGATTGATGAATGACAAAGAGAAGAGAGAGAGGGAGGGAGGGAGGAAAGAGAGAAAGCAGGAAGGGGGAGGGGAGGGAGGAGAGTCTATTTCATCAAACAAACACAAAGAACTTAAAATGGAGCTAATGCTATTTTGTCCTTCTCTGTGTATGAAAATCAGAAAGAAATCAAATGTCTTTGCCCATTTTTTGCTGCTTTACTTCGTGCTCACGAGCCCCCACCTGGACAGGCTGTGACCTGTTGCACCTATTTATGAAGACTGTCTTTTTCTTGAAACAACACACTGGATGAATACTCCTGGAGTTAGAGATATGTGAAAGCACCTGGTGGGGGCGGGTGACAAAAACTACAATAAAAAAGGCCATGTGCATGACGCACGGTAAGAGCTCGTGCTCAGTCAATATTTGCTGAATGAATGAATCCTAGCCTCAGATGGTATCTCTGACCTTTCATATATTATACTCTTTCACAGGGTTGGCTGCAAAACGGGTACCCCACTTCAACTTTCTGTGTTCGTGTGTATTCATGCTGTCACTGCACAGAATAGAAGCGCTGTGTTGTGTCACCTGTTTTATGGGATTGAGTGCATTCTCAGACCACATGCGCCACCATCATCTGCTAAAAAGGCATATTCCAGGCCTTTCCAAATGCCAAAGACCAGGGATTCTGAAGCTAAGCCGTGTTATATGTGACTGGTCCTAAATTAGCTTCTGTGGGTTGGGGACGGAGGAGAAATGTCTGGCTTCTAAAGAGGAGAGCCGCGAGGGCTGCCGTGGTTCCCTGCTAGCCTGCCTCCAGTATCATTGTCTGTCAGTCTGAAGGCCTAAGAGACACTGTTTAGGAAGCTTCAAATAAAGCCTTATTATTTAAATTTACAAAACCACCAGCTAAGAAACCAAAGTAACGTAAGCACTGTATTAGCAGGAGGGGAAATGAGCAGATCCTCATTTCTCATGGCGGAAAGTCTAGCGCTGATGCCAAAACTGGCTATCTCTGAAGTCATGCACGTATATCACTTAGCAACCTGGGACGATTGCCATCGACTAACACAGAAATAGTTACAGGATTGCATTGAAAATGGTGATTTCTGTGCAGCTGTCCTTGGGGGGAGTGGGCAGGGCAGGGAACTCTTGTTTCCAGATAAAATCCTTTTATACAGGTTAATTTTTTTCCCAGCCATGTCTAACTCATAGAAAAAAGGTAGGATTTGTATTTAAAAAGCATTTGTGCTGGTTGAGTCAGCCTCTCTGGGCAGAGGGGCCCACAAAAGTGACTCCAAAAGGTATTGAGTGGGTCTCTGAGCTGTCGCTTGACCTGCCTGGCACCAGGTAACTGTGAAGCGAATGAATAAATGAATAAATAACAACAAACGAGTAAGTAACCAAAGAAGCAGCGGAGACTTCAACGCTGGCTGCGTGATATGTGGGTGAACACACGCCCACCTTGCCCAGGGATCCGAAATGGACCCAGAGTGAAAGGCAAAACTGACCGTTGAGGGATTATCAGCCTCTTCTCTTCCTGCACCCCTTCCATTTTTTGAGTTTTTTTCTATTCTAATTTAAAAATTAAGAAACTAAAATATTGAAAGCTACATCGTACACAAACCACTTGCCAAAACGTCCTTGGCTGACACCACCACCCAGGAGCTCCCCAGGGTGGCCAGTGACCACCTTCTCATGTAGACTCCTCGGTGGGCTGCAGCCACCTCGACCTGCAGAACCTCCCCTGCAGAACCTCCCCTGCAGAACCTCCCCACAAACCTCAGCACTTTGAAGGCTTAAATCAAGGTCTTCCACAGAAAAGCCTAGGCAAACAAAAACAAACAAACAGGTTCTGGTTTTCCACCCAGCTCAAAGAGCCTTTGTCGAAGGGAATCAAAGCTCTCCGGCAGCCAGCTCATTAGGTTTAATCATCAACTGCGCTTATCCGATCCTCCCTGTGAAAGCCTCTGGAAGAAAGAAGGTGCCACACAATTCCTTTTGTGCTTTGGAGATTGCTTTCAAAACAGGCCTTGAGGTCAACTGCAGAGCAGCTTTGGCAGAAATGATAAGCAGAATGCAAAATGCACCCAGCTGATTTCCCAAAGTCGGGCAGAAGAGACTTCCCGCAGGCCCCTTGCCACTGGAAAGCAGGGTCGGGCCTGCCCTAACCACGTGTGTCAGGTTCATCTGCAGGAAACAGTGCTCACTTTGCTGTCCAAGACTCTGGAAAGGGGGGTCTCTTGAACTGTTTGGGTCTTGGTTTCCTTGACCAGGTCTTCACTATGGTTTAGAGCTGTGGGGTCTTTAGGTGGCATTTGTCTCAGTCAAGGTGACTGGTGAACTGTCCTCAACCCGATAAACCCAGCTCTGTGGTTCCAGTTCCAATATCCCGTCTGAGGGATGGCCAGGGAGGAGCTCTGCGGGTAGATGGTGATAAGAATAACAGCAAACAGTTGATACTATTGTCCGTGAACCTGCATTCAGTTGGGTTGCTTTGCTGGCACCCTGAAGTCAGTGATGCCACAGTGTCTGGTGGAATATTATTTAGTCATAAAAAGGGATGAAATCCTGTTGTCTGCACAACATGGATGAAACTAGAGGACACTATGTTAAGTGAAAAAAGCCAGGTGCAGGAAGACAAATATCGCATGTTCTCACTCATGGGTGGGAGCTAAAAAAAAAAATTGGTCTCATGGAGGCAGAGAGTGAGTGACGGTGACCAGAGACCAGAGGCTGGGAAGGGCAGTGGGGAGGGGCCGATAGAGAGGGGATGGTTAACGGGGACAAAAATACAGTTAGCGAGAAGGAGTAAGACCCAGTGTTTGGTAGCACGATGGGGTGACTATAGTTAACAATAATTTATCGTATATTTCAAAATAACTACAGAGCAGAATTGGAATGTTCCTAACACAAACAAATGATCAATGCTTGGAGTGATGGATGCCCCAGTCACCTTGATTTGATCATGACACGTTGTGTGCTCGTATCAAAACGCCACCTGTATCCCATAACCAGGTATGACTATTATGGATCCATGATAATTAAAAAAAAAAAAAACTTTAAAAATAAAATAAAAGGAAACTTTAAACAAGCTTCTTCAAAATCAAACAAACCAAACAAGGCAGCAGCCAAAGAATGAAGCAAAGAGCAAGTTAAGCCTCCACTGGAGTCTCCTGTGAGGCCAAAGGAACATCCCCTCGCAACAGCCTGCTCAGCGTCTTCCCGCCTTCCTTCCCCACCCTCCTCTCTGCATCTCATGTTTGGGTTCTCCAGGATTCTCTTCTCGCCAAAACAATCCTGCCACATTCTCCCAGGACACTCTCTTGCTTTGTCTGTCCCTCTTTACGCAACAGTAGTTCTCGAACCTTTCCCTGGAAAACCCCACCAGTTTCTCCCTTCGTGGGAACCTGTCCTTTCTTTCCTTATACCAGAAGATCAGGACCAAGGGGCATTACACAACGGGGGTCCTGAGCTTAGGGTCGGAACGAGAGGCTGGGATTATTGGTGCACATAACATGTGGTCTCCAAAACACTATTACAGTTTTATGGATGGGCCATGATGTGTTGGACACCATATTAAATTGCTGAATTTAACAGGTGCCCAAATTGGGGTTTTCTGAGTCGTGTTCTGAGGACACTGCTCCGGGGAGACGCTCCCTGATAAGAGCATGTGATGGGTAAACACATTTGGCAAACGTGTCATCCCTTATCCCTGTCTTGGACGTTCCTGGTACACATTACATTTCCGATAATTCCTGCAGTAGACATACCTGTTTGTCATTGGTTAACCCAGTATTTCCCTAACTCATTTGATCACCATACTTACTTGATCACGGAAAAAGAAGGTGCTGATGTTGTCAGCGTCACTGTTGGCCACAACGAGCACCCTGGCTCTGTGGTTGCGGGATCTGGAGCCCCTGGCGGGGACCGCAGTATTTGCGGTAGTGTAGACACGGCCTTGATGATTCTTTGCCAGGAGGTTTTGTTCCCCAGGCACAGGGGCTGGGCAAGGACGAGCCAATGAGACAATTCGGTGACGGACACTTGGCTGAAAACAGAACTTTTTAAAAGAAAAATTAGTAATCAACTTGGTGCTACTGGATGGGATTTCTTTCCAAAAATGGTCATGTCTTTCAAAAAGCCCCCAGATCCTTTTGTTTCCTTTCTGCACTCCCCTTCCCCACGGCCCCCCACCCTTCCTCAGCGTGGTGGTTTCAAAGTCAAATAGAGACTTCGTGTCCTGCAGACCTGGGGGGGGCGCCAGGAGCCGGCCCCCCGCTTCGACACCAGGGCTGCTGTGTTGAAGCGCTACTTTGAGGTCTGTGGCTCCAGGCATTTTGTTATTTTGCTGTTTGCTTTTGGAACTTCTTAAAACAAACCTCAAAGAAGAGAAAACTCCTGTTTAAAACGAATTCCATTTAGAATCCAAGAAATGACTCATAGAGGCTGTTTTGGCATTTATGTTCCCTGTAAAGATGATTAGACTCATAAATTCTATTTTTGAAATGTAGACTTTGTATCCCAAATATCTTCCAGAACAAAAAAAAAAGAGAAAAAAAAAAAACCTGATGTGAGGGGGGAGGAATGACGCTCCTCCTGACATATTTGGTATCATCTAAACACATGCTATTTGCCCACTTTTGCATTTCATCATCTATTTTTTCCCCCACAGGATTAAAGAGGTTGAGCAAAGTCTTGCTTAAAATGTTCTTGTTCTAAAGAAGACACTGACTTTTTATATCATTAGCTGACACATGGACCATGTTTGAGCTACTAATATAAAAAGTTCTGTTTTCACTCAAATGTCCAATGACCAATGAATGGATAAACAAGATGTGGAATATTATTCAGCCTTAAAAAGCAAGAAAATTCTGAACAAGTATGAGTTCCAAGTATGAGTAAACCTTGAGGATATTATGTTATATGAAATAAACTAGTCACAAAAGGTAAACATCGTATGATTGTTCGCATATGAGGTCCCTAGAGTAGTCGAATTCACAGGGACAGACAGCAGGATGGAGGTTGTCAGGGGCTGGGGGAGGGGGAGTTAGTGTTTTATGGGGACAGAGTTTGAGTTTGGGCAGATGGAAAAGATCTGTAGATGGGTGGTGGTGAGGGTTGTACAACAGTGTGAATATGCTTTAATGCCCCCGAGCTGCACACTCGCAAATGGTTAAAATGGTAAATTTTATGTTATGCACATTTTACCTCAATTAAAAAGAAGTTCAGTTTTCTCTGGGAGCAGACTTTGAGAAATTCCAGTGGTCTGAGGCCTCTCCCTGCCTGTTTTTCATTTTACCAACATTGCTACTCCAAAAATAATCAAGTTATTCATTCTTCAAAGGTAAGGCTTGGCTGGACCTAGGACCTGCTTCGTCACAAACTGGGCACGGTCCCCGTGAGTAAGGTGGCCATGAGGTGTGCGAGGCTGGCAGGTGGCAGGTGCAGCCTTCCCTCTTGGGAGAAAGTCTCAGCCGCAGAGATGCGATGGCTCCGAGAATTGTTTTCAGTTATCGTAGCGTCGCACACACTCACGAACCTACCCCTTTGTTCCTGAGCAATAAATCGTCAACTGCGGCGTGTTCAAAGCAGCACGGCCCTCCATCTGGCCGTAAAATTAATCTGAAAACTGCTCTTTCATTTTTAATTGTGTGGCCAGCCCCTGTTTTTAGGAAGCATTTTGTTTGTTAGGTATTTTTTGATAACACCTAAAAAGCAATGCTGCTCATGAAAAAGGACTTCATGTGTGCCCATTCAGGGACAATGTACGGCACTCAGCTCGAACCTCAAAGAAATATCCCGCTGTTTGAGTTTTAAATAAAAAAATAATGGCAAGAGTAAAGATCTTTTGAGAACTTCATTTTCAAGAGAGCCTCTGGCATGACTGAAGACGTGATAAACATCTCACGTACATTTTCATGCTTTCCAATTAGGACACGTCCCACATTTCAGAATTACATGTTACAAGATAGATACAGCGGGGCCGGCGAGCGGCCTAACATTCCACCAATAACCCCTGTGAAACATGTTCCCATCTGTCTAACTGGGTTTGTCCACAACTGGCTGATCAAGTGTCTCTCTTTACCGTGTACCTGGATGGACTTTGGTAAAGTAGGCATATTGGAGGACTGAACTTACCAAACACAGACCAAACTGTTAGATAAACTTTACAAACAAAAAGTTCGCTACACTTTTTTCACACGTAGGCACCTCCCACTGTCTGCGCTGGGGCTGGTTTGGGGGGATGTTAACGCGGCGGGCTTCACCTCCTCACTTCAGGCCCTGGACCATGTGACACCAGCGATGACAACAAGCTCTACGGGGCGGCACATCACACCGGCGTGGTCACCCTCAGCGCCACTGTGGACTGCCTCACCCCACAGTCCGGGCAGAAGGCAGGACGAGATTCCTCCTGGAGGTCCAACGATGGGCCCCACCCAGCAGGGCCCCACGCAGCAAAGCCTGCATGGTGGCCATGGAGACGGGCCATGCGTGGAGCCCCTGGATGGTGTCCCTTGCTCTGCAATGGAGGGTGGCTGGTGTCAGCACTTCCCTGACCTCAGGAAACTCCGCTGTCTGTCAAGAGCAAGATGAGAAGATGCAGGCAGGGGCGGCCCCAGCAAGGCTGCCAGCCCGGCCTCCACCTGTCCCTCCGCAGCCCTCCTGCAGCTCCTGCCGCCCTGTGCCCTCTGCCCTCTGCCCTGAGGCCCACTGTCCTCTCAGAGGGTGCCCCACCAACCCCAGGAGGGGTGTTGGGTCTCAGGAATGCCTGCAGTGTGATGGGAGACAGTGCAGGCCCAAGGGGCTGGGGGGATGACTGGCGGGAAGGGGGACTCACGTGGTCCAGGTGGACAGCGGCTGCATTCACTCACTCACTCCTACAGTCACTCAGAGGCAGGTCACTGGGTCCTCACTCTGTGTTCTAGAGGTCGGGAACTGGCAGCAAACGAGACAGGTGGAACCCTATTGTCACACCGCTGAGGATCTAGAGACAGACAGTGCTAAGCAAGAATGCACAGACTTCAAACAACGACATGTGCTGTGGGGAACGCCAGAGCGGGTGACAAGCTGCAGAGCCTCTGGGGGTCGTCAGGGGACAGCCACACTAAGACCTCAGTGACAAAAAGGAGCCAGCAAGCAAAGATACAAGGAAAAGCTTTGTATGGGGGAAACATCAAGTGCAAAGACCCTGAGGTAGGGGGGCTGGGGTTTCAAGGAGCGACCGGCCTTGTGGGACAGACATGCGGGGATCCGAGTGACAGAAGTGGGTGGGGGCCCCTCACACCAAGCATCGTGGGGGAGGTGTGACACCAGTGTCCACCTGTCCTCTGAGGACACTCTCTGTTCTCACCTGGAGCCCTGAGCATGGGCTTCTTCACTGCCCAGGAAGCTGATGGAAAAACCTGTGTGATCCAAACCCCAGTGACTGGTGCCCTGTCCCCCTGGCACACTGCGGAAGAGGCTCCTGCCTCCACCGGCGGTTGCCATCCAAACACCACCGTCACTCGCAGCCTGTCGCAGTCTCCCCAGAGACAGCAGAGCCAGGACGCCAGGCCACCCTTCTCCCGTCCCGATTTCTCTACTGTGTAACTAGACCAGTCCTTCTCACCAGGGGGGCATGTTTCCCTCAGGGGACATTGGCAATTTCTGGAGGCATTTTTGGTTGGCACAAATGGCACACAGCGCTGCTGGCACCTGACAGGTGGGGGTGGGATGCCGCCAGCACCCTACAGTGCACACGACAGCCCCCACAACAGAACACTGTCCCATCCACAAGGTCAGTAGATGGGCGAGAAGGAGGTGATCCCAGGGAGAACACCAGAGAGGAATTTGTACTAGGAAAAAGTGACCAGCAATAAAGCTGGCTCCGCTCCTTTCGAAAGTAAATGCCTCCCCGCTTTGTCCCACACGGGGAAGCAAGGGAGCCTCTATTTCAGTCTGTGAACCCGCCTGTCCCGCCAGCGTTCTGGCACAGCCCTGGCTGCCGCAGGGACAGCTGGGTGTGGCCTGCTGCCTCAGGGGGAGAAGCCCCAGCGTGGGCCGGAGCTGCGAGCATGGGCAGGCAGACCACCCTGGGCTCTGGGGCTGCCGGGAGCCTCTGGAAGCCAGAGCACAACCAGCTGGGTCCCTTAAGGGACCGGATGTGAGGCGTGAAGCTGCCGGGGCTTCCTGGCATCGTGGGTTTTCATTTTTGAGCTTTTTTCTCCCTCTTTCTATCTGCCCATTAAAACGCACAAATTCAAAGCAGGAGTGTGTTTAAAACTACCCTTAAATAGCTATGCCAGTGATGTCATCACACAACACCATTGTTAAGGGCTGAACTGTGTCCCCCAAAATTCATATGTTTAAGCCCTAACCACCAGGAGCTCAGAATTGGACTGTGTTTGGACATGGGGTCTTTTAAGGGGTAATTAATGTAAAATGAGGTCATTAGGGTGGTCCCTGACCCAATATTACTGGTGTCCTAACAAGAAGAGATTAGGACACAGACATACACATGTGAAGACACAAGGAGAAGACGGCATCTACAAGCCAAGAGAGACACCCCAGACCCAACCCTGCAGACACCTGGATCTCGTACCTCCAGCCTCCAGAACTGTGAGAAAATAAGTTTCTGTTGTCTGAGATGCCCAGTCTGTGGCATGCTCTGTGGCAGCCCCAGCAAAGAGTCTTAGAGCTGTGAGGGGTTCAGAAGCCTCCGTGGGTCCTGCCCTCCAGAGCCAACATCTCCCTGATGAGCACACTCGGAGACGTGCTGGCCTCTGATCACCATCAGGGACGGACACTCCACTGCTCCACACAGACTTGTTTAGCCTCGCGTGTTAGTTTCCTCTGCTGCTACAACAAATGTCCTTAATCTTGGGGGTTTAAGGCAGGGTTGGGGAACCTGCAGCCTTAAGGTCACATGTGCCCTTCTAGGTCCTTTTGACTGAATCCAAATTTTACAGAACAAATCCTTTTATTTTTATTAATACACTTTTGTTCATTTTTTATATTTTTATTTTATTTTTAAAATAAAATACCAAAGAATAAAATAAGTTTCAATGAAATAATCCTCCCAGATTGACCGGCACAACTGGAACATTAGTAAGTCATAAGGGCTAAATTGACGGCTGCTACGCTCATGTTTTAATTCTAACTTCCCCCAACTGGATGGCCCCACTACTGCTTGAGGCTGGTTGGTGAGAGTTTATGGGGGTTGAGTACGCCAGTCTGTTATCAGCTTTTGACAACGATGCACTGTGTTTCTGTTTGAAGTGGAATTTGTGAATAGTTGCACAGCTTGACAGTATTTTTTAATTCTGTCTGCTTGACAGCCCATCATGTCAAAGAAGACCAAGAGAAAGCTGAAGGAAGAAAACAGATTTTTTAATGAGGATTGGTAATTGCAATATTATCTTGTTTCTGCTAAAGAGAAGTTGATGTGCTTGCTTTGTGATACTGCAATATCAACATTAAAGAAATTCAGTGCTCATCAGCATTATAACACTCGTAAGGACCACAAACATTTTAAATTAGAGGGAGAGGCATGAGAGGTTGTATTGCAGAAATTAAAAGATGAAAAACAAAAGCAAAGACAATTCTTTCAAGCAGCAATAAGACCTGGAAATAATGCCACAGAAGCAACTTATAAAGTAGCTTATATATTTGGGAAAAAAGGGAAGCCATTCAGTGATGCAGAAATTGTGAAAGAATGAAGTGTTGAAGTTGTACGATGTTTAGAGCCTGATAATACTTCAAAGTAAGAACAACTGCATCTTTCAAGGAGAACCATAACTGATCGGCAGCATGAATTAGCCTTCAACTTAACAGAACACTTTCATGCAATACTTCAAAAGGAAAGTATATATTATTTAATTGCTTTGGATGAATCAACTGATACTACTGACTGCACAAGTTTTATACTTCATTGGGGTCATAACAGATTTTCTTTGCTACAAACATTTACTTGCTTTGGGCACTCTTGGGAGCAGAATACAGGGAATAGATATCTTCAACAACTTTCAAGACAAATGTCATGAAGTTGGACTCAATTTGGTAAATAAAGTGAATGTATGTACAGATGGTGCACCTTCCATGACAGGAAAACATGAAGAGTTTATTGCATAGATTTAAAAATGTATGAACAGATACGGATGCTCGCATTTCTTTTCATTGTATCTTGCATCAGCAAAATCTCTGTGCTAAAGCAGCTACTATTTTAAGTGACGCTTTGCAACAAGTTATAAGTATTGTTAACTATATTAGTTTCATAACATGCTAAAGTTGAAGGATGAGGCATTCAGTGTAGATTTGCTGTATCATTCTAAAGTGCATTGGCTATCAAAGGGACAGGTGTGAGCCAAAATTTTATCTCTGCAAGAACAGATAGTTAAATTTTATGAAGAATGGAATCAACAATGTGAATTATTGAAAGAAGATTTCTATAGGAATGCAGCATTTCTGTGTGTTATCATGTCAAATCAAAATGACTTAAATATTTCTTCGCAAGGTAAAACTAAGTCTATATATGATATGTAGCAAAAAATCTAAGCATTTTGAAGAAAGCCAACTTTTTTTCAAAGCACTTCATCTTCAAAAGGAAATTTCGGATGAACATTTTCCCCAGTTAGCAAAGGTCATTGATGAGCAGGATGATATATGTGAATCATCTGAAGAATCGGCAGCTGTTATAGACCTGTTAATTGCAGAATACAATGAATGGTTCACGGACTTTGAGAATCATGACATCACACTCAAATTAGCCTTTCAGCCTCACCTAGTTGATATCACCAAGACACCTGAAGAACCACAGATGGAATTGATTGGGCTCTCAGTAGATGACATTTTAAAGTCATTGTTTGACACTAAGAAAGATCCAGTTGAAATATGGAAAAATTCAGTAGAATACCCACGCCTTCGGCAACATGCCCGAAAAATGCTTTCTTGTTTTTCAACCACTTGTGACTTTGAATCTACATTCCCCTACCTAACCCAAATCAAGACGCCCTTAAGGTCACAAATGACTGATGCCCACCTAGAGGATCAACAAACTGTGGACCCCATGCTGCAACCAGATATTCAAACGCCTGCCAACAAAAAGCAGACACAACAAAATTGTTAAAAGGTTAGTTAACTTTAAAATTAACAAATAGTTTTCATTTTTTGAAGTTATTAAGTACATTGTGGGGAAGCTTTGCAAAAATAACAGGAAAATACCTAATCCTACAATTTCCCCAGTAACAGTTAAAGATCGATCCTATGAGCTCTCTCACTAATAGGCACCCTGCAGGAGTTCTGTTTTGCACAACTTCGGAAATAGCTGAATGGGTAGAAAAGAGATGTATGTCTCTTTCTTTCAAAATTGGCTTGGGAGAACCTGCTTTTACAGAGTTCCTGAGTCTACAGCAGGAGAACGAGCTCCAAGCCTCAACCATATCTCGAGGACAGAGTCACATCTCCCGTGATAATCCTTTCTCCAAGGAAAGGCAGGAAACCAAATCTTGGACTTTGACATGCTGCTGCAGCTTTTGTTGTCTTCACTCCCCTGAAAATCAGCGAGCCACTTGGCCTCACTGCTGGCCTCTCCCTTCTCTTTCTTTGGGATGCCACACCGTCTCTCTGCTCTTTTTCCTCTCTCTCTCTTTCTCTCTCTCCCTTTCTGTCTCTCCTTCTCCTCTAAGAAGATAAAATAAATTTTACTTTTATATCTTAATATCTGTGTGAGTAATCTTTCTCCACCCACACCATAAGCACCTACTAGGCTTTCTACCCTAACATAGTAGTTAGATTTTTACAACATAATGTACATTTTTAAACATATCTAATTCCGGTTTCTTGAATGGGGCCTTATTTGATTACAGGTAAATTAATATGGCCTTCCAACATGAAAAGGTTCCCCACCCCTGGTTTAAGGCAATAGCAATTTGTCCTCTCACAGCTCTGGAGGCCAGAAGTCCAAAATCAGATTCTCCTGGGGCCTGTTGGGAGAAGCTGTTTCCTGCCTTTCCCACACCAAGAGCTACATTCTTGCCCATGGCTCCTTCCTCCATCTTCAAGGCCAGCAGGGCAGCACCTTGCGTCAGTAGTCAGAGGGACTTCTCCTCTTCATCAAATCTCCCCCTGCCTGCCTCTTATAAGAACATTTGTGACTGCATTTAGGGGCCACCTGGAAGAGCCAAGATAATCTCCCATCGCAAGACGTTTAACTAAATCACATCTGCAAAGTCTTTGGCATATAATGTGACATATTCACAGGTCCCAGGGATTAGGATGTGGATATCTTCATTCTCAACCAGGGCCATGCTGTCCCCAAAGGGAAGAAAACTGGTGCTTGAAGGGTGAGCAAATCTTAGATATTGCAATGGTTTGTGGCCTTTTAACTCTTTACTCCATCCAACAAAGTCTTACTCTTTAGGATTTAATCTTTGTCACTGGGAATAAATTAAATTAAATTTAAGTTGATTGCTTTAATTTTTCCCCTGGAGGGGTGATAATGATGGAAAGGTTGAGTGGCACTGCCCCGACCCTGCCCTGGGGCTCCCTCCCACTCTCTTCCTTGCAGGAATCCTGTGCACTGAGGAGTAGCTTAGGCTCACTCACACTCAAGCATAAGCACTCAATGGGGGTGGGACATTCTGCACCAGCCACCGGCCATGTTGCCCAGAGCTGTGCACGTGCCCTAGGGAGGAGGGAGCAAGTGCAGCAGGCTGGTGGCTTCCTCTTCATCACTCTGCCAGGATGGTGGCCCTGTCCCCTGCTTCTGTCAAGGGCAGCTCTGCCTCTCCCTCCTCCCTACTCATAGTCACAGGCCTGTGGCCACATGGTTCCCACGTCTGGCCTCCTCCCAGAATGTCAGCCCTCAGCCAGTCTCCTCCTCACTCACGCTTCCCAGGAGGGCAGCGGGATGGGTTGATCAGTCACTATTCAGTTTCTAATATCCCTTTTGTTAGTTTCCTTGCTGCTTCTGTACCAAATTACCAAAGGCTTAGCCGTTTAAAAAGAAACACAATTTGGGGGCTAGAGGGAGGAAAAAAATTTCTTTCCTCACCCTCCTAGATTCCCCAGCTACGGCTCTGTAAATGACACTAACTGCTATGGGTTGAAAGTCCCCTTGAGACTCAAGTTGAAATTTAATTGCCAATGTCATGTATTGGGAGGTGGGGCATTTAAGAGGTGATTAATGGATCAATGCTGGTACTGTGGGAGTGGGTGAGTTGTCACAGGAGTGGGCCCGTGATACAAAGGCTGAGCTCACGTCTGCCTTCTCCCAGCGGTGAGTCTCCCCAGGTGCTGGTGCTGTGCTCCTGGGCTTCCCAGCCTCCAGAACTGGGAGCCAAATCTGTCTCTTTTTGTAAGTAAATTACCCAGTCTGCAGTATTTTCTGTTATAGCAGCAGAAAATGGACCAAGGCACTGATGAAAGGCACATTGACAAGAGAAAAGCAGATGGAAGTTTATCAACGTGTGCGTCTCACACACGAGAACACTCAGTGATGAGTAACGTAGAGGGGTGGTTAGAACCTGGGCTTATGCAGCGTCTTAACAAAAGAACAGTCAGCCTTGTAGAAAAGTGACAAGACAAAGGAAAAGAACTTTGAGTTTCAAGGGGAGGGCAAAGTGTGGGAAGGCAAAGATATGGGTAACCTAAGTAAAGGTAGACAAGGGCTAGTTAATAAGGTTTGACATGGAAATTCCCCTGGTGCCATCATAGTCTGATCAAATTCCATACTTCTTGGTAGAGAGGGGAAGAGAGTATCTCTGCAAATTTATATCCTACTTTTGGAGAAATAGGGGGAAGGCAGGGAGCTTCTTCTATATCTGCTTCTTCTCAATTGCCTTCAGCTCAATCCTGATGCCAAAGTGGTGTATTTTGGGGTGGCACATTCTGCTACCCTTGAGGGCCCACCCAGATACTCCAGGATGATCTCCCATTACAAGATCCTTAATGTGATCACATCTGCAAAGTCCCTTTTGCCATGGACAGTAACACGTTCACAGGTTCCAGGGATTAGGACACTGGCCTCTTTGGGGGAGGGGAGGGGACACTGTTCAGCCTACCACATGCCTTAAGGCAGCGTTCTTGTGCCAGGACACTTTATTGGCTGACAGACAGCCCGGAGGGCAGTCCCCATCCATGGCGGGCAGAGAGGTTAACTCATGGGACACAACCCAACATGGCAGCCTGGGGATCAGGAGGCATCGAAAAAAACTGGGTTTTTGGCCACACCTGCAAGTCGTGCCTTGAATATTTTCCCAAGAGTATTTGTATTTTTGAAGCTGGCTTTGGATTAAACAGTTAAAGGTCAGATGGCAGGGATGGCATTGGGGATAAAGGCCTCCCCTTGAGCTGGCCGTCACCCACTCTATTACAGGAAACAGACAAGCAGCGCAAAAGCCTCCAGAAGCTTGAAAAACTCCGGATGGGGCAACATCCCCCAGTCCAAACCCCAGTTTTCCTTCTGAGGTTGTGCAACATATCGCTTTTGGGAAGTGAGGTCACCGCTTCTCTGTTGGTCCAGCCGCAGCGCGGCAGAGCGCAATATACAAAGAGTTTGTGGAGCTTGGATTAGCTCATTCTCTTACCCCCCACCCAGCAGATATTTTTTTTTTTTTTCCTAAAAGCATGCTTTTAAAGAAATGGTTCCCAAATAGTCACAGGGAACTTGAATACTAACAAACACATCATTAAACGTATACGACTTCCTTCCAGTACATTCCGTCCAGATGCAGGGGACGGTTAAGGCATTTATTCTCAGACCACCCTCATTACTGTTCCCACCCACCCTTCATTTTATTAAATTGCCTTTAGGCCAAAAAAAAAAAAGTCATAAAGATCTAAGTTGCTGCTTCTCCTTTTCTTTCTTCAACTCAGTGAAGCTAAACAGGCAATAGTTAGTTCCAGCAAATGACCTAAGATGGTTCCTCATTTTCTCTATTTTGTGGGTCCTGAGAAGCTGCCATTTCCCCTCAAGGGTCTGGAAGTCCAGCTGATGGCTCCAGAGCCAGTCCCCCCTCCTGGGAGGAGGAACAAACGCTTTCCAACGACACTCCACACTCGCTGCTGCTCAGAGCCTGCCACCCACCCACCTGCTGCTATAGCACAAACCGCCCAGAGAGCCACCAGCATTCAGGTCACTGCCACGTAAGTGCTGAGTGTGGCGGGTTGAATTGTGTCCCCAAAAAAGATACGTTGAAGCTTGAACCCCTGCTACCAGCGAATGTGACTTATTTGGAAATAGGTTTCTGCAGATACAATCAAGTTGAGATGAAGTCCTGCTGGTGTAGGGCGGGCCCTAAATCCAATGCCTGGTGTCCTGGTAAGAAGAGGATACAGCCAGGCCCCGAGGCAAGGCGACGTGCAGACACAAAGGAAGAGCACCGTGTGACCGCAGCAATTCTCTGCAAGCCCCGAACACTGAGGATCGTGGGCAGCCGCCAGAAAGCAGGGAAAGGCGAGGAGGGAGTCTCTGCCTGAGTTCCTAAGAGGAGCCAACTGATTTCAGACTCCTGGCCTCCAGAACTGTGAGAGAATAAATCTCTGTTGTTTTAAGCCACCAAGTTGGTGGCACTTTGTTACAGCAGACCCAGGAAATTCATACCCTAAGTTGGGCCCTAACATGCCCCTTTTGGTCACTTCAACTCAAAAGTCACTGTCGGTCTCTATTCATAATACGTCTCCTCTGCTTCTCCCGTCTGCTTCCGAGGTTTCCACCTCAGCCTGATGTAGGCTGCAAATTCACGTAAGAACCGCCAAGGCCCTCTTGGGGTTTGATTAGCTCCAAAGGAGGAAAAAACGAACTGTATCCTCCCCAGATTTCCCTCCTCCAAGTTCTCTTAAAGTAGGATGGACCATGTTGAAGGCTGCAAAACAAAAGCAAAATAATGCCATGCATATCGTCTACAAGGGCCTCTGCCCAGGGAGGAAAGAAGACGTGTATCTATTGAGGAGCTAGCTGTGCCTGACTCCCTGCTGGAGTGTCCCCTAGAATGTCTCCTGCTCACCATCACAAGGTGAGGGCCAAGGTGCCCATCCTAAAGGTGCAGGGTGTCTGAGCTGGGGTCCGACACGAGGCCTCCTTGCCCCGAAGATCACACGTGGATTCGCCCCACGACTTGGTGTTGCAGCAGCCTTCTTCCCTAGCCAGGGTCTGCGCGAGGCTGCTCACTTCCAATTCAGCTCAGCGTAATGACAGCAGCAGTTCTTAAACTGTCAGGGGCATCAGAATATCCTGGAGGACCTGATGATGACACACCCACTGCTGTTCCCTCCCCACAGCCTCTGACTCAGTGGCTCTGGGGGGGCCTGAGAATCAGCATCACAGACACATCTATCTCTAAGCAAGCGTGAGAGGTTGGTCCGGGTTCCACAGTTTGAGAACCATCAGGTCGTGTGAACATGGGATGGGGTCAGGTATGAGCCAAGTCCCAGTGTCCACACCCTGGAGTGGTGGACAGAGAAGGCCAGAAACCACAGGGGCTCTCCTTCCTCCACCCCTGCCACCCGCCACCTCTCCTGAGCTCTCCTTCCCTTGCCAGCTGCTCCGCCAGGCAGTGACCTGAGTGCTGTAACCCACACCCTCCGTCTGACCCTCCGCCGTCCTTCCTGGGCTCACAAAGCCCGTTTCCCCATTTTTCGTCTGCCAGTGGTTCATTCCTGGAGCAGAAAGACTGCTGAACTTCTGCTCTGCTGAGCAGGTGTGCCCATAAGGAGATGTCATTCCTTTCCCCACCTTTCCTGTCTTCATTGCACTTTCCTTTTGCAATTTTCTTTTTGTTTTGCTGTATGTTGTGTTATGGGCTGGATCGTGTCTTCCCCAAACTCCTGTGTTGAAGCTCTAACCCCCAGTTTCTCAGAAGGGGACTAGGTTTGGAGACAGGGCCTTCAAAGAGGTGAGCAAGGTGAAATGAGGTCATTACGGTGAATCCCAGTCCACTGTGACTTGTGTTCTTATAAGAAGAGGAAATTAGGACACAGACACTCACAGACCATGTGAGGACACAGCAAGAAGGTTGCTGTCTGCAAGCCAACGAGACAGGTCTCAGGGGAAACCAACCCTGCTGACATCCTGGTCTTGGACTTCCAGCCTCCAGGGCTGTGGGACAATAAACGTCTGCTGTTTGAGTCACCCAGTCTGGGGCATTTTGTTATGGCAGCCTGAGCTGTCTGATACGCAGTTTGTATTTCTGTCTCTCCACTGGACTGTAAACTCCTCGAGGATGGGAGCTGTGTCTTTTCATCCTTGGACCCCCAACACTTAGCTTGTGTCTGGCATAATTAAACAGCATAATAATGATGATCATGGTAAAATAACAAGAGCTATTATTTATTGAGCACTTACTATGTGCTAGGCCCTGGGCTAAGCACCACTTATTTATTTACTTATTTATGGCTCTTTACTCTGTTAAATAATCTTTTCTAAAAACTTTTTTTGAGATGTAATTGATCTACAAAAAATCGCACATATTTAATGTTTAATTTTGATGAGTTTGTGCATATACATACAGCCATGGTGCCATCAGCACAGTCAAGGCACTAAACATACCCATCACCTTCAAAAAGTTCCCTGTTCATCTATGTTTTGTGTTTTGTGGTAAGAGCTCTTAACATGAGATCTATCTTCTGAACATATTTTAAAGTGCACAATACTATATTGTTAACCATAGGTACACACTGAACAGCAGATCTCTAGAACTTAACTCATCTTGCATAACCGAAACTTTATACTCATTGAGCAACAACTCCCCAGCCCCCTCTCCCAGCCCCCGGCAGCCACCATTCTACTCTCGGCTTCTAGGAGCCTGACGATTTCAGATGCCTCATAGAAGTGGAATCATTTTGCAGTATTTGTCCTTATGTGACTGGATAAGCACTTTGTATTGAATCCGCACAGCTGTGACGTACGTACCATAATTATCTCCACTCTAAAAGTCAGAGTCCTGAGGCTCAGAGAGGTGAAGGAACCTGCCCACAGACACACAGCTAGCGAGTGGTACATGCGGTCAGCTGCACGCTGGCCCCAAACGTATCCACTTCCTGACCCCTGGAACCTGTGAATGTTCCGGGGCCAAAAGTACTGCACATCGTTAAAGAGACTTTTCAGAAGCGATTACAGATTTTGAGATGAAGAGATTGTCCTGGGTTATTCAGGCATGTCCTAAATGCCATCTCAGGGTCCTTACAGAAGGTCACGGAGGAAGACGTGCTGCGGAAGACGGAGGCAACATGACCACTGAAGCAAGATGCGTGCTGCCGGGTCAGAGATGGAGGAAGGGACTACGGGCCAAGGAGTGTCAGCCACCACCAGAAGCTGGAAGGTAAGGAACAGATTCTCCCCTGACCCTCCAGCGAGGGCACAGCCCTGCTAGCACCGTGGTTTCAGCCCAGGGAAACTAGTTTCAGGTTTCTGCCCTCCAGGCGTGGAGCAGAATAAAGTTGTATGGTTTTAAACCATTAGGTTTGTGATAATTTGTGACAATAGCCACAGGAATCTCCCACAGTAAAGAAAGAGTTTAAACCCAGGCAGTCTGTCTTTAGGACCTGCATTCTTTATAAAGATTTTAAGAACTTTTTCCTTAAGACTTAAAATATTTTTAATGAGATAAAATTACATAGAGTGAAATGCACAAAATGACTTGATAAATTTAAACATCTGTGTAGGCCCCACCCAAGTCAAGACATAGAACAGATCGTCCCCCAGAAAATTCCCTCACGCCCCTTTCTCACCGATCCACTCCCTGTCCAGAGGCAGCCACTGTCCTGATTTCTATCAGTGTAGAGTGGTTCTGCCTGTTCTTGAATATCACGTTAATAAAAAGCTTACCGTATGTTATGGTTCCTTGTCTCTCATCCATGGCTTGAATATACCACAAACTGCTATCGTTTGCCTGTGGGTGGACGCCTGGGCTGTTTTCAGTTTTGGGCTGTGATGCGGAAAGCTGCTACGAACACTCTCGGGCAAGTCTTTTTATGGGCACTTGTTTCCATTTCATTTCTCTGGACAAACCCTTGCCAGGAGTGGGATTGCAGGGTGGTGGGTTCAGCGTGTGTTTCACTTTACGGGAAACTGCCACATTGGTGTTCCTGAGTGCCTGCCACTTGACGATGCCCCACAGGGAGGGGTGTCCCCTGCCTCCCATCCTCAGTGTCACTCACCATTGGACACCTGCGCTCCTGACCATGGTGCACATTGAGGTGCCACAGAGCACACTGAGGTTTAAGCTTTCACAGGGTTTGCTGTGAACCTCCAAAAAGCACCAGCAAAGTACCAGGCAGGCACTGTCTTAGTGCACCAGAAATATTCCTTTCTGATTCTTTTACTAAATGAACGGGAGTTTGTTCATCTGAAAGATAAACAGCTTTGGACCATATAGCCACAAAATAATATTTTTGTACGTCTTATTTCTTTTAAAACCTTTCTGAAATGTTGGAGTCACTGTATGTCCTCTCACCACCCGATTAAAATGCCTGGTCTCAGGGACTAGCCCTCCAAACTCTGCTCAGGAC
>CM052436.1:4552003-4568932 GCA_028533085.1 Varecia variegata | reverse complement strand
AGACGGGCCTGGAGAGGCTGCGCCTGGAGCCCAGGGCCACGGACCATGGAGGGACACGCCTGTCACTCAGTCAGTGAGGACAGCCCGACTCAGAGAAGGCCAAACACCAATGGATTCTGCACATGGAGACAAAGTCTCCTTTCTCAACGGAACAGTGGATTGTCTAAGGAAAACATCAACTGAAAGCATAAAGATAAATTGTGAGGATGTCAGTGTTTACCAGGAATCTTGAACCTTTCTCTGTCAGTCTGAAACGTACCCAGGCAGGTCATGCAAATATTCCGAATATGTTTGTTTAACGTCTACCTGTGTCCAAATAAGATCTTTTTATAAAACTCAACAGACCAGCTCATAAATGGCAAATTCTTCGTTGCACCTTTCCAGCCACACAGAACAAGACTTCTTTGTTGAAAGTTAAATTCGACTATTATCAATGTTATTCTGTCCCAAAGAGCAGGTCAGGGCTAAGCTGACGTTTCCTCCCGTTGTGACAATACAGAGCTTTCCCACTGTCTCGGGCCTCCCTCTTCTCCCTTTATTTCAGCCCATCACACTCAGAAGGCACGTCAGAGTTCGCTAAAAACACAACACCCGAAACTCCAAGGCCTCGCACGTGTCCACCTACTATGCACAACTAGGAGTAACTTTTTTAGTAAGGGGCAGCAACAGATCTCGCCAGCCAAAGCCAGTGAACTTGTGTGTGATTCACAGGAGGCTCGTCTAATACAGGCCTGTTTTTATAGTTATATTCTGTTTGTCTAGAGAAAAATCACAAGAAGTAACACAGTGGTGTATGACTGGCCTAGTTCTCTGACCCCTCTGACTGGGGAGCCTCCGCTGGAGTTACTCTACTGCCCCCCACCAACTGCATTTTGGCCAGCACGGAGCTGCCATGTCTCACAGGAGGAGTCTCTGTCCCCACTGCCAGCTGGCAGCCCAGCCAGGACACGCATGTCAAGGGAGAGGAAGCGGCTGTGGTCCCCTGGCCTGGCCTCCTCTAGTGATAGCATTTAGGCCCCAACTCTCCAGAAAATCCCTGAAAGTGCCTTTTTCCTGCCCAGCTGTGTGCCCAGATCTGGTGTTTGGAAAATATGGTCGCTAGGAACCACACAAGAATCTGCCCACCCTGTGCTGTGGGCGTCATCCCAGTATACAAACAGCCACTGAGAAGCTCTCGGGTGTCTGCAGATGCCACCAGCCCAGCTGCAGTAACAACCACAGCCACACGGGCCTGTAGGCAACCGCTGCAGGTCCGGCAGCGCCCAGCCAAGCAGCCCAACTCCCTCCCTCTCTGCCCCGGCTCCCCCGGTCCAAGCCGCCATGCTCTCTCCCGGGACGGGACGACTGCAGCAGCGGCCTGAGCAATCTTCCTGCTTTCCTGCCTGTTTGGGCTTCCCGAGAGCCACCTCCAGTCACGTCTTCCCTGGCTCAGAGCCCTGCAGTGGCCTCCCGTCCCATGCAGAGGTACATTCAAAAGGCCCAAGTGGCCTCAAAGTCCTCACCATATGGCCCGAGCCCCTCTCCAGCCCCACCTCAATCCCTGCCCCTTCATTCATCCTTTCCAGGATGACGTCCTCTCTTCTGTTCCTCACGTGGCTCCTTCCTGCTCTGAGCCCTGGGCCGGGCGGTTCCCTCTACGCTGCATCCACCCCCACGACCCGTCCCCCCTCCGGCTGTGGCCCGGGTGTTGACTTTCATCACCAGCCGTCCCGTCCTCCTCCAAGGCAACTTCCTACCGCAGAGGCCAAGTGTCATGTCCCCAATTTTCATATGTTGACATCCAAACTCCAAGTACCTTAGAATGCAACCTTATTTGGACATGGGGTCACAGCGGATGTAATTAGTTTAGATGAGGTTACTGGGGTTGACTCTAGTCCAACATGCCTGGTGTCCTTATAAAAAGGGGAAGTTTGGACACAGACACGCACACGGGAAGGATGCCACGTGAAGGTGAGGGCAGGGATCTGAGTGATGCCTCTGGGCCCCAAGGAACACCAGAGACGGCCGGCAACGCAGCAGAAGCTGGAGGCCAGGCCTGGGGCATTCTCCTTCGCAGCCTCAGAGGGAACCAGCCCTGCTGAAGCCTTGATCTTGGGCTTCCAGCCTCCAGAACTGTGTGGTTAAGCCACCCAGTGTGTGGCACTTCTGTGGCTGCCCTAGGAAACCGACACTGGGAAAGCTACGGTCCCGTTTCCCGGACCCCGTGCAGCTAGGACCGGGAGAGCTGGCCCCGCCAACTCAACGCCCTGCGTGAGGTTTGGAGGGCCGCGCCGCTGAGCGGAGGTGGGCGGCTGTCTTGCTGCCACCTGGTGTTACTGCTGGCCCAGCCACGGCAGCTCTGGGGTCCCTGCAGCAGCGTCCAGAGGTGCCACTTTGCGAGTTTCCAGAGACAGCGCGGGTGGCAGCAGCAGGCCACTTCCAGGCCCCGGGATCCAGCTGTGACACGTGGCTGTGGCTGCCACCCCAGCTGCAATTCCCAGTGTTCCCGACAGTGGCGGTGAGCGCAGCTCCTGGCAAGCCACCGTGGTGTGGTTTTGTCACTGGGACAGACCTGACAAAGCGGATTGAAAAAAACTTTAGTGGTTTTTTTCCTTCTTTCTTTTAACAATTTTACTTTAGTGTTCGTCATCTAGAAGCACAGCTGCTCAAGGACATCAGGTGACCCAAATCCTACAAATAGCCACGTGACCCACTGCCGGACGCCAGAGGTCCAGACCCACGTAAAGCCGGTGCAGACCAGCGCAGGCGACTTCCGGTTTCCTTTGACTCATTAATATATCATTATAAGGCCAAAAACGCTCCCCCGCATGAGAAACCCGCCCTGGACACACCTGCGACATGTGACGACGCGTGTGCGTGACGCCACCCTGGACACACCTGCGACATGTGAAGACACATGTGCGTGAACGCCACCTGGGCATGCCGACACACTCCTCCGCACTGCATTAACGATTTAAAATGCCAACATCTCCCTTTGCTCGGGGAGAAGGTGTTAAAGCACAAGCTTTCCCTTCCCCACTCTCCGGCTAAAGGATTGAAAACCGGAACGCTTGCCCGGTTGGATGTTCTTTCTTTGCAGCTGGTGGAAAGTAGGGAGAGAGCAGAGTTGTCCGGTAATTGTTTGGGAGCGATTCTGGGGGGCCCGGCCCTTTGAAGGATGCTGAAAGCCCTGCACGAAATCCTGTTCCGCTCAGCGCAGCCAGGAGGCTGCCCTTTCTGCCGCCCGACGCTGGCTGGCGGCTCACGTTTAGACTCTGACACGACTTTGCTCGAAGACCCCGTCGACCACGCCAGCCTCGCCCTCCTGCGCTGTGTTTTCGTGGCGCTCGCGGATTTAAGGGAGTTGTGCCTGCTTCCCCATGTGCCCCCGCTGCCTGGACTGGGACCTCCGTGGGAACACCGATCTTGTCGCCCCGGGCCCTTCCCCCACGTCCTCACCCCTAGAGCAGGGCTTGGCGCACAGTGGGCGCTTTTTGGATAATTGTAGAAGAAAGAGAGAAAAGGAATTTCTAAGTTCAGCTTCTCCTTTAAGAAGCTGCCGAAGACATTTTTCGAACACTTAAAATACGTGAAACAGGGCTGCCTGGGTTAAACGTTGGAAGAACTACAGTGAAGACGGTTCTGCAGGTGCTGACTTTTCTCCTCTGCTCTGAAATGTTATGCTTTGCAGTTTCAAATAAGAAATGCACAGCTCCGGAGCATGTGATAGATTACTTTAAAAAAAAAAGTCACTGGCGTAACGGAGGTTCTGTAAGGCAGGATCCACAGGACGAGGTGGAAACTAGACGTCTGTGCCTGGCACTGGGCTCGTGGCCGTGGTCACCGCGGACCACCTGGAAGCCCCTCACACGGTCGAGCTCCTCCTCACGGCAGCCTGATGCATCTGGCAAGGTGGGGGCTTCACCTGTAATATTAGGTTTTTATTAAAAACATGATGTTGGCTTTCTGAGGGCTGCTCTGGGCTGCCCCAAACCAGTCCCACCTGTTTTTGCCAAATAGGGTTTTGTTGGCATACAGCCAGGTCCGTTTGTTTGCATGTTGTCTACAGCTGCTCTCCAGGTTTGAGTCTTCTATGGGCCACAAATCCTAAAATATTACCCCCACCCAGCCCCTTAAGAAAATGTCAGCTCCTGCTCTAAACACACCCGCTGGCCCAGTGGCCTCGGGCCCTGCCCACAGCCTTGCTGTGGCCTTTGTGCATGGGTTTGGGACCAACCGAGCCCCCTGGAGGCCCCTGACCACTCCTTCCTGGGGAGTGGGAGCCCGGGGTTCCCAGCCCGCGTGGCAGCTCTGGCCAGTGAAACAAGACGCAGACACAAGCCAGCTCCAGGCTGAGGCGGTGAAATGCCCCCTGGGCAGTTCTCCATCTCGCTTCTCTCCCCACAGCAACCAGAGAGTCCCGGAGAGCTGGAGCCACGGCCCCTGCGAGGCAGAGGAGGGTGGAATCCCCACCCTGATGAGTGTGGTGGTCTTTTGTGGCGATAATGTGCTTTTCTCAAAGGTTAAATAAAAGGGCGCACTGGCCCCAAATCTCAGATGGACATTTTTTAGTTTAACTAGAGAAAAAAGCACAGCTAAGATCAACTGTCCTTTTCTTCAGCAAAGACGGCAATTCATCATGCCTCTGAGCATGTTAAAGAGTCCCCAAGACTCCAGCACCTACTCCTGCTACTACTGATGGTGGTGACGATGACGATGATAGCAAGAACGAGGAGAACATTATCCATGTGCAGGGGCGGTGGCAGCTGCTCTCCAAGCATTCTCCTGTTTCATCTGAACAACACCTGTGAGGCAGGGAGTATTCCGATCCCCATTTTAAGGAGGAGGAACCTGAGGCTTAGAGAGGATAAGTGACTGGTTCAAGGTCACACACAGCTATCAAGTGACACACCTTGGATATAAATCCGGGCTCCTTTTGTGGGGCATGGAGGGAAGTCAGAAAACACAGATGTAACGGACTCTGAATGACACCGTGTCCTTGCAAACAGAACAGGTTGAGAGACACAGGGCAGCCGTCTGGGTGTCAGGGGAGAAGGGGTGGCCACCTCCAGCCATCCAGCCAAGGAGGTCTGGGGACATGCTAGCCCCTGCCTTTATTTCCATTAGCAACCTCAAAGCCACTCCTTGAGATGATGAGAATAATAATATTTAAATGTGGATAAAAGCTTCTAGCTGATTTTATTAATCTGAAACGTTAACATCTAAGTAAGAATTTGCAACATGATTTGCAAACTTAATTGTTTCTTCCAACCAGATTATGTCCCCAAGTCTGTCCTTTAGGGAAATTCCAAAACCTACACCGATGTCCAGCTCCCTGCCCACCTGCAGCCCAGCCCACCTGTGGCCACAACTGATTCACAGTCCAGGTATTGGGGCAGAGCAGGGCTGAGGGGCTTCACCGTCCCCCCCTAACAAGGCACTCAGTGCTCTGCCTATTTTCCTGGGTAGAAATCGCCTCTCAGGGATTTGACTTCATGAAAACCACCTTCCCCATGGCAGGCAACTGTGTCTCATGTTTCAGTGGCTTTGGTTTGCGTTTGAAAATTTGGTGGGAAGTTTCATGACATGTATTAAATTATTAAATTTAGTTATTTAAATTAAATTAGTGCATCCTGTTACCTGATCGGGACCGCTATAGAAATCAGCACCCTGGGAGAAAGGGCAAAGGTACCTAAGGCACCTTGCCATGTGGATCGTGATGGCAGTGCCCTGAGATGGCGCGACCAAGAATCGAGACAGATTTGAGACCTTACTGCATTTCAGCCTGGCTGTGGGCACCTGCAGGACTGTAACTCTTAGCATCCTAGTCGTGCTTTGTGATTATCAAAATATCTTCCCAAATCCTTAAGCCTCCAGGCCCAAGGTCATGAAGCCACATGGAGGTGGTTCAGGTACAGAGCAGAGAACATTGAGGATGCACTGAGTTGTCTGAGATCTGCAGGCCCTGGGAAGGTCCACAGCCACAGGGAGAAAGCCCCTGCCTCAGTGGTTCTCAATCAGGGAAGATTTTCCCCTCAGAGGCTTTTGGCCACGTCTGGAGTGGGGCCAGGACTGCAGTAAGGACAGGCACAAGGAGACAGAAAGAAGTCTCCACTCACAGGGCCACGAAAGCACAGGTGCCTTGCTTTCCTGCCTTTGTCCTGCCCCTGGCCTGGAGACATTCTTGGTTGTCACTAAGGGGCAAGGGGACCCTACTGGCATTTTGTGAACAATGCCCAGAGGTCCTGCTAAACATCCTACACTGCACAGGACAGCCCATTCAACAAACAATGACCCGGCCCCAGATGTCAATAGTGCCGAACTTGAGAGCCCCTGCCCTGGTTCAGTGTGTTTAATAAAGAAACAAAAGCCATGGTTGATTCTGGAATTCTAAACTCTTATGACAGCCAACCGCCAGCTTCCACCCTGCTATAATTACCCAGGCAAAGTGAGTTAGCAGTCTGAGGCGCCCCATAAAACTAGCCCTCTAATTGTTGTGGTTTAGCAGCCTGAGACCGCGGGCTGAGCAGGAGAGGACGAGGTCAGGCCCTGCGGAAGCCAGACACAGCCACACCTGCGGCCAGCAAGGAGCGAGCACCTGGCAAGTGCAGTGGGGCTCCGGTTCACAGAGAATGCCATCTCCAAGGCCTGTCACTATTATGACGTCACTTTAGGAAGAAAATGGGTGAAGCTGAGCTGTCGACTTAAATATCCCCAACTGTCTAACAAATGGGAAGCCCAGCATAATTTTATTCTAGTAAAACCCAATGACGTAGGGTTGACAATCATTGCCCCATTGGTTGATGAGCACTCTGAGGTTTAGAGGAGTCCCATGGCCCCCGGGAGGTGACACGGCCAAGCGACCATCCTGGGCAGCCAGGGCCCATCTCTTGGACCCGTGCCAGGGTCACTCACCTTCTTCAGAGCTCAGGGAAAGACAATGGCACCTGCTGCTCGGCACTGAATGCCCAACCCTCCCGGAGGCCAGGTGAGGCTCTCGGACAGACTCAACACTGGGCGCCTTAGCAGAGCAGGGACAGCCGTGCCTCTGCTCACACCGACAGGGACGGCAGTGGCAGACACAGCCCGCGCAGCCTTCAGCAGACAGACCGTGCGTCTGGGCTTGGGGGTCCTGGTTTGGATGAAGGCACTGAGGGGTCTGTTTTGTTTGAGCAAAAGAGGCCGTGTCAATTTCAGAGCCATTTTTCTCTTCAGTCACGCACGGCGGTGTCCTTCCATGCCTCTCTCGGAGGATCATCTGCATGGGTAATGGGATTAGAGCTTTGATCTCGGATTTTGTGTCATTTATTCTGTCAATTTCTGATTCATCCCTCTCAATGGTTTTGCCACAGTCTCTTCCTGAGTTATGTAAAGTAGGATCCGGATCAGACCCAGCCTGTTTTGAAACAGAAATGAAGAAACAGTGCTAAGATGCAAAGGCTCTGTCCGAGGAGTGTCCTTCGTGGACATGTACACAGGCTCAGGCTCCTGCGCCTGTTTTGTGGGCACACGCACACGTGCACCCAGAAACCCGCAGCTGCTTCTGGCGGGTGCCGTGCCCTCTCCTTCCCTGGAGCCCCCACCCAGCGCCCAGGTCCCGCTGTGGGGTGCCCACACGTTGGGTCCACCTCTCAGAGCTGCCCCCAACCACCCTCTGGAGGACCCTGTGTCAGGGCCTGGGCTTACAGCTTTGCATGTGCGTGTTTGTTGTGACTTGAACTTTCCTCTACTGGAAATCTAACTCTTAGGTCTAATGGAGATGATCACAAGACCAAGCAGCCCCTTTGCTGGCGGCCAAACCTTCATGACGAGGGCCCAGCCCACCACTGCCTTGCAGGAGGGACGGGTGTGCCAAAGGGCTTTGCGGGCTGGATCCGAACCTCCCACTTCAAGGAGGAGCACTCTGTTAAATTCTCCATGGTGATACTGGAGCAGAAGCTTAGGTCAGAGACAGTCCTCGAGGAGAGATCCCCAGCTTGGGGGCTGTTTGCTTTGCCATGTCTGGTGCTGTCACTGGGCCTGGGTCCCCCGTTACTTCCAAGTGGCCCACCTACCCCGTGCCGTCAGAAGGGAGGGAGGGGGTCTGGGAAGGCAAAGCTGGTGTCCCCTCCAAGGGGAAGGAACCGGCCTTCCTGCGGGACCTACCTACACTTGACCTCTCCTCCCACTGACCCCACCCCAGCCTCCCCACAGCGCCCACCCACACCCCCTTAGGGCTCAGTCACCGTCTCGCAGACGTTGGGTTTATCCATGGGCAGTTCTCGTCATGGCCGCAAAGGGAACGAGTGACTTCACTTAGCACAGCCTGGCGGTACATGCTGAGTGATTGAAGGAAGGAAGGAAGGAAGGCATGGTGATCTGTCCTCACAGCTGTCTGCTAAGACAATAAAAAGTCATTGCTTTTGTCATGCTGCGATCACCAAGCCCCCTTTCCTGCCCTCAACCCCAGGAAGCCAGATTTCAGCTGAACCCTGGCCTCACACAAAGGCAAGCCCCGCAGGTGTTGTCACCCTGGTGTCGGTGTTGTCCTTGTTCACGGGGCACTGGGGCTGCTGGGAGAGGACCCCAGAGAGGAACCAGCGGCTCAGAAGAGCCCAAATCTGGCCCATCTCAAGCAGGGAGCGGGCCCCCCATCTAGAGGGACATGCGGCAGGCACAGGTGTGCCCCAGACACCTGCCCTCGCTCCCCTCCACAGAGCAGCCCTGTGTCCGTGGCCTTGTCTCCTGGGCTCCCGGTTCCTTCCACTTTGTCCACTAGAGCCCTTAGCACAATAATGATCGTTATTTTAAATTCCTGATCTGATAATTCCAACACCTCTGCCATACCTGAGTCGGATTCTGATGTGTGCTCTTTTTCTCCAAACTCCTTTTGTGTCATTAGCATTCCTCCTAACTTTTTATTGAAAGCCACATATGTGGCACTGGGTCAACAGTTCCCACGCAGGCTTCTGCCTCCATAAATTGGGACTGTCTGCATCTGCCTGTCTGTCTGTCTAAGTTTGGGGGCAGAGGTTTGCCCTGTGACCTCAGTTCTCTGATGGATCTAAGAAGAATGTTGATTTTCAGTTCGTTGAGCTTTCTTCCAGTTGTGTGGGCAGGAGTGACGGCTTCCAAGCTTCTTATGCGCCAGACCAGAAACCGAAAGTTTCCCCACTCCTCCATCCCCAGAATCCACACCACCTTCCGCCGTCTGTCCATGGCGCTGCCTCCCAGCCTTTGAGAACCCCGTGGACTCCACCTGGGGGTCTTCCCCCTCTCCCCGCCATCTGCATGTTTCCAGCATCTCTTAGGTCTGGCTACAGGCTGTTTGCTCTGACAGTTCTCCCTGGCGCCCAGTTGGGACGGCCAAGGCCCTGGCTCCATCTCTCTACTGGCACATCAGATACTGCCCACGACATTGCTCATTGGGCACCGTCTCTCTTGTGAGACTGAAAGTACCTTGAGCACAAAGAACGTGGGCCTGGCATCTTTCCATCCCCAAGAGTGGTACTGGTCAGATAAAGATCTATGACTTTAAATCTCTGTCATACGGCCAACCCGTCCTGCGTGCATTTCCAAAACTGTATTATCTTGACATTACTAGAGTATCTTTTGGGGAAGTGGCTGTCACTGTTTACCAAAGTATCACAAAATACAGCTGCTTAAAGTAGAGATTAAGAACCTGAGGACAGGATCAGTGTAAAAGAAGTAGCTACATTGGGGTGCTAGGAATCACCTTAGGAATTTGGGGAAGGGCAAGGAGAAGTGTTATAGAAAGGCAGGGCAGGCAGGGGAGGGAAGCTGAAGACAGTGAAAGCCTGGAACTGAGCAAATGCCCATGGGGCGTTTTTAGGCACAGAAATGCTTCTTCCCAAAGTTGTTGGTGTTGTTGCAGCATAAACGTCCCAGTTCCCCAAGCCAGGGGCCAAATCTGCACACGTACACGACGCTTTGTGTGAGTGCACGCAGGAGGGAGAGACCCTGCGCTCCATGTCTTGGCAGACACAGTGAGAAACAAATGGGGATTGCAAAAGAAAGGAGAGATGGTCCCTAAGTGGAACCAACTCAGCCAAAGCAGGAATTCAGAGTATGGGGCTTCCCAGGACCCACAGAACAGGTTTGAAGACCTGTAGAACGGGTTTTTGAAAAGGTCAAGTTGCCCCCGTTGCGTGTGCAGATGCAGGACAAACACATGGACAGGTGCAGCCTGTGCAGCCACGCTTCAGAGAGAACCTGATGGTGTGGACTCTATTTGTGACACAAGGGTCCAATTAAGGCAAAGCTGTATGGAGGAAGGAGGCCCCTGTGGGATTGTTTGTTCTGTTGTGTTTTGCAAAGCAGACTCCACAGTGACTTCATCTGCCCCAAATGGGGGCAACTGGTAGGAATTTGCAGCTACAGTGTGTTGGCCAAGAGCCAGGCAGCCATGCAGGGGGTGGAGGGAAAGATACTCTGAGCCACTGGGCCCTCCAGCCAGCCTCCTGGTGTGTGTCTGGTTAGAGGGCCCAGGGTGACTGGTCCTTCCTGAGGAGTGGAGCCTGGGCTCAGGGATGACCAGGAGTGGGACCACCTGCCTGGGTTGTCAACCTGCCCTCACCTGGGTGCCAGCTGGCCCAGCCCTGGTGCCCAAGGTTGATTAACCCAGGAATAAAAAGTCAGTCTCTCTCTCTCTCTTTTTCTCATTTCTATTATTTCTGTCCTGGAGCCAAGGTTCTGAGAAGCCTGCACCCTCAGATCCCATCTGTAAATCTTCTAGTCAAACTCCCTCCAGCAATCCCATTATCTAATACCCTAGATATTCCCCAAACACATAATAGAACACTAATATGACTGCCGGGGGGCATCCCCAGGGATTGCAAGGAAACTCTGCAAAAGCAGAGCAAATCCAAACCAAAAAAACCCTTCTGCACGAGGCCAAGGAGCTGGAGTCAGTTGTAAGGAAACATCAGTAATACTGTTTGGGAAAACAAAGAGTCATATAACACATGGCTTTTCAAAGAAAGTTATTGAATGCTTTCAAATAGCTCGAACAACAGCGCTTGGCAGATTAAAAGCCGTCACTGTACCTGCAGGTGCATATCAAGTTCAGACATCTGATTCCGGGTCCCAGGCCATGGAAGGGCGGCAGGCTCAGCTCAGACATAACCATTCTTGCTTAATGCCTGTTTCGAAGCCCGTGTAATTCATTGCTGGGGTTGCGTTTCATGTTTAGGTTGTCTCGCTTTCTTTGTTCTTAGCAAACAACCAACCAACACCAGCAGGCCAAGCATTCTTTAGAATCATGGAATCACAGAATGTTAACATTGGGAGGCAGCTTGGAAGTCCAGACTCCAATCCCTCTGCTTTTCAGAAAAGCTAACTGGGGCTGGGGAAGGAAAGCAAATGGTCCCCTGGGCCAGAGGAGGAGGATCCACAACAGGGAAGGGGCAGCCCTTGGAGAAGAACCGGATTCTTACATGAAATAGCAATTCCTGATTTCACACCACCTGGACTTAACGATAATGACACCACTATTTGATTTTTATTTTTAGTTTATAAACAGCTCTCAATTGAACTCTCTTTTGACATCTGCAATCTGCCTCTAAATGCATGCATTAGGAACCACATGTTTCAGAGTAGGAAACCAAGACTTAGAGAGATTTAGTGATTGGGCCAAGATTCCAAGGATGGGGGCTTATGACTAGGCTAGCCATGGCCTTGTCAGTTTTGAGAGCTGACTGGTCACTGGTGTGAACTGTGACTGTCCCAGGCAAATCGAGGGGCTGGGTCACCTGGTCTGTGACCTCAAGCCCACGCAAGTCCTATTCAGCCACATGGTCCCCAGCCCTACCCTTCCATTGCATTAGCCCTCATATTTTTCAAAACACTTTTATGGGTCTCTGGTGCTAAGTGACCCGGGGAGTTACGCAGGGTGGACATGTGCGTCATTGACACAAGAGGAAATGGAGCATCCAGAATCAGCTTTTTAGAGGTCATGTAAGCCAGAAGGATTTGCCTGGGTGCAAAGGCGAGTGTCCTGGATCCGGCAGTAGATCTGGGGATCCTGAGTCCCGCTGCAGACCCGGGATCCTCAGTCCCACTCTCAAATTCTCTTTCCCACACACATTTCCTCCACCCAAGAAAGGAGAGAGTAAGGAAATATTTAATAGGTTAGTAACATAGGAGACCAAACATTTTTTTTCAAGTAAGAGAGAGAAATGACGGTGGAGGGAAGAGTCATCCATGTGAAGTCTGGCCTTCAGGGGACCGGCATGTCAGAATGGGTTCCAGACAGCAGGCCCATCCTACCAGGTCTGGGGGAACTGAGAAGTGTCTTAAGTCCCCACAGTCCACAGAATACGTGGCCAGTTGTTCCCTAAAAAGAATCAAGCCTCAGCCTGGTTATGCTGGCTCTCTGGGTCACACGACAGCCTAAATTGGGGGCCCAAAATCTGGCAGCCCATGGAAGTCACCTGGAAGCTGAGGGCCATCCCGGATCTGTGGGACCAGAGTCTGGTTTGAACCAGCTCTCGAGGCAACCCCGATGGGCAGCCAGATGGGAAGTAGGGATTTGGCTTTTTTTGTTTTTTTTTTTTTGTTTTGTTTGTTTTTTTACGTGTTATAAATTTTATTAAAGTTAACATTCCATGAGATCATACTCATACAAATCAAACTGCAAAAAATTCCAGGCATACAAACTATTATCTGTGTTAATGTGCCATCTTTCTTCTCTAAATGTCAAAAATGTACTTGTTTTAATGATACAAAAAAGTCTTTAGAAAGTCAGATCCATTGTCCATTTGTGTTGGGTAAGAAACCTATGTCTTCATTCATTTCATGGAATCCATGTTAAAAGAACCCTGTCTTGGGTTGTATATTATCACAGGACTCTTGTATTAACCCATTTTCCTCAATTCCCCATAGTGGACTGCCATCTTGATTTTCAGTGGTAGGATCCATTTGAGACTCTTCAAGCTGACTGGGTATAAATCCTTCAACCACTGTCTACTACGTTGTACAAGTCCTTTAAAGGATTCAGTTTGGGGATTCACATTTTTGCTATACACAGTACAGACCTTCCTAAAGATTTCCTTTATCTTCAAGGACAAAACTCCAATGTCTCAGTCTTCAAAATGGCATACCTCAAATAAAAGAATTGTATTTGTTCAGAACCATCAGCAACCAAATAATTTTAATCTTGCAAGTCACCGGGTGCGAACGCGGCCACCGGCAGCTCCTAGTCACCCAAACCCCACTCCCGGGCAGGACTGCCTACCCGAGCCTCCTGCCTGCACTGGGTCCAGGCGCCGGGGCCCCGGGGAGCCTCCGCAGCCACTGCCATGGGCTGTTTTTTTTTAATTTCAAAATATTATGGGGGTAGAAACGTTGAGGTTACATATATTGCCTTTGCACCATTCGAGTCATAGCTACAAATGTGCCCCTCCACAGACAGTGCGTACTGCACCCATTAGGTGTGAATTTAGCCATCCCCTCCTCCCCCCCACCCCCTGCCCAGAAGTAGGGGCTTGAATACCATTAATTTTTATCACCATGTGTGCAAAGTAATTTCTGAGATCTGCCTGTTATGTCACATGAGATAATGCAAGGAAAAGCATTTTATAAACTTAAAAAATAAACTATGTAATTACTATTTTTAGAGTGTGGTTTTAGGTATTTGGGTAAAGCATGGATTTAGTTGAGACCTTGGCCCTGTCCCTTAGGGAGCGGTGGGACCTCAGGCAAGTCACACAACCTTCCCAACCCTTGGTTTTCTCAGCTGTAAAATGACGGTGATGATTGAATGAACATTGCAGGCAATGGTGAGAGTCAAATTATATGGTTTATATAAATTGCCTCCTACATTAGGGACACTTGGAAAATGGTAGCTTTGGGGGAATGTTGTTTTGTTACCTCTATCCTTGGTAGTTTGGGCAATTCACAGCGTGAAGGGTGGATGTCTGCTTCTCTCACTACATTTGGAATCAGCAGCCCAGCTCACGCCAGCACAGTGGCCGTAAGTCTGCACTTTGCACCCAGCCCTGCAGTCTAAGATGGCATCTTGCTGGTCTGGGTCTAAGGCAATTGCAGGAGCACACGTTAGTCCCTCATTGAGTATTTTCCCCAGCTCAGGGTCAGACTCGGATGCTCTGGGGGAAACAAAGGAGTCCAGTGAAATCTCTTCCTGAGAGTAAAGTAGGAGAATCACCATGGCAACTCAAACCTGAAAACGGGGAAGTCATGCCAACCGTGCAGAAGGAATTCAAAGGTGTGGGCAGGAAAGTCTTATGTTGGGGAAGGTATCTCAGCTAGACTTTGATGAATGGTGGGATTTGTGCATGTGGAGATGGCTGGAAGGGCTCTCTTGGTGAAGGGAACCGTCTAGATAAGAGCTCAGAGGCTCAGAGGAGGTCACGGTGGCTCTGAGTCAGGGCGGGCGTGAGAGTTCAGCAGGCTGGTGGTGGTGTGCCCACACTCATGGGGCAAGGAACAGTGTGACACCTGCCCTGCCCACCCCCACTCTGCCTGCCCAGGAGATTGGGGCTCCCAGGTGGGATGGGCCCCTTCCTAATTCCTGCCAGGTGTTTCATTCCATAGGAGGGGGCTGACCTGAAGCCATAGCCACAGCTTTAGCTTTACAATTAGAACACTACTGACTCCATGAACATCCAGAGGTGCTTACCCAAGAACTTTCAAAGTTAGACTGGAGGGGCTGGGACACCAGAAGGTGCCATGGAGGCACAGGACAAGGGTGAAGCCACATGATGTAAAAGTGACATCCCAGCCCTGGTCTTTCTGGTGGTCGGCACCAGAGTCACATTTGGATGGGCAAAAAGCAGGGATTAGTTCTAAGGGCTACAATATCCAGCTTGCACAACTTCACATAAGACGCACTCTGTATTGGTTTTCAACTGACAGTTCCCGCCCGAGTATCCCATGCTTTCCCGCGGCTCTGAACTGCATTCCGAGACCATGATCTTCGATAGTCGAATTAAATGTTGAGTATTTCTTTCTCTGCAAGACAGTGGATGCCTCAGTTGGAGAGAGGTTGGAAGTGCAGAGGAGAAAGCAAAGCAATGGTGTTTCAAGATAACGATCCCTTTCCATGGAAGGTGGGCCCCAGCAAGGTGGGCGCGGGACCCGGTCTCATTCGCCGTCTTGCCGGCCGTGTCTGGTACCCGGACGTGCTGGATAAACAACAGTTTAATGCACCAAGGAAGAGAAACTCCTCCAGCTCTATTGAAAGTAAGTGTTTCCGTGAAGCTGTAGCAGTACTAGGAGCAGAGGCACTTGCTTGGCACTTAGACCTTTGTATTTCTTTTAGTCCTTAATCCAACTCCAGGTAGAACATTTATCAGGCTAGACCCTGTTTTGACATAAATTGCAATGTTGGCATTTCATGTCAAAAGCACAAGTGGGCTGTACAGTGTCTTCTCTGAGATAGTTTCACGTGGAGGGAGCGTGCCTTCTGAACCCGCACCAGGGTTCCTCAACCTGGAGTTCATTTTCGGGTGCTCAGGAGAAAGCGGGTCCCTAGGCTGCCAAACCAGTTTCCCCGGAACAGTGTCAGAAATCTGCATTTTTGAAAGATCCTCAGACGAATGTAGTGAACACTGACATTTGAGAACGCCACTGACTTCATCCAGCAGCACGCCCTTCACCCAGGGAGGGCTCCTTCTGGGGCACGTGGTGTCCAGAGGGACACAGCCACCCCTCCCAGGACCACACATTGACCTCTTAGTGACAGCAGTATCCTGGCTACCAACAAATGCCCTGGCACCAAAACCGAAGTACAGCAGGAAGAGGGACGTCAGCCAGGCCATTATGTGCTTGATGGCCAAGTTCCTTGCAGAAAGAAAAATAAAAAGACCTATCATTTATGTCTACAGTGAGCAGAGCTGACCCCACAGCGTCCAACACAGTGAGTAAGCAAGTTTACAAGTTCTTGAAATAAATTTAAGCAGCATTGCAGTATAATTATCTTTTCAAAACTGTATTTCATAACCACAAGGTTGGCCTCCACCGAGGCCGTTCCGGAGATGCCATTACCCACCCTGCCAGCAGCCCCCGGTGCACCTCAGATGATCCCCTCGCCAGCCTCTGCAGCCAGCTCTCTATTCTTTCCTGTGTGTCCCCAACACCACGTTCCTCTGGCTAACTGTGGCCACGTGTCCTTACCCTTGGCGATCCGCCCTGATAAAGGAAAGCATTTTACCTTCTCAGAGAGGCCTTTGCAGATTGCAAGAGAGCCCGTTCCTCCCACCTCCCCGCCCCAGCAAAGCCCGTGAACATTGGCAGATCCCCGAATTACTAAAGCTGTGCGGGAAGAATAGAAACACAATGAAAGAAGAAGCAAGAATCAAATAACAAATTTGTTTTCAAATTTCTCTGGTTCCTACTGGGCTTAAGCAGAAGCTCTCTGTGAATGCAGAGCCAAGGTGACCTGGGAGTTTTCCTACTGGCTTAGACGAGCACAACCCAGGGCTAACCTGTGGGACATAGGCGCGTCTCGGCAGAGGGAGCCACGCTGCGTGGGACAAGGATGGGGAAGGGTACTCAGGCCTTGTCCCAGGGCACGGAGGGCACCTCTGCCTGCTGTCCATGTGTCCAGGTGCCCAGGGGACAGAAGGCACCCTGCGTGTGAGAGCCAGAGGGCTGAGTGCACTCACCCCCTACCCCAGGCTCTGTTTGTGGATTCGGCCAGGTGACCCCAGAGAGCCGGCTGATCTGGGGTGTTCATGTAGGTTCAGGGCTCCTTCTTCACCTGACCGTGGCTCCACTGCACAGGGCATTTTCTGGCATTTCAGCAAATCCCAGTTTGGTTTGGGGCTGCCTCCCCATCCCTAGAACCTTTCCGGGGTACTTGGAATGCAGGGGGTTTCAGGAGGAATCCAAGAGCATCCCCTGCCCAGCCTCCGACAGTCTCTGTCATGTCCTGGTTAGAGGAACCAGGGATGTGCTGAGTGACCCCAGCATGTCCCCACGTTTTCAGGA
>CM052436.1:4518531-4551503 GCA_028533085.1 Varecia variegata | reverse complement strand
ACAAGAATAAAAGGGACCTCACTCCCGGGAGTCTCCCCGGGGGCCCTATAAATGAGCAGTGCTGCTCTGCGCAACTCCATTTTTCTTTTAAAAACAAAACTAACTGCCAAACTAAACAGCAACAACCACAAACCCCACAGTGTCTTTTTCTGAGTAGAAAATCAGAAATTCATTGTGAAGCAAACGGAAAGTTCAGAAAAGTGTAAAGAAGAAAATAAAAATCTCCAGCTATTCTGCCATTGTTAACATTTTGGCCTATTTTCTTCCTGCTATTTTTTCTGTGTGTCCATGTTTTTATAGCATTACTAAGTTGGGCCAATATAGAGGATATGTTTTGTATTCTGCATTTTAAACTTTCTAACTCATGGTGAAATTCAACTTTGAAAAAAGCGATTGTAACTAAAGTCATTTTGATGAAAATAATTTTGATTGACCTTATTTACCATATAATATATTAATCATATCAGATAATTGATACAACCAATTTACCATTGTTGTGTTTTCTTTCTCTTTTTTTGTATAATAAATTATGCTTCAGTGAACATACTGGAAAATAAATCTTGGTGCATATCTCAAATTTGTTGCTTTGAATCATGATTCTCCAACTTCCTGCCAAAGTGTACCCCTAAGAGGAAGTTAGAGGTTTTCACTTCTTTCTTAAAATTTTATGAGAATGTTGCTTTCTTTGTTAAAGTGGACTGTTTTGTTTCACTATTGAAATAATCTCTTCAATTCTGTCTATGTGGTGAATCAGATTTATTGACTTGTGTATGTTGAACCAACTTTGTATCCCTGGGATGAAACACACTTGATTGTGATGAATTATCTTTTTGATGTGCTGTTGGATTCAGTTTGCTAGCTATATCATCATCTCAATAGATGCAGAAAAAGCATTCAATAAAATCCAGCACCTCTTCATGATAAAAATACTCAAAAAACTAGGCATAGAAGGAATGCACCTCAAATAATAAAAGCCATATATGACAAACCCACAGCCAACATCATACCAAATGGGAAAAGTTAAAAGCATTCCCTCTAAGAATTGAAACAAGACAAGGATGCTCAATTTCACCATTTCTATTCAACATAGTACTAGAAATCCTAGCCAAAACAATCAGGCAAGAGAAATAAATAAAGGGCATCCACATTAGGAAAGAGAAAGTCAAACTATCTCTGTTTGTTAATGATATGATCTTATATCTAGAAAACCCTGACTCCTCCAAAAGACTCATAGATTTGATAAATGAATTCAGTAAAGTCTCAGGTTATTAAATCAATGTATAAAAATTAGTAGCATTTCTATACATCAGTAATGATCAAGCTGAAACCCAAATCAAGAACTCAACCCCATTTACAATAGATGCCCCCCAAAAACCCTAGGAATATATTAATATTTAACCAAGTAGGTAAAAATCTTTACAAGGAAAACTACAAAACACTGATGAAAGAAATCATAGACAATACAAATGAATGCAAAAACATCCCATACTCATAGATTGGAAGAATCAGTATTGTTAAAATAACCATACTTCCCAAAGCAATCTACAGATTCTATGTAATTCCTATCAAAATACCAATGTCATTTTTCACAGAATTAGGAAAAGAAATCCCAAAATTCATATGGAACCAAAAAAGAGTCCAAATAGCCAAAGCAATCCTATGCAAAGAGAACAAAACTGGAGGCATCACATTGCCCGACTTGAAATTATACCACAAGGCCAAAACAGCATGGTATTGGCAAAAAAGTAGATGCATAGATTAATGGAACAGAATAGACAACTCAGAAATAAAGACATATACCTACAGTTAACTGATTTTTGGCAAATCAGACAAAAACATATACTGGGGATAAGACATACTATTCAATAAACAGTGACAGGAAAATTGGATAGCCGCACACAGAAGAATGAAACTGGATCCCTGTCACTCACCATATACAAAAATTAACTCAAGATAGATTAAAGACTTAAATGTAAGACTGAAACCATAAAAATTCTAGAATAAAACCTAGGATATCCACTTCTGGACTGTGGTCTAGACAAAGAATTTATGACTACGACCCCAAAAGCAAATGCAACAAAAACTAAAATAAACAAATGGGACTTAATTAAACTAAAAAGCTTCTTCTGCACAGCAAAAGAAATAATCAAATGAGTAAATAGACAGCCTACAGAATGTGAGAAAATATTCACAAATTATGCAAGCAACAAAGGACTAATATCCAGAATCTACAAGGGACTCAAACAATTCAGAAAGAAAAAAACCCATTAAAAAATGGGCAAATGACATGAACAGGCATGTCTCAAAAGAAGATGTACAAATGGCCAGCAGATGAAGAGATGCTCAACATCACTAATCATCAGAGAAATGCAAATTAAAACCACAATGAGATACCATCTTACTCCAATCAGAATGGCCATTATTAAAAAGTCAGAAAACAAGAGATGTTGGCACAGAAGTGTTGAAAAAGAAACACTTATATAGTGTTGGTGGGAATGTAAATTAGTGCAATGAACCTCTATGGAGATCAGTACAAAGATTCCTCGAAGAACTAAAAGTAGATCTACCATTCAATCCTGCAATCTCACTACTGGGAATCTACCCAAAGGAAAAGAAATCATTATATCAAAAGATAACTGCACTAGTATGTTTATCACAGCACAATTCACAATCAGAAAGATATGAATACACCCTAAGTGCCCATCAACTGATGAATGGATAAAGAAAATGTGGTATATACATAACATGGAGTACTACTCAGCCATAGAAAGAACAAAATAATGTCTTTTGCAGCAACTTGGATGGAACTGGAGGTCATTATCCTAAGTGAAGTATCTCAGATGTTCTCACTTATAAGTGGGAGCTAAGCTGTGGCTGCACAAGTGCACACAGGGTGGTATAACGGACACTGGAGACTCACAAGGCAGGAGGGTGGAGGGGAGGGATGGAAAATTACCCATGGGGTACAATGCACACTACTTGGGTGATGGGTACACCAGACTCCACCATTATATAACATATGCATGTAACTTGTACTCCCTAAATCTACTACAATAAAAATTATTAAAATAAAATAATGTCTGCAATTACCAATTAGTTAAATAACCTAGTTCTAGCTCCACTCGAAAACCTTTCAGTACAATGGATATCTAGGGAGATGTGTCCCGGGGACACTGGGGCCTTGGGTCTCACCTCATGTCACACTTCAGAGAGACCACGCACCAGGCTGAGAAACAGTTCAGCAGAGGGTTGCAGAAATGGAATCGCAGGGTTAAGGGGCGGAAACTTTTAGAGATTCTTGGTACATATTTCTGTTATATATAACCAAAAATTTCCACATGTTTAAAAGTTAACTATAGAAAATGAAATTACAGGAGAGTTAAAAGAAAATATGGATGACTACTGACCTATTTTTAGGGTAAAGACATTTCTAGACATAGAAGCAAATAGAACAGCATAATAAAAAAAAGTATTTGACTACATATCCAGAAATGACATTGAAATTAAAAAGTAAACAATGAACCAGAAATTTCTCTATATATGTATCATACATATATATCTCAAATGTGTATATACCTGTGTGTATATGTAAGCATCAATCTCTTTAAGAGAGAGCCCTTTCAACAGAAATTAACAAACCACAAACACAATGGAAAAAGGAGTGGTTATCATAATTACAGATAACTACAAGAAGATACGGAAATGACTAATATACATATGAAAAACAGAAAAGTCAGCTTTACCAGTAAAGAAATGTTAATTAATACAAAATGCCACTTTTACCTAATGCATTGGCAAATCATCCTAAAAATGATCACAGCCAGGCCCAGCAAGGGTGTAGGGAAGTGTCACCCCCTCTTGTGGCTGCCCGTGTAAGAGAGGTGGTCCTTGTTCCCTGCCCAAGCCTGGTGCTGCCAGCCACGTGGCTTTACTTCCATCCTGTCCTGCCTCCGCCCTCAGGCCCAGGTGGAAACAACTGTTCCTTTATCTGAACCCCCGTAACATCTCGTCTATGACTCTCTTGTAGCAGGTAGTGCAGACTATTTTGCTTGATAATATTGACAGTAAAAATCAACATATTAATAGTTTTTTATATTTAGAAATAAATGCACTATGTTATTGGGTCCATCCAGCACTAGGTACGAGGTGCTGCTCTGGGCACTGAGGATACTGCGGTGACAGAGCAGACCTGGTCGCTGCTCGCACACAGCTGACGTGCTGTCGGGGAGACAAGTGGATGATTTCAGCAGGGCTGGTGACAAGAGAAAAGAAAGAGGGCAAGGAAAGAGTGACACTCCTCGGGTGGGAGGAGTTTTAGCTGAGGATATGAGAGAAGGTGGCCCATGAGATGACGCCTGATAGAGTGAGGCAGCCACGGGCAGACCTCACTCTGAGGAGGTTTCCAGCAAAGGGAACAGCTCGTGCCAAGGCCCTGAGGCAGCGACGTACTTGGGCAGTTCAGTGTTCAGGAAGGAGTCTGGAGCTCTGTGGGTGCAGGGAACCTGGCGGGAGGTGCCGGCAGGCAGGGGGCCGGGGAGAGAACCCGCCGGTGGGGCTTTGGGGTGAGATGGGGAGCCTCTGGGCTGATGGGTTTGAGGCTGCATAATGTCATGGTCTGACTTACATTTTTTTTAAAAAAAAAATTGAGATAAAAGGCACATACAATAAAACTCACTGTTTTAATCATTTTTAAGTGTATAATTCAGTGGTTTTTAGTATATTCACAATGTGGTGCAGCCATTACCACTTTATAATTCCAGAACATTTCCATCACCCCAAAAAGAACCTCCTAACCTGTGAGTGGCCACTCCCCCTTCTCCCTCCCCGGCCCTTAGCAACCACCAATCTATAATTCTTTCCATTGCTATGGATTTACCTCATTTGGGCATTTCATGTAAATGGAATCTACAGTGCGTTGTCTTTTGTGGCTGGCTTCTTTCACTCAGCAGAGTATTTTCCAAGTTCATTGACGTCCTGATGTGCGTTCGTACCTCACCCTTTCTCGGGGCTGCAGAACAGTCCGTGCCTGGATAGACCATATTCTGTTCACGTATCTGCTCATCAGGTGATGGACATCCGGGCTGTTCCCACCAGACTCGCTTTGTAAAAGAATCTGTGTGGGCCCTGTGTGAGGCAGGGCAGGGGCACCCGGGGAGGTGGCTGGAGAAGCCCAGTGACGCAGGGCCGGGCTGAAGGTGGCTGCCCTGCAGGTGAGTGGTGGAAGAGGCAGGAGTCACTGTCAGGAAGGGGGGTGCCTGGGCAGAGCTCACTGGCAGTTCTTCCCCCATGTGCTCTTTCTCCATCATCTTCAGGAGCAGGGCAGCGATTACCTGTGGATGGGCTTGGCGGATTGTCCCCTCCCCAGCTGGAACACCTTTGTGTTCTGTGCATTGACTGGTAAGTGGCATCTGGAGGGGGCTGAGCTTCCTGCACCGACCCGGAGAGGGTGTGAACGGCCACTGTCCTCTGGAGGACCAGCAGGTCGGGGCAATGGGCCCGAGCCGGGCGCAGTTCAGAAGTGACCACACGCTGCGGCTGAACGGAGGCCACCAAGCCCACTCTACCCTCCGCCTCCTCCGTGGGGATTGCTTTCCGTGTCCTGCTGGGAAACTGCATGCTTAGAACAATTTCTGAAATCAAGTGCCATCCACTGGGTTATTTTAAACCAAAGAGCCGAGAAAAGCCTCCTTCCAAGACAGAGGGGAGCTGATTAGGTTCCATGTTTCGAGGGCCCTGAAAGTGCTTCACGTCAATGTCTCGCCTACAGTGTGCTTCTGTGTTTTGTGAGCAAGAGCTCCATTATTTAGCAAACAAAGAAAACCTCGGGTGTTTCACCGGTGAGATGCCTGTGAGTCTGTGAACCCAGTGGTATGGCTTGGTAATTACTGCCTTCCGAGTTCTTTTATGTTCTTTCTTAACTTCCTTTTTTAAAAAAAGTTTTTAAAGAATTTTTTCTTATCTCAAATGGAACACAATCATACAGAATTCAAAAATTACAAAATAAGCCAGCAAGAAGTTGAAATCCTTCATACTGCGGACACCAAGGGGCCGTGGCTGTCTGCACACGTGCAGGACGTTCTTACAGGCTGCAGCTGCGTCTGTCTGACTTTCGGCTCTGGGCTCACCCTCGCTGTCACTTGCGATCTAGAAGGAGTGCAGAGACTGCTGCAGAAGCTGCCGGCTGCTAGTTGATAACAGGACCTCATAACACGCTGGGTGTTGAACCACGAGCAGATCCCTTCAATCACTGTGAGCCCAGGGCTGGTGGAGCAGGTGGGCAGAAGTTACAGCAGTGCAGGGAGGGTCCCTAAAAATATCTTACACAGGAGTCTACGTTTGCGGGGCTCAGTTTCCCCGGAAACCCAGCTGAACACCTTCGAGTCCAATTCTAACGCCCAGACCTGCCCCGATTCCAATCTGTGACTCAGAGTTCAGGGTAACTGGTCACTGTGAGTGGGTGGCCTTGCCCAGCAGACATGTCCATTCTCTGTTCCAGGCCGGCAAGTTTTCTCCAGGTCTGCTTCATTCACTGCTTTCTGTACGCATTTCTGCATTCCCCCCGGAAGTTTTCCAGAAACTGAAGTAGAGAGAGTCATCAGATTGCTCACGGTGGCAAATCCTGGCTCAGAGCCCCCGGCTTTCTGGCCCTAAAGCCAGAGCTCGGAAGTGCTGCACCAAAGCATTCTTGGAACACTTGTGGATTCACAAGGAAGGAATGGATGAAGTTGTGGGCACAAGGGGTGGTTTAGAGGTGGTGGCCCTGGGGACAGGTGCCCAGGGGGTGAGGTGACCATTTCCTTTGTCTTCCTCCAGTCTTCCTGGATGGAAGTCTCTGCCCCAGGTTTCTCTGTCAGGTCGCCTCTCTGCCCGAGGAAGGGGCTGCAGCTCTCCCTGACCCAGTGTGTGGGACTCACCCTTCTGCCTCCATGGCCTGGCAGCCAGCTGGGGAATGGCATCTTTGCAGAGTTCTGAGACAGACACCGTATTTGTCAGAACAAACTCCCCTGCTGTGTCACTCCCAGGGAGCAGTGATGACGTACATCTCATTGCATCCAGCCGTAGTGCAAGGGCCTCTCTGCCTTGACGTTAAGGATGGAAACCCTTACAAGCATGCCAGGAAGGAAGGGAGCAGGTGCACTGGCTTTGGAGTCTCCCTGGCGGCTGCAATCCTCCATCCTCCTCTTCCTGCCCAGGCAGCCTCAGGCAAGTTGCTTGGCCTCCCAGAACCCCAGTTCTCTAGTTAGCAAGATGGGGACAGTACTGCCTCAGGGAGGTGACTTCGAGGACTGAGGGTGGTAAATTCTAAGCCTAGTACAGCTCCTGGCTCATATGAAGAACTCATATTTACAGTTCTTAGCGAGAGTGTTCAGTTAACCTGCCTTTTGCCACATCTTCCTACTGACCATCTCCTACTTACCTGCCTCCCCTCCATGAACCCCCGCAGGGTCCCCCAGTGCTCAGTGATTTCTATGTCCTGTGTTGTCGGCTTTGTGCTCATGGACCCCTCCGGATGAGGTGTTCTTTCCCCCAGCACGAGGATGCTGGTTCCCTCACTGCCTGGCGTCTTGTCCAGACATCTCCTCCTCGGAGAGGTCGCCCCTGGCTCTGGGCTCTCATCCTGCCTTGTCTTTCTTTCTGGGCGTTCATGGCCCCTGACACACCTGGGACGTTTTGTTTGCTGATTGCCAGTCTCCCCCTCTCTGAAAGGAGCCCACTGAGCGAGGACTCTGGTCCTGGGCCCTGCCCTGCCCACAGCAGCGTGCCACCCTGAAGTGGGCGCTCCGCCGGGCAGCGTGGAGCCCATGGGTCACGTGTGGGTGACGAGAGCGGGGACTCTGGTCCTGGGCCCTGCCCTGCCCACAGCAGCGTGCCACCCTGAAGTGGGTGCTCCGCCGGGCAGCGTGGAGCCCATGGGTCACGTGTGGGTGACGAGAGCGGGGACTCTGCGGGTTCCAGTGCTGTAGGACTTGGGGAATAGTGAAGTTGTGCCCGTAAAACACAGCTCTTTTTGGAGATCTCGGGGCAGCTCGAGGACTTACGGTTGAGCCTGTGGCAGGGACATTGTGTGACACTGAACCAAACTTCTGGAAGTTTCTGCCCATGACACCCATGTCTGCTGATTGAACTCACTTTAATTTTTCATTCTCTATAGCACTGACTCCTCCTCTTCTTCCTCTTCTTGATTGTCAAAAATATTGATTGGTCACAGAGCTTCCTCAGGCATTTGGAAGGACAACGACAGGAACTCAGCCGAGTCCCCTAATCACTCGATCCAACGTCACAGTCACCCGGGGTTGCTGATCCCTAGGTCACGTTGGCGGCGTGGGTCCCCAGAGGTTCCTGGAGGCAGAAGGGACAGAAATCCCACCCAATGTGCTGTTAGAAAACTCAGTGCAGGGGTTAAATGCACTCTTCAAATCTTGCAGCTGGTGGGTGTCAGAGGTGACGCAAACCCATCCCTTTCCCCCTTTTTTCCCCATGTATAAAATAAAGGGAAGTTTAAGATAAAAATGTGAAGAGAAAAATTGTCCATAATCCCTCACCTCCAACACAGTGGTTTCCTCTCTGCACCCAGACCTCACCCTTCACACGACACATATTTTCACGTAATTGTCACCCTAGGTATCACTTCACAGTTTTAGAAATATTTTGTCATCTTGTCACATCTTGTCACAATCTCTCAGGAATCATTTTTAATGACTGCACACTAGTTCAATAAATAAAAGCCCCAAATCGTGTACCTTCAAATTATTTCTATATATTTATAAGCAATAATGTTGATTTTGTAAACATTTTTGAGCTGTAATGTTTTCTCTCTTTTGAGCCCAAGGATTAGGAATCTGGTGTGGGCCGACTTGTGTCCCCCTCAAAAGCTGTGTCACGTTCTAAGCCCTGGTTCCTGACCTTGTGTGTAGATAGGGTCTTTGCAGATGTAATCAAGTTAAGATGAGGTCGTTGGGGGGCTCTAATCTAATATAACCGGATCTAAGGAGAGGAAAATGTCACGTGCAGACAGACACACAGGAGTGTGACGGTGGAGACTGGAGCGAGGCAGCTGTGAGCCAAGCAGCGCCAAGGACACATGGTCACGCCAGCAGCTGGCAGAGGAAAGGGAGGACCCCACCCCGTCTCAGAGGGAGCACGGCCTTGCTGACACCTGGGTTTTGGACTTCTGGCCTCCGGAGCTGGGAGACTATCAATTTCTGCTGTTTTAAGCCTCCCAGTTTGTGATATTTTGCTGTCGCAGCCCTCGGAGACTAACAGAGACTCCAAGTCCGTATTCTCGCAAGCGCGGCAGAGAAGCTCAAATCTCAGGAATAGGTCCTGCTGACCGTGGACCCTGCCGGGCTCAGCCCTGTGTCCGGGGGGTGGAGCCGGGCTTGAGAGGAGGGGCCGTGGCCGTGGCCGTGCTTTAGCCTTGGATGGGCTGCCGTGGGCAGAGGCCTTGGCCTTGCTCCAGCCCGGGCCAGCGCAGCCTTCTCTGGAGGAATGGAATCCAAAGACTTCACCTTGTCCAGCTTGCAGCGGCCGCGTGGGCAGCCTCACATTCCTCCTCTGCATTTGGCCACGTGTCCTTGGCGCTCAGGTTTGGAGTTCAGCCCGTGTGTCGAGACTCAGATATGCGGCTCACCAAGGCCTTAATTAACCCTTGGATGGGCCTTGGAACCGCCGCACCCCATTAACTCTGGGATGTCATTTTTGTTCCTGACACTGCAGCCCTGGGAGCGTGGGCGAGCGGGCAGCGTGCTGCGGAAGGTGGCCTTCAGAGTCACGGAAGCCGTGATCTTCGGAGGTTCTGCCTCTGGCTGGGCGGAATCTGCATCATTGTTCCAGCGTGGCTGGTTCAGCTGGGACTGATTAATGCCGCCATGACGGCTCATCTTCACCGCCTGGTTCATGGCATCGTCGTGTTTGTGGGTGTGCTTCGGTGGCACAAAAAGATGATTTTTCTTCCCCCGGCTCCCACTCCCTTTTGGTCAGTTTCTCTCCCTGGACTGAATTTTGAGCTGAGTTGATGGTCTTGGCTGGGCTGTTAGGTTAGATCCTCTGACAGCACCAGGAACTGTAGGGACAGGAAGGAGGTGTTAAGGCCCTGGAGAGGGGTACCGTGGCTTGCCTCTCCCTGGAAAAGACATTTCTGTATCTTTGGCCCATGAATTATATTCTTCTCTCAACCACCTATAAATTGTCACTCAGAGGTTTCTCTCTGATGTACGTGATAGGCTGGTATGCAGGACAGGGGCCCTGGAGGGGGCTTGGCTCCCCTGCTCCAGCTCAGTGACCCGGACTCAGCCCCACCCAACACTCACCCAGCCCCCTATGGGAGGATGGGGGAGGGGGAGGGGAGGACATGGCTAACAAAGCGTGAGCGTGCATTTGCCCAGGAAGCAGTTCCTGAGGTCATGCGGCCTGTCATTGTCATCATCTCTTTGATTCTATAGTTGGAATGAATTTCCAAGGTATTTCATCAACAGCTTTTTATAAATGAGGAAATGGAGGCTGGACCATATGTTGCACAGTGACAAGAGTCAGGACGGGGGTGGGAAGCCAAGCCTCCCGGATTCCCCACTCTGTGCTCTGTCCCTGTCCCCTGTCTGTGGGATTAATACCAACAGATGCTGTTATTGACATCTTCCCCCAGCGACTGAACATGCCTGTCCAGCTGGGAGGCCAGACCTTGCTTTCTCCCCTCGGGCCCTTTCAGCCCATTTTGGGGAAGGGGCGGGTGGGGTGCGCATGGGTCTGACCATGGGGCACTGGCCGAATTCCGGGGTGTAGGTTCCTGAGTATGGGATGGGGGCTGTCCCGAGCCGAGCTGCAGGTGGGGCCCTGGCGGGTCCTGGGGAAGGTGCGGGGGACCGGCAGTGTGTTGGGGGAGAGGTGGATGGGGCGCAGGAAAGAACCAGAACCACTGGAAGGCGAGCCAGGTGTGAGGGGCTGGAGCCGCCCTCGGGGTATCTTGGGGGCAGCCCAGCCCGGGGAAAGGAGGGCTGGGCAGGGGCCCCCACGTTCCTCTCCACTATCCTGCAGATCTTCATTTTCCCTCAAAATGCGGGGGTTCTCCCCAGCGGGTGCAAGCCTCTTGGTGGGAGGCTCTGTTTTCTCCCGTTTGGAGCTTCACATAAGAGACTGTCAATAAACCCTGGCAGGCCGGGCGGGAGGGGGAAGGGAGTCCAGGGGATTTTTTGAAGGCAGCTTAGAGGATGGGGACCCCTGGGCCCTCAGACCTGGCTTTCTTCCTGCTCTGCCCTCTTCCCCAGCTCAGCCCTCGGCAGGGCGGCCCAGGTCTGTCCTCTCCCTCCCCCTTCCTCCCTGCAGGTGTGTTCAGGGCTCTCTCAGGGGCCCCCTGGCCGGTCTCCCCTTTTGCTCCCAGGCCCGGCTCCCACAGCTCTTCTGCCCTGGAGGGCCCTGTAAGGGGGTTGCCCACCACCTTGCCCCCTTCCACCCGCACCCCAGCGCCCGCTCACCCAGCCTTCCTCGGCCCCACGCACCCTCGCTCCCACCGGAAACTGCAGTCCATGCCCAGCTTCATGGAGACAGGACTTTTGTGCAAGGTTCCCTGCAAGATGTGTCACGGCTCTGCAGGAGCAGTGACCAGCAGGAGGCGGTGCTCTGAGTCTCCGATACCCACAAAGATAAATCAAACTTGCCCAGATTTCCTTGCAGAGTCAAAAGCCAGAAACAAGTCGAGGCCGCTGTTCTTGCCCAGTGTGAACTGCTGTCCCCACTCCACCCCAGTGCGCCCAGATTCCCCAGATTGCTGCAGAGAGAGTCAGCCTGTGCTCAGAGGTGCTGAGCAATGCGGGGCCTCCCTGGCTCCCTGTCCCTGCACCTGGGCAGCGGCCAACAGCCGGAGCATCTCGGGTCAAATCCAAAGGCGACTCAGTGGTGGATGGCTCTTTCCTTTCTGGGTGCGGTGGGTAAATTTTGCCAGTGGGCAAACGTCCTTCCACACCGCCTGTGGGTTTCGGTGTTGCCTCCTGACGTCTGGTTGCTGTTTTGTTTGGGGGTGGAGGTTAAAGGCTGGAGAGTGGTGTTTGCAGGATGGTGCGAACCTTTCACCCCTGCCTTGAAGGCAAGAGGACAGCAGCTGCCTTCACAGCAGGAAGCGGAGTCCAGCCTCCAGCTGACACCTCCGGCTGGCTGGACAGGATGTCACCAGGCAGTTGCTATGTCTTTGATGTTGGGGCTGTCCTCTCTCCTCTCCCTGACCACCAGAACACTGGGTGGGCCGAGAGGGAGGCACTTGGCACACATGGCCGTTTCAGCCACCAAAGGTCACTTGTGGGCTCCAAGCAGGGGCCATGGGTGGTCCTGGGCCCCTTCTGCATGGTGTCTGCTGAGACCTGGGATTTCGCCTGAGCTGCGTCTCCAGACCTGGCTCGACATTTGCAACCTCTCCAGGTGAATTCCAGGGAGCTGACAACTGACCAGAGTCCCACCCACGGGGTCCTGCTTGGCAGATCACCGGAAACGAGTAAAGACCACGGGGAACTGTGTCACTTTGAGCAGAGGGCTGCAAAGTCAACATCTCACGTGCATTTAAAGAGTTGATATGGGAGGACTAGGGGGGGCTGACTTAAAGAATAGAAAAGTCTTTTAAAATATCTTTATTTTTTAAATTAAGAAAATCTTTAAAATTCTTTAAAACCTTTATCCTTTTTCTTATTATAAAAGATCAAATGATTATTGCTGAACATCTAGAAATGACAGAAAGGTACAAAAGGCAACCTAAAATATCTTGAATCCTGCCCCAAACTGCTAACCGTGTTAACATTATGGTCTAGTCTCGACATGCGGATCCCACAGCCACGCAGATGGGCACCCACGTTTTCACACACGACTGAGAACCCCCTACGAATGCAGCCTCCATCCTTCTTACTTTCATTTAAAATTCCATAATAAGCATTTTCCCATGTCTGAAAACTTGAATTTTTACAGCCACCTACCATTCCTCAAAAGGGCTAAGTAATTTATTTAACTAACCCCTTACAGATGATGTACGAGATTTAATTTAAACTGATTAAAGTATGCGCGTTTGTCTCACGAAATGGTGTAAGAAATGGGCCATTCTGTGCCTCAGTTTTCCCCACCCCTAAAGTGGGAGCGCCCTGACCTAGCTAAGGTGACTGGTGTGGCCTCTAATTAATATTTAGGAAAGGCCTTGCAATTCGAGGGTAAAGGATTGCTACCTCAGTCAAAGGTTTTGCACAACTGCCCTTAATTACTGTAATTTGCTCATTATGGGCAATTAGCACTCTGCAGGACAGCAGAGAGGAATTTATTTGGGAGTTGAGCTGCATCTTTGTCCTGCCCGAGCCAGGGCTGGAGGCTCAGAAAGCCCGTGGTTTTCTCCTGACCAGGGACCAGGATCCGCTGGAGACATGCGGTCCTCCGTGGGCTGAGATAATTGCTGATGCTGGGTGCCACCGCAGGCGGGCGGGAGAAGTGCCACCTGGGCAAGGAGCAGGGACTGGGCCTTACTCGGTGCCAAGCACTGGCCCTCCATTTCCCTCTGTTTTCCTGATTTTAATCTTCTAGAATACATGGATAATTCACCGGGATTTTTATCTTAATATTGGTTCATTTAGAGTTTCTACAAATTTTCATAATGTCCAATGAGCTATGGTCCCTGGTTTCAGATTCTTCAGAAGTTTTCAGATGTGATTAATTAGGGCTCTTGATACCCTAAAGTGGGAGCAAGAGGGAGCATAGGGCGTGTCTGACCGATGGACTGAACACGCACTTGGCACAATTTGAAGAAATGGAAGTTTATGTGCAGACGGATCATGCCACATCTCTGCTGACCACGGTCTGTGTTCCTGATCTGTGAGTTCAGCTATGTAAAAGTCACAGGGATGGAGTGTTTGCAGTGGGCACTGTCCCAGAAAGCTCAGGCCACGTGGTCACCTTGCATGTGGGAGCGATGTCTGTGGCCGCAGTCCTTGGTGGAAATTCTCAAAGCTCTAGCCTGTTCTCCAGAACTTTCAGCCTCTTGCAGGGGCAGTGATGATGATTGACAGGCTTCATTCCTCACACTCTCTCCCTTGGGTCTGGCTTCACTGGCTCGACTCTAGGGGTGGGGATGTGTGTGTGTGTGTGACTGGGGGGCATAGGGTGGTGGGGGGAGAATTGTTTAGTTCATTCTTGAGTCAACCCCTGGTTCTGAGCTTGTCTGGGGACAGATTTCAGGAAGCTGAGGGGTGGCTCAGATTGTTGACTGATCCAGGCTCAGGCCGGGCCCACGGGCTGCAGAGATAGACCAGGAGGATCCCCCATACATGGTTTCCAGGGGTGTCCAGTAATGACAAGGCTAGGGGGACCCACTGGCTTTATTGTCAGACTTTGAAAAAGAAATTGGGATGGTTTAAAGCTCTCAAAAAGAAAAAAAAAAGGAGTGGGCAGATGGAGGGCCTTCCACATCCTCCTTCTCCATCAAGATAAAATATTGAACTGTTTTCCTCATTGCACAGGTTTGACTAAGCAAACCAAAGTGCTTCTGCAGATTTTGAGCTGAAGGATCCAAGCACGGCCCTACCCAGATCTTGAAATACTAAGATTTTTTCCAATTCTCACATCTAGGCTTTGTGAATTCATGCTGGCATGTCTTCATTTACCAAACTATTTCAGATTGAAATGTCGAATGTCCCAATAGTTCCTTTATTGCCGGAAACAGTGGGCTAATAGAAAACTTAAATCTTACAGGAGTTTTCCTTCTCATTTTCTGGCTCAGATGTCTCCAAAGTGGGCGCATCATGCCTTGCCAGGACTTTTTAAGATGATCCACCGAAGTTGTTCAGCAAGAAAATTCTAGAATGTCAGTTTATGTTTTTCAATCTCACTTTGCTCATTTTTTGAGTTTGTACTATCACATACACGATGTAGAGTGCGTGTGTGTTACTAGAGATGCATGCACCAGGTGTTTTTACTGATACAGGTGCTCTAAACCAGGAGCTGACCAACTGCAGCCCACAGGCCAAATCCAGCGCCATCACCTGTTTTTGTCTGGCCCACAAACTAATAATGGTTTTTGTATTTTAATATTGGGGAAAAAATCCAAAGAAATATAGTATTTTGTGACACATGAAAATTATATGATATTTAAATTTGAGCACCCATAAACAGTTTTATTGGAAGTGACTTGCTAATGTCACCTCCAAAACTCATGTTGAAACTTCATCCCCAATGTGGCAGTTTTGGGAGGCGGAAGTTTTAAGAGGTGATTGGGATTAATCCATTAATGGATTAATGGATGAATGGCCATCATTGGAGGGGAACTGTTGGCTTTATAAGAAGAGGAAGAGAGACCTGAGCTGGCATTCTCTGCCACCTTGCCACGTGGGGCCCTCTGCCACCTCGGGACTCTGCAGAGAGTGCCCACCAGCAAGAAGGCTCCCTCCAGATATAACCCCTTGACCTGGGACTTCTCAGCCTCCAGAACTTTAAAAAAAAATTTCTTTTTTTAATAAATTACTCAGTTTCAGGTATTTTGTTATAAGCAACAGAAAGTGGAATAAGATGACACTCACGCCCATTCATTTACATGTCATCTATGGCTGTTGTGTGCACTACAATGGCAGAGTAGTTGCAAGAAAGACTGAATGGTCCACAAAGCCGAAAATATTTACTCTCTAGCCCTGACAGAAAAAGTTTGCTAGCCTCTGCCCTAGACCACGGGCTTCTTTTTCCTGGGACAATATTTTTATGCTGACCCACTTTTGTGGAAAAACAGTATTTTTTTTATTTTTTATTTTTTGAAAAACCGTATTTTTAAGCTTAATAAACTTAACATCCTCAAATAACTTACATATATATTGATCGGATGAACCCTCCACAGATAATTTCGCCTGGGATTAGGTGGCAGGTGTTGGAAGAAAGGCAGGGAAAGCGTCTTGAAGCTAGCAGACTTTGAAAAGTCAAGAAGTTGCACCGAGTGTTGACTTGGTGGGATGAGAAAGCATTCTCGGGCAAGCCACGCTTGTCCCGCTTTAACTTGTTAACCTGTTATTATCTTTGTTTGGATGTTAATGCTGTAGTCACCGGTGGTTACAGAGTCATCATCACCCTCATGTTGATAATCGTGTGGCCTGTACTATAGTTACCCAGCGTCCTTCCCTGGGAACCCACAGCCCTATCTATGCACTTATTCCTCCCTGTAACATTCCTGGGTGGATGCTCCCATTGGATACGTTCTCTTGGGATCGGCTCACTTCTCTTTAGGCACATGAAATAATAATAAAAAAAAAAAAGACAAACGCTCATCAACAATGAGAGAAACTTTCAGGAAAGCCCAGGTGGTTGTTCACAAGTATTTGTTGTTTTTTAACCTGGGGAACAAAAGGGAAAGGTGAATGATTGGGTCCAGCCCCTGCACCATTGATTGATCCAAAAGTGAGACTCACTTGTCTGACTCTTGTTTGATCAGCTGCTCTGCTACTTCGTGTAGGAAGGTCGAGGTCCCAAGAACCCCAGTTATCTCAACGTTTTGATGAGTAGCATAAGCTTCTGCCATCGGGTAAAATATTCATCTTAACAAGATGTGTGTGTGTGTGTGTGTGTGTGTGGTTTTTTTTTTTTTTTTTTTTACTTGTTGATGTCCAAAAAAGAAGCTCTAGCGAACCCAGTTGAGAGATGCTTGTGGATTTAGGCAACTGGTTAATCCCCCAAAACAAGATCCAGTAAATGTGAGAGAGACGGGAAGTGGAGCAGGAAGCAGCTCATTCCAAATGCTGGAAGGAAGCGAACAAGCTGCTGGATTGTGCGTCTGCGTAATTTACCGACAGACACTCCTGTTGGATCCTTGGTGGAAAATCTCCAAGTAGGGAAAGCAATGGTTCTGATGAGGAAACCTAAGTCGGAGAAGATGGGCAATTTCAGTCAAGGAGGAAGGATATACTTAGTAACACTCAGTGGACTTCACAGCTCAGAAACCCTCCGGAGTGCTGAGTGAACTTTGCCTGTGAATGTAGTATGATGTAACGACTTAAAAATGTGCAAAGCAAACTTTCCAGAAAAGCAAAAACCACAACAGTCGGCAGAGCCTTTGCTTCTTTGTCTGCAGCTTGGTGGCTGCTCATGTGATTTCTTGTAAGGCCGGTGTGGCCTTACAAGCGTCCTCCTCTCCAGCTGCCTGTCACCCCTGGGCCTCCCAGACTCGGCTTAAGGCAGGGCAAACTGATTTCCTTTATAAGACGTGCCTGTGAGGCAACACGACTCCCAGCGTCCAGCAAATCCACCAGCAGAGTTTACAGCGTGCCCTGCCACGCCCTCACCCACAGAAAACCTGGGCCTGCTGCAGGCGCGCAGCTCCAGGCGTGCGGGAGCTCCTGCTCTGCGAGCTGCTCCACAGGGAGGTTTGTGAGACACGCCTGCTGCAGCCTCGCCCCCCACGCACTCACACATGCTCACACGCACACACTCACACACACCCGTGCACACCTACACAGTGCACACTCTCACTCACCAGGTGCCCACAGTCTCACACTGATGCTCAGGAACACACACATACACACTCCCATGCGCACACTTGCACACACGCTCATGCACACCCACACAGGTACACAATCTCAAACACATACTCACACATATGCACACACTCATGCTCACAATCCACACTCATGCACACTCACACAGTACACACATACATTCTCTCAAATACACATTCACATGCTCACTCATATACTCAAACTCAGTACACACATGCACACTCCACATACACACACATATACTCACATGCACACTCACATGCACACACACACTCACATACACACTCATGCACGCTCACACACACACTCCTTTCATCTCCATCTTTTCCAGCCACACCTGCCACTCCTCACTCAGCCCCTTTGGCCTGAGCGCCTGTCTGGAGGAGCAGGGCTTCCCCCAGGGCACAGGTCAGGGGGCCGAGCCAGCAGGAGATGACTGAGATGACCCTTCAGAAGCAGTTGCTAGGGGTGGTACCTAAGGGGTACCTAGAACCGTACTGTCAGGTGAACGGGCCAATGGATGAGGGGCCAGCAGGCAGGTGGGGTGGCACAGGGTCCCCAGGGGAGGCTATGACCCACCTGGGCCAGCCCCGCCCCAGTCTGCTGAGGCATCTTCGCCTTCAGCTCCCTCCTGTCTGCTCAGACTCCCAGCAGTGGGGTTCCTCGGGCTCCTCAGGGCTCAGTCCTGGACATGCTTCGAGCTTCAGCCTCTTTCCTTCAGGGAGCTCACAATCGCCTGGGCCCCCCCAAACCTCCACGCACGTGCCGCCCCAGCTTTGCCTCGCTCGTCCCCTCGTCTGAGCCCCCGCCTGTGTGCAAGACTCGACGTGCCAGACCGTCTGGGCAGTCCCGCCTCCCCTTCCCAGGTGCAGGGCCCTGTTCCTCAGCGTCTCCGTCCCTCCCTGGGATGGCTCATTCCACGTCAACTTGACTGGGCTGTGGGGTGCCCAGACATGTGGCCTAACATTGTTCTGGGTGTTCCCGTGAGGGTGTTTCCGGATGGAATTCATGTTTGATTCAGTAGACTGAGCAAAGCAGATGGCCCTCCCCGGTGTGGGTGGGCCTCGCTCAGTCAGTCGAAGGCCTGGCCTCCCCCGAGGGAGAGAGAATTCCTCCTGCCTGCCGGCCTGTGAGCTAGGAACTAGCATGTCTCTGCCTTTGGACTCAAACTGAAACACAGGCTCTTCCTGGGTCTGGAGCCGGCGGCTTTCAGACTGGAGCTTACACCACGGGTGCTCCGGTCCTCAGGCCTCTGGGCTCAGACTGAGGCTGCACCACTGGCTCCCCTGGGTGCCCTGTGTGCCTGCTGCAGACCGTGCGATTCCCCAGCCTCCACACCATGTGAGCCAATTTCTTATAGTAAATCTCTTTGTGCCTCCATATGTCTCCTGTTGGTTCTGTTTCTCTGGGGCCCCCTAACAGCACACTGCCCTTCCTCCCCTCCACGGACAGCCACGTGCTCAGCCTCCATGGCACTCCCAGGGCCAGGCGGTCCTCGCCTCTCACCTTGATGGCTGCAGAGAGTGCCCCAGTGTCCTCCTGGAGCCCATCCCAGCTCCTTCTCACCCATTCTCCAGTGGCTGCCAGAGCAAACTTGAAGCACATGTGGCATGCCCGTCAGAACATTCCAGAAGGATGGCCCTGTGTGTTCTCCCATGCCCCAGCCCAGCCATCATTGTCCTTTTGCAGCTCAGCACTCTTTTCCTTGGTAGCACTGATATCAGTTGTCACTAAATAGCCATGTGTGAAACTGTTCAGCGTCTCTCTGGAAGACTTAAGCCCCATGAGATCTATACAAGGTCTTGTTCAACACCTGCCCCGGTGTCCACCCTCGGGCCCAGGCCACAGACAGTCATGCAGTGACCGAGGGATCCAGGGAGTCTGAAGGATGAGGGGTGTCTGCTTGGGAACTCCTGGAATCGTAGAAGCCCTAACTGGCCTGGGTACCAAGCAGGCTGCCCGGCGGTGAGGGGACTGCCAGTGTCACTGGACCTTGGAGCTGCGGGGAGGCCCTGGCTGCAAGGTTGGGGCAGACAAAGTCCAGAGCCCCACACAGCATCAGCTTGTCCCAGTTGTCCTACAGGCGGAGGCTCTGCCCCGAATGAGGGCACAAGGCCCGGCTTGGACTGGCTTCCGCCTCCAGCAGAGCCCCCTGCGGGCCCCTGACGGCCAGTCTCTACATCTGAATATTTCAAGAGAATATCCTTATTTTGGAGGTGTGTGGGGTTGCCCTCTCAGCAACCTTGTCTCATCTCTGCAGTCAGCAATCAGGACTGCACTGTTTTATTTATGGGAACAAAATGCCTTCGCGGCACAAAGAACACCTTCCCAGCATGTTGTCATAGTTTGTGCAAATATAAGTCTGTCTGCTGGCATTTTAGGTGATTCAACTTCCTTTCCAAATCTCTGCCTCCCACCCCCCAAAACACAATGGGAGCTCCACAGAGCAGGTCTGCTTCCCTTAGTGGGAGTGTGGGCGTGACAGGGCTGGGGTCAGTCCCCTGAGCCCCGGTGCATGGCCGTCCTCCTCCAGGCTGTGTTCGGAAGTGACGCTTGGGCTCCAGGGGCCATGTTTTCAACTGGCCGGTCTGGGCTGGCCAGGTGGGATGGGAGCCAGGCCTGGGGGGACTGTGAGGGGAAGCTGCGTTCAGAAAGGTTCAGCTCTCTGCCCACGCATGCAGCTAGAACAATGCCCTTTTTTGGTCCTCAGATGCTAATAGAAAATGCAAGAGAGAACAAAGGAAAGCCAAGGTCAGACTGTTTCTTCCTCCACACCTTTCCTCAGGCACTTCCCTTTGGGGAACGCAGGCCTTTCCCACTTGCCACCCACTCATCCAAGTCCCGTTTCAGGGGCCAGACCAGAAGCCCCCTCTCCTAGAGAGCCCTGCTGAGGTGACCGCCCCCCCCCACCTTCACCTGTCAGGGCACCAACTGCCTGGACCAGGGGCTCCCAGTGTTTGGAATGAGGGTCCTTAGTGACGTCAACACATCTTAAAGATCCACAGGAAAGTTTGATATTTGTGGATCGAGAAAACAACTAGTGTCAAAAAGGCTTTATAAATTCCCCAACTTTTTTAAGGCATTTGGGTCTTGCCAATAGCACCCACATATGATTGAAAATCAGTCAATCAGACTTACTCGGTCTTCACACAGTGCTTGATTGACATCTGAGTTCCTGGAGCCGTTGTCGTACTTCCGGGCTCTCTCACCCTGGGTCTGTGGCTGCTCCAGGATGGGAACTCCTGAGACTACTCAATGAGCACATTATGCTCCTGAATTCAACATTGTCTTGTGTCCCAGGGAGTTGACACGGCCACTTGGGGCGCAGGGACACTGCTGGCGGCACCTTGCCTTGTGTGGGAGGGTGCACAATACAGGCGTATTGTTCACCATGACCCCAGCAGCGCCAGAGGGGCTCGACCCCAGAGTCTAAGTGTTTTGGGAAAAACAAATCTCTGCTGAAAGCCACTCTGTGGTCACACAAGCAGAAACACTCGTCACGGGGCCAAGGTGGTACAAAAATGGAGCCTTTCATTCACAGGTGTGTTTGTTAAGGAAACATGGGCAGACCCGTGAAGACGGTTAGAGCTCAAAACTAGTCCTGGACACAGGGGGAGGGACAGACACCAATTGCGTTAGAACATTCCAGAAAGAAAAAAATGAAAACTCACCCTTTGTGAAAGCAGAAGGTATGCAGAGACAGGAGCTAGGTGGGGGCAGAAAGCACCTGAAAACAAAAATAAAGGGTGGCAGAGGAAGAAAAAAGACAAAAAGAGGCAGGTTTCCAGCCGGGGACAGCTCAGCCCCCAGCCTGACAGGGAACAGACACAGCCTCCATCCATTAGAGCAGGCATCCTCTTTGATCTGACACGCGGGAAAAGTCATGACTTCCTTGAAAAGGCTGATTTATTAGCGCTTTAATTATTCCTGTTAAAATATGCTCTTCCAGAGAAGATAATTATTTGACTCATTATTAATTGGAATTCAAAAGCCTTTTGTTCTTAGCAGGTCAGGTCTCTAATTCTTACATTTCGGGAACTGCAAATGCTTTTGAAGTGGAACGAAGTACTCGTGGACCCCTGACCTAAGCCCTATCCCTCCTTCGGCAGCCAGGACCTGTGGCTTTCTGAGTGAGAAGTACAATACGGTAGACCTCAGGGCGTGTCCTGGCTCTGCCGTAACAGACTGGGGCACCCTGCACCATCACCCTGCACCCCGAGGCATTAGCAGCTTCATCTGTGAGACGAGGGGACCGGGCAACGTGAACTCCAGCTCCAACTCTGTCTCCATCGGCTGCATGAGCTTGGGCAAGTTGCTTAAGCTCTGTGGCCTCAGTTTTCTCATCCGTGAAGTGAGGATAAGAGTAGGGTTGTTTTTTTTTTTTGGTTTGTGATTTTAAATCTCAGAGGTAGTTGGGAGGATTCTGTGAATTTGCATAGTGCCTGGTGTTTAGGAAGTGCCCCGGGAATGACGCAAACCCTGTGACCAAGTTACCACCACCTATAGCAACACCAGGGGTTCTGTCGAAGCCTCTCCTGGGATCTGAGGCATTATATGATTGGTCAAAAGGGACCCATTCCAAAGTGAAATAGGTGGCAGGTGAAAACATGTGCAGAAATGCTCCAGGTTCAAATAAAAGTACATGGTAAGAGATGTGAGCATTTTAGGTTCTAGCACGACAGTTTGAATATTCATTAGATTGCAATAGCGCTCAGGCTTACGTTGTGTCAGAATTCCCTGGAGGCCTTGTTAAAACACAGATTTCAAGAGTTTCTGATTCAGAAGATCTGGGTGAGGCCCAGGAATTTGCATTTCTAACAAATTCCCAGGTGGTACTGCTGCTGCTGGTCCGGGGAACACACTTTGAGAACCACCGGGTTAGAGATTATATTCTCGTACTGTTCTTTTCTTTTCCCCTCCAAACTTGAGTAATGCTTAGATCCCATTTAAAGGGGAAAAAAAAAAAAAATCATGAATTCCCTCTCATTTGTCAAACACTGAGTGAGTCCTATTCTATGAAACTTTCAATTGTGGATTTATGAAGGTAAATTTTTTTTTTTTTGTTTTTTGAGACAGAGTCTCACTCTGTTGCCCGGGCTAGAGTGAGTGCCGTGGCGTCAGCCTAGCTCACAGCAACCTCAAACTCCTGGGCTCAAGCGATCCTACTGCCTCAGCCTCCCGAGTAGCTGGGACTACAGGCATGCGCCACCATGCCCGGCTAATTTTTTGTATATATATATTTTAGTTGGCCAGATAATTTCTTTCTATTTTTAGTAGAGACGGGGTCTCGCTCTTGCTCAGGCTGGTCTCGAACTCCTGACCTTGAGAGATCCACCCGCCTCGGCCTCCCAGAGTGCTAGGATTACAGGTGTGAGCCACCGTGCCCGGCACTGATTTTTTAATATTTATATTCTCACTAAAGTGAAAATACAAAATTGAAACATTTTTCTTGAAAATGTGCAGCCTACAGAATACAATCTGTCTAGGGAACATTACTCTAAAGCAGAAACGTTTGAATTCTTCATGCGCCCTCAAGGGTAATGGGGAAGTACAGGCTTGGGCTCTTCTTGGTGAGCGGCCATGGCCCGTGTGGCCCCACTGGCCCTGGTCCCGCAGGTGTGACGTGGTGCGAATGTGCTCCAGCAGGAGGCTCTGAGTCTTTGCCATCTGCTGCTGGGAACTATAGAACCTTCCATGGGCGGGTCAGGCTGTCAGGATTTTGGCTGAGGAAGGCGGAAGGTGGACGCTGGGTGGGACAGGGTGGGAGGCTCCAGGGCTCTGGGGTGAGCTTTCCTGTTATTCTGTTCTGCTGGCCAGCTCCTATATTTAGTTGAGGTTAAAAAAAGAAGCGTTCCAAGTGCAGAGTGAGGTGAGAGTTCCCCTGGGGACAGCTGGCTGTGCTGTGCAGGTGCACTCTGCTGGAGTTGACTCAGTATGCTTTTTCTTCATCGGCTGTCATCTTGCTGAAGGGCAGAAGGGCTCCCTGGAACGCGCAGGGCTGGCGGAAGAGAGGACACGGAAAGTGCACGACCGATGACGACTTTCCACCATAGGGAGGCAGGAGGGAAGAGGGAGACCCGCTGTTTGACTAAACCCAGCGGGAAAACAGGAGCACTCTTCATACTTGGCTCAGTTCGTCAAATCTAAATCTTGAATCTCTTCCACCGCACGGAGCGGTGTGTCTTCCGAGTGATCTGTAGCCCATGCTGCTCTTCGGGTTTTCCCTTTGCAAAGAAACTTGTGCTGGGAGGGCTGTTATCTGACCCGCTGAGTGTATCTCAACAGGCATTTGGTACCTTGTGATAACTCAGGATAAGGAAGGGTCGCAAGGCGTGTGGAGCTTGTGGAGACCTCTCAGTGCGGTTGTCCCCATCGGCGGTCACAGGGCTGCCCCGTGAGCTGCATGTTCCACCCTCCTGCCTCTCCCTATCACCAGGGGAAAACTCTGGCCGAGGAACCCATGGGCTTGTCCAGTGTGATAAAACCCGGAAGCCCAGCCAGGACCTCTGACTCCAGCTGCAGGGATTTCCAGGATAGCAGCTCACATAACTCGGGCAGCAGAGCACTTAGCAACCCAAGGCTGGACGACTAGTGGCTCAGCATCCCGTGCAAGGCTGAGTCTCTGGGGAAGGAAGGCTGTGGAAGTTGCAGGAACGGGTCTTTTTCAGCTTATGTAGACCCCAGGAAGCACGGCAGTGGTGCCCTGAGTAGGGACAAAGTCAAGCTTGATGTCCCTGCATCCCACCCTACCCTGCCCCACAATCCATATTTTTTGGAAATTTTAGATGCCACATCTAAATAAATGGAAAACAAATTTAAGTCACTATGTCTGACTACATCAGGAATTCTTTAGCTGTGGAAGAAGCTGGGGTATTCCGTGGATGGGAGGGTCTTGGCTATTTGTGTTGGTTTCTAGGGAAGAACCAGATATTTACCCCCAAAGAAAGATCTGAGGGGTGGGAGCGGGAAGGGGGAGATGGGACCGAGTCCCACCTGCCCAAGCCTTCCTGGTGTCAGTTGACTCCCCGCTACCAGGTGCCTGGTGCTGATTTGATCCCCACCCCCGGGGGCTCGCCAGCTGCTTGTTGTAGGGAGAGGCGTGGCAGAGGAGAGGGGCGTAGGATGCTGCTAAGGGGATTGAAGAGTCTCCCCTAAATTCAGCTCCACCCAGAACCTCAGAATGCGACCTTGTTTGGAAGCAGGGTCTTTGCAGATTAACTAGTTCAGTCAGGATAAGGTCATGCTGGGTGAGGGCTGGCCTTAAATCCAACGGCTGGTGTCACTGTAGGAAGAGGAGAGGACACGGGAGGAGCAGGCAACGAGAAGATGGGGACAGAGACTGCGGTGATGCAGCTGCAGCCAGGGAAGGCCAAGAAGTGCCGGCAACACCAGAAGCCAGGAGAGGCCAGGAGGGAATCCTCCCTGGAGCCTTCAGAGGGAGCCCGGCCCTGCCTGCAGAATGCTCAGAGCGTTCTGTTGTCTTAAGAACAACAGAATTGCCACCTCATTTGTGATCATTTTTTATGGCAGCCCAGGAAATGAATCCAGCTGGGAAGACTTTTGTCCAGGGGCCGGTGTCTGCAAGCATGAAAGGAAACACATTGCAGCACATGGCAGGGAGTGGCCTGGCCTGAGCGTCCCTGTCTCCCTCCGCCAGCTTCCTGCTGCAGGCTGGGCCTCTGCATGCAGGGGCTTTGAGAAGAGAGCTGGCGTCTGCCCACCGTCCAAGCTGGATAGGGATCTTGATTTGTCGCGGTGGCTCTTTCCTCTTTGTGCAGGGTATGCTCGAGAGATAAGAGAGAAGGGGGGGCGTGGAGGGGCTGTGGCTTCAGCCCAGAGGAACCTGGTGTCTCCCTTGGTCAGTCCAATGCCACGGACAGGGCCCTGCAGAGGGGGCTGGCGTGGGAGACCTGTGTTGCCACAGCTCTGCAGCCACTATGTGACCCAAGCAGGACAGTGCTCCCAGCTGCCTGTCTCCTCCGCTGAGAATCAGAATCCGGCTGATGCTGGGAGGACAGAGTGAGAAAGCAGGGGCGAGAACACCGCCTCGCCTGTGGAGTGCTGTAAACTGGTAGCTACTAGAGGGCTGTAGCAATATTGTAGCTTCCTTGGTAACAGATGTTGCTATTTGGGAAAATCCTGCAGCCAACAACCAAGCTGGTGGTACTTAATGCTGGTGTTTCTAGAGTGGTTCTCATTTCTCGTGGGCTTGTTTCTAACAAGGGCAAGTTTGTGCCCCAGGGCAAGCAGGCTGCTCACACACGCAGCCCTGAATTACACCCGTACACCACATGTGTTGGTGACATAAAGCTGGGAGAGGGATGATGATACCATCCCAGCCCCGCAGGTCACCCTGGCCTTTAGCTCTGGCTTCTAAGAAGGCTCCAAATGTTTCTCGGGTGCGCTTAGGGCTTTCAGAAAATGACTCCATCCTGTGTAAGACATTACCTTGTGACAAGAAGGTTCTATGTGATAAAGACTATTTTCACAGTATTGGCCCTTAGCATGACCGAGAAACACAAGACCAATGTCTAGAAAGTAGGATGGCACGCACATCACCTGTGAGGGGTGCAGGAGTGGTCTCCTCCCTTGGGAATTCTCCTTCTTAGAAGTTGGGTATTTACCGACCACATAATTGGCTTCTTGAAGGATGGTCACCTTCTTCTATACTGGTGCAAAGAAAGTAAGTTGCTCAAGGTCCCAAAGCTACTCAGTGACAAATCTGAGACTAAGAGAATTTAAATGAAAGAGCTAACATTACTGAGCTTGTACCATGGGCTGGCTACTCTGCTCAGGGCTTTATAGGCACTAATTCAGTGGCTCTTTACAATACAGCGTGATAACAGGTGTCATCCTCATTTTACAGTTGAGCGGACAGAGGCAGAGCGAGGAGACATGGTCAGGAGCCAGGCAGTTGGTTTCAGAGCCCCACTTCCTGACCACCACACCCTACTGCCTCCCAGACCTGAACCCCAGCTGCCTGGTGTCTGGCTGTGGCAGAGGGAAATGGATGGGCTTGGGGTTGGGTGGACAGGGTGGACACACAGCCCTGAAACACCCACGGAATGACCCTGGTGAATTACCTAACCTCTGACCCAGGGTTAAGTACTTGACCTCCTAAGACTGTTTTCTTCTGTAAAGTGGGCATGATGGCAGACTCCTCACCTGCTGCTTTGAAGACTAATTGCCTAACAGGCGTAAAGCACCTGTCAGATTGTATTCCCAAGAAACCTTAGCTATTCTTCCTTCTAGACTGGACGTGTGTTGCTCCCCTTTGTGTCGGTGCTGCCTGGCTCATACCGACCATGAAACCAGAGCTTGTCCACCAGATGAAGGCTGTCCAAGGCCTTGGACCATGTTTCAGTAATCCTTCAAGGGAAACTACCCACCCATTTTATCTTATCACCTTGGCTTAATTGCACAAGAGCTGTTCTCTGTGTTTATTATTTCAGTGTTTCTTTGTTCCTGATCAGAGGTTGAATTAAGCCAGCTCTTGGGGTCATTAGAGCTGTGGTGTCATCGCACACCTGGCCCAGGTGGTTGGGGCTGGGGCGTCGGACGCTGTGTCTGTGGCCCGGCTCGTCAGGCTCAGAAGCGAGCCTGCGTCCTGGCCACTGGCCGGGATCAGGGTTTCCCAGGAGGGTGTCTCCTCCCTGGGAAAACCCTCTTGTTCCTGCCCGTGGTCACCTCTCCTGCATGCTGGCACCCAGCACCTGCCTGGCCCGTCCCCATCTCTCCATCCACCTGCCCAGACTTAGCCTCCCCCAGTCTCAGCAAGGAGAGGGGCCCTCCCTGGGGTCTCCTGATGACTCACATTCTGGGTCATTTAAAAATTACTAATATATCGGTGGAATTGCACAAACACATATGACGTGCCCGCTCTGTGATGGCCCTTTCTGGGTTCCAGAAGGAACACAGGGGTGAATTAGGCATGTGTCTTGTCCTCGAGAACTCTGATGCAGCAGGGATATGCGTACATGTGCACATACGCGTACACACAATAGAGTATTGTGTTAGTTCCGCTGCCACTGTGACAACTTATTAGGAACACAGTGGCTTAAAACAGTGCAGATGTAGAATCCTGCAGTTCTGGGGGTCAGCGGTGTGAGGCAGGGCTCACCAGTCTAACATCGGGGTGTCGGCCGTTGTGCTCCTCCCTGGGGACTCGCTTTCTTGCGCTCTCCAGCCTCCTCCTACGGGCCCCTGGGCTTGTGGCCCCTCCCTCCATCTCTGCCCCTCCCGTTGTCACGTTGCTCTGTGACCACAGCTAGGAACTGGCTTCCACTTTTCAGGGCTCATGGGATTAGATAAGCTCACCTGGGTAGCCCAGGCCAACTTGCCCATCTCCACCTTTGTCACCTCTGCCAGGTCCCTCTCGCCTTGTAGGGTAACACATTTCCAGGTTCCAGGGGTTAGGACATGGACATATTTTGGGGGGACGTTATATTGCCTACCATAAATATATATACACATGCATAGTAACACCATGGTATAAGTGTATACTTATATATTAATATTCAGAAACAGTGACTGTGATACAACATAGATTAGTGATTCTAAATTGGTCAGAGCACTCGCCTGCAGAGACATCCCAGCCCTGGGTGGAGGGCGGGGGCAGTGTGTGTGTGGGGGGGTTAGTATGGAAGAGTAACGCTCAAGTAACAACTAATGATGGCACATATCTCTATATAATACCTGCGTCTCTGTCTGTCATCTCTCTCTCTTTCTATGTTTTAAGAGTTACAAGCAGTCGTAGTTGGGGAACAGTTTCTGCTTCCCGGGCACTGGAGAGGAAAGGTATGTTTTCTGCCTGGGAGTTGGAAAGTCTTACAGAAGAGAGTCCTGAGGGCGCGCTGGGCTTCTGAGGACGGGAGGGCTTGGCTGCAGGCAGACAGGGGGCTGGGCGGGCAGACAGGAGGAGGATGTCATATGAAGGTAAGAGGAGCCCTGACTCCATCCGTGGGGCCGTAGTGGAGGGTTTTAGAGAGGCAGATAAGTGGCGAATCAGGGAGACCAGGGCTCCCCAAGGTGCAGGCCCCGGGCAGCTCTCAGGGATCCGGACACGGCAACGGGCCATGAGGCGTGTCCGAGGAGCCGGGTCTGCAGCAGGAGCAAGGTGGGGTGGCTGGAGGAGGCTGGAAGACCAAGGTAGGGGCTGCAGGGGGCGGGTGCCAGGGCTGGTCCTGGGACAACAGAGGGCAGGTGTGTCTCTTCCAGAAATGTCCAGCAGGGAGAGGCCGGAAGCTCCGGAGGCGCGGGCTGGGAGCCCTGGCCTGGCTGGAGAGCCGGGACTGGTTCTCAGGGTGGGGGGTCTGAGGACACGACTCCGGTCATTTCCCTCCAGATGGCGAGTGGCCAGCTGCGGGCTGGTTTCCTCTCCTGGCTCCTTTACCTCCCTGCTCCCTTCCCCCCATGGAATCTCTGGGCACAAAATGCCCCAGGTCAGTGGAGCTGAGCTCAGGGGAATCCTTGCCTCTCTCCTCTCACAGCGCACCTGTCTCTGGGCCACTGGGCGACTTTCAGGAAGGGTCTGTGTCTCTCGATGCTCAGGGAGGCTCCCCCAGCCTGGCCTGCACGTGAGACCTTCTGAGTCAGCGTCCCTGGGGACGCCTGGCTCCCCACCCCGGGGAGCCCAGTGAGCAGCGGAGGCTGGGAGCCCCCTTTTCTGCAGGGATCACTTGTGCTGCCAGGTGGCTCGGGCTGTGGTCCCTGAGAAGGGAGCCATAGAGCTGCCCGGTGTGGGACTGGCCTGGAGTCGATGACCTGGAATATTCCTCGGAGGGAGTCAGGGTCACTGAACTCTAGGGGGATGAATCCCGGGAAATGGCTTTTAGGGTTCTCCATTCAAGCGCCACGGCCAAGGGGAGCAGCTGCAGTGCCACGGCGCACGGCTTGCTGTGGCCACGTCACAGAGCACGGCTGCCCCTCCGTTCAGCATGGGCTGGGTCACGCTTGCCTCTGCCCATTGGAGAAACCCGTGACACTTGGGACTGATTTGGGTCTGCTGAGTGTCCTCAGTGTAAGGACTCCAGGTTCGCATGGGAAACCCGGCCAGCGGGCTCCGGGGTTGCGGTCTCACAGCCGGTCCCTGCGGCTCCTGGTGCACCGCCCTGGACAGCCGCGTCTGCCGTGGGTCTGGGACAGCAGTGACTGGCGGCCTTTGTTTCTGTCTCGGTGTGGGAGGGAGCAGCAAACCATGCTTTCATCCCCGTCTTCCTGGCTGTCCTCTGTCTCCCGAGAGGAGCATCCTTGTCCTATCCCAGCGGTCCCCGGACCAGCAGCGTCAGTGCCACCCTGGACTCATTGGAAATGCAGATTCTCAGGCCCCGTGCAGATGTCCCAAGTCAGAAAGGCGGGGCAGTCCCCAGCACCTGTGTCTCCAGCAGTCTGCAGAGAATCTCAATGCGCCGAGCTGCAGAACCATGTCCTAGTGTGCTCTCCTCTCTCCTGGTCACCCCCACTCCTTCTCCTGTCCCCATCCTGACCAGTGGTCAAAGCTGGGTCCCCACGTATCTGGCACTTGGCAGCATCCCATTGTGACAGTCCCCGGCAGGGCTGTGTGGCTTCCCAGAAGTCACTCAGGTGACTCAAGGTTACAGCACCTGTCCCTCAGGAGGGCAGGGGACAGGGAGTGAGCATCACCCCTGGACAAGAGGAAGCAGCCTGCCTGCGGCGGGAGAGCCAGGTGAGAAGAAACAGACCTCTCCGGCACGTGATGCTCAGCACGAGAGTGATGCCACCTCCCTGCCTTTGTTGCCCCTGAAAGGGGGACAAGCAGTGCCCACTGTGGCCCTGCCTTGGGGTGGGGAGATGGACTTGTGGCCTTCTTGCCCCTGCACTATTCTAAGCACCCCGGTGCAGCTCCATCCCTGCCTAGAATATGCCAAGGAGGACCTCATGGGATTGGGAATGAGGGTTTTCTTGTACAGGCAAACCTCCCTCAGGCTGCATGGGAACCTCGGTGGTGACAGCTGAACTGGGGTTTCTGCAGACTGCACTTCGCCCTGGTCTTCCAGGCCTCGGCGGCTCCACTCGTGCGCGTGCTGCTCGGGGCTCTGGCACAAGATGGGATAACGATGTGGTGAGAAGTTAGTACTAATGGTGGGTTTTTGTAGAAGTCTAGACCTAGGAAGCCTAGAAATGTAGACTGAGGAAGTCTTTCACCTTATTTTCTAATTTACAGAGATACTTCTAATTTCACCTCTGTCAGCCATTGATAATGTTCTTTTTTGAGTTCAGGAAAACCAAGGACGTCTGGAACAAAGAGTGCACCTATGACCGGAGGCAGAGTGTTGCACCTGCTCTGCTCGGGGCCTGCGCCGTGGGCAGGTGAGCACAAGGGTCTCGGGGCTGGATGCCGGCCACGCCGCTGACCTGTGTGTCCTCACCTGTGCGGGGTGAGGAGGTACGGGTCCTCACCTGAGAGGGCAGGAGAGACTGAGGCTGCACCTCCCTCCTGAGGCTGCTGTCCCCTGTGGCTCTCACACAGGATGCCACCCTGTCCCCTCCCTGCTCTCATAGGAAAACTCGGTGCAAAAAAGCCTGCCGGTCTCTGATTTTTATTTTTTTTTAAAGAGTTAATTTTTTTTTTTTACAATTGTGGTAAAATATACATAATTCAAGATTTGCCATTTTAACTCTTTTTGAGTGTACAATTTAGTGGCACTAAGGACATTCACATTGTTGTGTAAATATCACCACCGTCCACCTGCAGAACATTTTTTATCTTGCAAAACTGAAACTCGGTCCTCATAACACACAAACTCCCCTTCTTCCCCTCCGCCCGTCTCCTGGTAACCACGATCCTGATCCTACTTTCTGTCTCTATGAGTTGATGGTTCTTGGAACTCATATAAATGGAATTATATGGTATTTGTCCTTTCGTGTCTGGCTTGTTCACTTATCATAATATCCTCAAGGTTCGTTCATGTTGTAGAATGTTTCAGAAGTTCATTCCTCCTTCAGGCTGAGTAATAGAGATTTCATTATATGTGTATCACATTTTGTTTATTTATGCATCTAGAGTCAGACATTTGGGTAGTTTCTACCTTTTGGTTATTGTAAATAACGAAACTTGGCATATAAATATCTGTACAAATCCTTGCTTTCAGTTCTTTTGTGTGGATTCCCGAAAGTGGAATTGCTGTATTCTGTGGTCATTCTGCTTAATTTTTGAGGAACCACCGGCTGCCTTGCACAGGCCCTTCACACTTATATTCCTACCAGCCATGCACAGGGCTCCGATTTCTCCAAATCTTTAAGAATATTGTTATTTTTTATTTTTTTTTTAATTTTTACACTAGCTATCCTAATGGGCAAAAAGCAGTATCACAGTACGGGTTTGATTTGCTTTTTCCTAATGATTAGTGATGTGGAAGGTCTTTTCATGTGTTGATCGGCCATCCGTGTGTCCTCTTTGGAGAAATGTCTATTAAAGTCCTGTGTCCATTTTTGAACCCGGCTTCTGATTTTAGCCCTGGTTGGAAGACGGGCTAGATCCCAATTCTCTTTAAATTTTTTTTTTCTTTTTTAAGTTTTACTTTGAGGTGAAGCCACTTGTTCCTGTAGCTGGCTGGAGAACGTTACACCTGGGTGTTTCTACAACGTGAGTGAATGGCAGCGTCACAGTTCTGCCTCCGTGGGGACGTGGGACAAGCAGCCATTGCCAGCTCTCTGCTTCCCAGGTGCACCCGCGGAGACTGGGATGTCTCCCCTTACAAATGGAGAAAAAGGCAGACTTTGTAGGCCTAGAAAGCAAGTGACTGAACCTGCTGAAGTACTCAGCTGTGGTTATCTGGGCAGCACAGCCAAGGCAGGGGGAGGCAGAGGGATGTTTATTGTAGGCACAACTCTTGGCTTTCAAAACAATTTGCAAGAAAGTCTTCAACATTTTGGCCCTCACTCCTAGCCAGCAGGCACATAGCAATGCTGTTGTTGTCAGGAAGGTTTTGGAGAAATTATATGGTTGTATAAATGGATTAAAACATATTTGCAAAGTGGACTTTATGGTGTGGGCTGTTGACAGTGGTGGAGACCGTGTGTGTGAGGGGGATACATACGAACTTTCTGTACTTTCTGCTCAGTTATGCTGTGAACCTAGAACTGCTTTAAAACACAAAGTCTATTTTAAAAAAAGAAACGACTTTTAAAAAAGAGATCTCCTGCCACCTCAGCACCAAAAATAACAAAAATATAGAGATTATGTCATAAATTAAGGGTAATATGAAACACACCTCTGGAAAGGCATAGCTTTCTTAAATAAGGCTTTGTCTTCAAAGCTAGATTAATATTTACCATTTGGCCCTATGTCCTGGGAATTGTACATCTTTAGTCATTGAATAAAACCCTGTAATTGTAGGCCCCAAATGGCATTTCATTCAGTTGCCCATGTATATGTGTCCATATACACATGCATGTGCACACACATACACCCACGCACACTCACACACGTGTTCTACATGCAGGACTGGGGCCTCTTCAGTGCTT
>CM052436.1:4470728-4518031 GCA_028533085.1 Varecia variegata | reverse complement strand
ATATCGGCGTGCAGCGCACATAGTGTATGTGAAGAGTATTGTTTGGATAAATCTTTCCTATTATATATTTATATTCACACAGATGTTTAGACAATATAAATATACATACATTCAAACATACACACATAAGTATGTATGTATATACATATTTTACTAAACTGTTTCTGGTTTTACATATATGTCTACACACACACCCAACAGGAAATGGGTGTCTTGCTGTGAGATACTGTCAGGAGGTTTGAAGGCCTCTGTCTACTGCCTCTTTCAGGAACAGCTGTCGGGGGTCCTGCAGCCACTGAAGGGGAAAGCCGGTGGTCCCATCCAGGGAGGGTGAGCAAAGCAGGAGAAGCCCAGGGCAGAGCCAATCAGCAAGTGCTTTCTGTATGGAGAGCAATGGGATGTTAACTCATTTCCTGAAGAGACAAGGGCATGAAATTAATTCTCAATGTAACAATTAAATCCCAAATTAAACCAATTAAAAATGTGAAAAGAGGGCTCTAACAGGTACCAATCAGTGCCCAAATTAAACCAATTAAAAATGTGAAAAGAGGGCTCTAACAGGTACCAATCAGTGCTTCTTTGCACCCATGAGAGTTTCCAGGTCCCCTTTGCAAAAGATAGAACCAAAGCTTGCACCCAAGAAAGTTCTGAATTCATGACACTGAGTCAGAAGCTCAGGAAGCAAAGATTAGAACAGTGATTCTCGCAGTGCGCGACACAGCTCACAGCACCTGGGGTGGGAGTTATAAACTGCAACAAATCCTATGAAATATAGCCCGGAGAATACAATCCTTATTTTACAATACTTACACAGAGATCACAAAACATTTATTTTAAAAATGCATTATATAAAACAGTTCTAGTCACCAAACAGCTTGTTGCAGCAAAATATCTGAGCCCCAGGATCCCAGACAGACACCATCGCTGGCCCGTGTGTGGTCAGGAAGGTGGGGTCCAGCGAGGGTGGCACCAAAGGCTCCCTCTCAATTCCAATCCATCCATCCTGCTGGGAGTTTTGTGATTTGGGTTTTTATGTCCTTTTTTTGAGGGTCTCAATTTTTCCCCAAGTCACAAACGGCTGACATCCTTTTAAGTTAATTGTTAAGAAAATAAAAATCACCAGGGCTCTATGTCCCCCTGAAGGTCAGGCTTGGAGCCTCTAGCTCCTGAGGACCAAGTGTCCCTCTCCTTTGCTTCTCCATAAGGAGGAGGAGAAAAGCACAGCGCAGGTATGGGAAGCCAGGCAGACGCCCCTCACCAGTAAGCTGTCATTCTGGCACCTTACTCAGGAGTCCACAGACCTCCAAAGTGGCTGTGGAGAGAAGTCAGGGGGTCTGCAACTTGCATAGGGAAATAATGACATTTATAAGTTCATTAATCTCTAGCTGAAAATTAGTATTTCCTCCCATTATGAATGTACACAACCACCACAGAAGCAGGGACACTGTCTGACACTTGGTCATCAATTAGAAATCACAGGCTGGACACGGAGGCTCATGCCTGTAATCCTAGCACTCTGGGAGGCCGAGGCGGGTGGATCGTTTGCGCTCAGGAGTTCGAGACCAGCCTGAGCAAGAGCGAGACCCCGTCTCTACTAAAAATAAAAAGAAATTATATGGACAACTAAAAAAAAAAAAAAAAAAAATATATATATATATAGTGTTAGCTGGGCATGGTGGCGCAGGCCTGTAGTCCCAGCTACTCAGGAGGCTGAGGCAGCAGGATCGCTTGAGCCCAGGAGTTTGAGGTTGCTGTGAGCTAGTTTGACGCCACGGCACTCACTCTAGCCCGGGCAACAGAGTGAGACTCTGTCTCAAAAAAAAAAAACAAAAAGAAATCACAGACACTTTCGTAAAACATCACATTTTTCCCAGAAATCTCAGGATAGTGTTTCCATCCAATGCTACGTTGAACTTAGAATACTTATTAGAACTGTTACTAGATCTTTCCACAAAATGCACAATTTTTTTAATATTTGAATAACTGTGTCAGTGTAACTGATTTCTTTTGTAATCGGAGTGTTTTATTTATACATTTAAAAACATTCTCCTAACAAAGAGTCCACAGAGCTCATGGCTCAGCCTAAGCGGAAGTTGGGGACATATGGAGCTGAGGACACACACAGGGACCCGGAACCAAGGCCGCCCACACACACCGTGGGCGAGGGGTGCAGACTCCGGGGGAGGCTGCGGGGAGATGGCTGTCCATCAAAATTTTCACCACATTCTCACTTTATGATAACTGAACTGGCTCGAAGCCCTTCTGCGGAGCCGAGATGGCTGGTTACAAACACATTTTATTCCCACACAGCAGTTTACAAAGAGTATGCAAGCCACCGCGCATGGACCCCATAACTGCTAGGCTGGCAGGCTGAGCATGTTGCCATTTTTTAAATAAAGAAGCTGAACTCAAATAAATGCAATGCTTTGCCCAGAGTCACTCATCCCATCTCCTGGTAGCAGAGAGGAGCCTGTCGCCTGTCTTCCCAAGGCAAGTCCCAGCACGGCTGCCTGTGCACCTGCTCGGCCCGCGCATGCGCCCTGTGCTGGCCACGCCCCGCCTCCCACGCCCCCTCCCTGTGCCCCTGGACTCCTGCCCAGCCCCTGGGTCTGAGCTTAGGTGCATGTGGCGACGGTCCTTAGGACAAATGTGCGCTTGCTTATTGGCCTGGGAGTCCCTCGGCTCCTCACAAAGTGCCATACCCCCATGTGCTGCCCGAGTGCCACTGTTGAGGATACCACGGCAGGCCACATAAGGGTGAACAATAGCACCAGTGATAATGATGTTGATGGAAGCGCTCACACCAGCCACCCACACCCTCCACAATCAATACCTGTAAAAATGTATGTCAAAGGTCATGAAGCATTCCGCCCAAAGCAGGGCTTAGAGTTCTTTTGCTGCTTCTACAACTGAGTCCCTATCAAAATCCAATGCCTGGAGAGGGAGGGTTTCAGCCCCTGGACCCTGTCGCAGGGCAGGGCCAGGCTGGTGGCCTGGTGACAGTAAACTTCCTGGGGAGCCAGGTATATGCCTCGAATCTTCTCAGATTTCCCTATGTGGGGAGCAGGAAAGACCTTTCCTCCCATTTTACAGACTCAAAAACTGAGGGACTCCACCAGCCCAGCACCTGGTCCCCATCCTAAGCTCACCCCACCCTCACCCCTTGGATCTGTGCATGACAGAGAGAGCTCATAGGCTCCCCGATTTCTGAATGGATCGATTACACTTCCTCACTGTTCCACACCCCCTAAATAGGGCCCCTAAGCAAAAACTGCCCTTTGCCACCTTCCCTTGCCCTCTGACCTCTTAAATCGCCCTCTAGTTTCTGGGACTTCTTTGAGGGGCAATCCCCCCAAACTACTCGTCACAGAATTGCATGGGGTGGAGCTGAATATTTTTGCTTAGGATGCAAGGTACTGTTTAAACTGCACTGTGTTTTGCAAGCTTGGGTGTTTAGCATCAGTCTACCTCCTGACTGTGTGGGGGTGGGGTGGGGTGGGGTGGGGGTGGCGTGACTCACTGCAGCAAGTTGTGTAAGCCTTGTTCACGCAAGATGAGTGAGTATTCAGGAACACATATTTGAATAAGCATCTGCACATCATCAGCCCTTGGATAGCATCTCTACTTTCTTGGGAGATCAGAGGTAAGGATCCAAAATGCTACAAACAGGCTCCACAAGTCTCCTAGTGAGGAAAGAGTCCACAGCAGCTAAAAGTTGGTGGGACAAGGGACATTGAGAGGTTCAGGACCCAGCCCTGTTAAGCTTGAGCAAGGCCAAAATTTTCCTGACAACTACTGGGTGTTTCCACAGTTGAGAATACCAAATGGTGTGGGCAACTTGCTGGGTGCCAACCAAAACACAGTGGACAACGGGCTTATTGGGCCCACACTAGTGGCTGCGCTGCTTCATGGCCAGACTTGGCAGTGGGAGGTGGAATAGACACTTGTTCCCTGGGGAAGGAGGAGCCCCACTCCCACCTTCTTTCCACCTGGCCAGTGTCTCTAACATGCTCAGTGCAAGAGGCACCAGGGGAGTTTGCTAGGGAAACAGGTTCCAGACCTTGCCCCACAGTTCCAGAATCCAGATTCCCCGTAGAATGGTCTGAGGACCCACCCCCATGTGCCCATGGCTCTCAAACACTGATGTGCATCCTAATCCCCAGGGACACTTTTCAGAATGCCTGCATTTCCCAAGTCCGTGGCAGATTTGCTGAGTCAAAATCTCTAGAAACTAGGCCCTGATAATTCTCAAGCCTCCAGAGTTTGAGATCCCATCTTAGATGAGTAGCTTTCAAAGTGTGGCCCTCAGACAAGCCACACCAGCATCACCTGGGATCTTGTTAGACATGCACATTCTCAGGCCTCACCCCAGACCTGCTGAGTCAGGAACTCTGGGCGTGGGGCCCTGCCCTCCAGGTAAGGACCACTGGCATAGACGGTGAGCCTCTCAAGGCCATGGACTTGTCCTGGGTACAGCGTAGCACATGCTGCTTGGCAGAGTAAGCACTGGGCCTCTCCCTGGCTCCTAAGAGAAGTGAGAAAATGTTCCTTGCTGCTCACAGCCTAGGAGAGTCCACCTGGCCTAGAGTGAGCTGTGTATTCTCTCCACTCTGTTTCGCTCACTTCTTGCAGACTACAATTTGGTCCGTCTTGCTCCGCAGCTGCTAAAAAACTGCTTAGCCCTACGCATTTAGCCCTGGAGTCCCAGGAATGCAAAGTCCCCCATGGGCTGTGCTTTCTCTGCTAGTTTGAAACATAAAATAAATACCCCACTGCTCCCCTACGCACAGCATTGCTAACTCTAGTGAGGCTCTGAGCAAAACCGGGGACCCTTTGGGGATCCCCTTTCAGTTGACTTGGACGCCTGCATTTCTGTTCCAGGCTGACTCGTTGACTGATAACCAGTCCACACATGGAGCCCTGCAAGGCTGTGCCACCCCATGCCCACCCATCCCTGCCCCTCCCAGCCCAGCACCACTTCCCTCATCCATGAAATGTGTCCGGACCTCTCCAGCCTGGCTGGTCCAAACATGGAGAAGCTGCTGCCTTCAGTGAGGATTTGGCACTTTGGGGCTCACTTTGTGAACCTTTGTCACATTTCCCCACTGAAAATGCCAGTCTGATGAGGGCAGGGTCAATATTTATTGTTTTATTTTCATTCCCTCAAGTTGCTCAGCACCCAAGAGAGTTTTCCTGGTTAAGGTGCTCAGTGAGTGTTTGTAGGGTGACCGTGTAACAGTCTGATCGCGAGAAGCCCACGGCGGCTGTCGCTGGGGAGTGGCTCTGGCTCTGCAGGCCCCTCAGCTGCTTCCAGGTCAGCTGGGCGTTTGTCCAGCAGCCTGGGAGGGAGCTCTGGGTCCTTTGCAGACACAGGACGGCAGCTGTGCCCCCAGAAACCGTGCCTCACAGTAACCTGCTCCAAGGGGTTCATGCAACCCCTCCCTCCAGCTCTCTCCAGGGAATAAGAAGAGCCTGAGCTTTGGCATCAACAGTCCCGGGTTCAAGTCCCAGCTTCACCACTTAATATTAATATCAATATAACTATTAACCTTCGGGCGGCCTCAGCCGCTCCCCTCCTCTGGCCCACTCTGGGGGAATCTGGCTCTGCCGATTTCGCTCCTTCCTGCGCTCCAGGAGAACTGGGGGTGGGGGTCAGGCAGAAAGAGCTTCAGTCACAGCCAGAGGGAGGTGTTGGAAGGTCAGGAGAGGCAAGCGAGGAGAGTGCGGGGAAATCGGAACGCCAGAGAAAAGGGGAAACAAGGAGGCCTGCCGGGAATTATAAATCGGAGACCCCTTAATGTCTTTCCAAAGGCACAAATAAAGGACGGAATTTCCTTTCCATTGATCTTCGATGGCCAAACTGTGCTTCTGAAATGCGATGGTTCTCTGGGACAGTCGAGGCCTCAGTATGGTTTCAGTGATGACAGTGAGCATGTCCTAGTGCTGGAGCTAACTGTCACACGCAGTCACCCCCTGAGATGAGCATGTCCTAGTGCTGGAGCTAACTGTCACACACAGTCACTCCCTGAGATAGGTGCTGTTGTCATAACCACCTCACTGGTGGGGAGAGTCAGGCACAGAGAGGTTAAGAAACTGCTCCAGGCCCCACAGCTGGTCGTGGAGAAGCTGAGATTAGACGTCTCCACCTAGTGCCAACCAAGGTCGGCACTCTCAGACACTGTCGTCCTGTCTTTAGGCAGAGACGTGCAGCCCGGAGCCAGCCCCTCCCCATGCAGGGGTTCAGCCAGGCCCTCGCCCCATCCCATAAAAGTGATCCAGACTCCAAAGCTTGAGACGCCAGCCTTGGACACTGACCCCCAGGTTGACACCTGAGGCTCAAATTCACTCTGCTTCTGCCCTGAGAGGGGCCAGGCGGGGTCTGAGCTGGGGCAGCGGGGACAGAGCCGCCGTGGGGCCTGCTGCCAGCCTGCGGGCGGAATGGAAACCAGACGGGGGCTCTCCAGGCCCACGGGGCCCGCCGTCCGGAGGGTCTGCAATTAATTAAGACAGAGGGCAGCTCTGAATAACCCTTTTGTGGATCAAAAGCTCCCTGTTGGAACCCAGCTGACAAAGCCAGCAAAACTGGCTTCATGGCTTCTCACGGGAAACCGTTAGTACGTGGAGGACTGAAGAAGCGCTTTGTTCGGGACCCTCGTGTGAGCACCAGAGATTCGGATTACAAGGCGGCGCTGCCCGGCTGCGACGAACACCGCCTGGCCCGAGCCAAGGCTGTCCAGGTGCGGAAAAGCCAGAAATAACACAGCACAGCTGGAGCCGGCTGTAGCGTGGCCACAGCGCTCTCTCATGGGCTTCACTTACCAAAAACGACACGCACCCCCCACCCCAATCCGAGCAGGGCCAGACAAGACCCTGGGCGCAAAGCATGCTGAACCCTCCCCCAGGTGGATCTGCACGGGACCAGTCTTGGGCTAAATTCTGCTGTCATGTAAAAGGCAACAGAAAACACAAATCCTCCCTGTGGCTTTGCAACCAGGAGCCCTGAAGACTCCCCGTGCTGGGAGCCCAGCCCAGGGACTTTAATGCCATTGCCATCAGGATTTGTAAGACCCGCCCGGGGGTCGTGGGTTGGATGGAGTCCCCCACCAGAAGATATGTCCACCCGACCCTCAGAGTGTGGCATAAGGGTCTTTGTAGATGTAACTAAGATAAGGATCTCCGGATGAGATTAGCCTGGGGTAGGGTGGGCCCTAAATCCGATGACAAGTGCCCAGGATTGTGGGGCGGCCAGACGCCAGCACAGAGGCCTGGAACAGCTTCTCCCTCACTAGCCTCCAGGAGGAACCACCCCTGCCGACACCTTGATTTCGGCCTCCAGAAGGTGAGAGAATAAAGTCTGTGCTCTGAGCCACCCAGCTTGTGGTGCTTTGTTTCAGCAGCCTCAGGAAACACCAGGTGGACTAGGGTGGGCTCCAATCCAATCTGATGGGTGTCCTTGTAAGAAGAGAGGATTAGGACACAGACACCCACAGAGGGACCACCATGTGAGGACACAGGGATAAGACGGCATATACAAGCCAAGGAAAGAGGGTTCGGGAGAAACCAGCCCTGCCGGCACCTTGAGCTTGGACTTCCAGCTCCCAGAACTGTGAAGAAACAAACGTTTATTGTCTAAGCCCCCACTCTGGGGTGTTTTGTTACGGCAGCCTGGACAGACTCATGCACACTCAGTACTTATATGTTATATCATCTGATCCTCATGGCAATTTATAAATCGTGGTATTATTATTCTTTTTGCAAATGAGGAAAATAAAGCTTCAAAAGGTGAAATGGCCCATCCAAACCCACACATACGGCAAACATCAGAACAGGATCAGCTCTGGGTCTGTCCCCTGTCAGAGCCGGTGCCAGGGCCTCTGGTCCTGGTCCGTCCCCCACAGAGGCAGGGGCCTTCCGGGCCGGCAGAGCTCTCCCTGCCGGCAGGGCGATCCGAGCCTGTGGTGCCCACTGCTGCGTCATCCTGAACCTGGAGCAGAGGGTTTGGGAACCTTCTTGCCTCGTATCGGGGGGGCTTTGGTCCAAGTTTGAGGGTGGAAGAAAAGGGAAGCTCCCCAAGGTCACAGGAGAGCTGTCAGAGTCCTTGTGTGGTGCCTGGGGACAGGGAAACCTCCAGAAAAGACTCCTCCCCACAGCAACCCAGGAGGGCAACCATGTGTTTTTATTAAGAAAAGATACATTCACTTACAACAGGGCCGAGATTTTAGTTACCCTTAATAACAACAATACTGCCCACATTTTATATTAAAATAGGCTAATTTTAAATATTCTTAGCAAAATTCAGGCTTAGGAAAGTCTCCACTGTCTCTCTCAGCTCTGTCTCCGTAAACCAGGGATGACACCTGCAGCCTCCCGAGCCGTAGGGAGGACAAAATAAGTCATCAAACAGGCACAGCTGTCACCAAGTAGGTGCTCAGTTAAAGGCCATGGTGATAATATGCCCAAGGTCTTAGCACCAATTAGAGCCAAAGTCAGGACCAGGCCCTGGGATTCTAGAACTTTCTATACTCAGCACAACACTCACTATACCCCACCTTTTTTAGGAAGTTGATTCATGAATTCAAACACAGCCGGGCTCAGACAGGCAAACACCTTGTCCTTTCCCCTCTCTCAGCCCCAGCCCCTGGGCACTGACCACCCACTCTGCTACTCCTCTGTCCCCCTACCCTGCCTGGGGAGGGGCCGAGGGAGGGCAGCTTCCCAGCTTCCTGCTGGCTCTCGGGCCATAGACGGGACTCCTGAGTGTTGGTTGAATTATTTCATGAATGAGCAACTACTCCGGCTGATTACTGTGAAGGTTTGATTTTGATTTTAATTTTTATGTCTCATAGTTAGTATTGCCAGCGAGAAACAAAAGCCTCCTCCATAGCTTAAAAGACAAACAGATCTTCTAGGGCTAAGTAAATCCTGATTCATGAACACAAGATGAGCCTCGTTTATAATAGTAAGAATCACTGTATGAACAAGCGGCTGAATGCATAGACTGGAGATAAAAATTAATTCCATACATTGAAAAAAGTAGTTTGCATTGAAGCGATAGTAGAGCAAAAGATTTTAACCTGGGAAATGTTCATAGTAAATTGGTTACAAAGTTAAGTACACGAGGGTCCCTTTGAGTAGAAAAAGACCCACCCCACATCCTTACCAGTATGGCAGAGAGTAATGTATTGTTTTTCCTTTTCATCGATCTGTATTTTCTACCATGAACAAACATTCATACTTCCATAAGAAAATAGCTTTCTTTAAATAAAGTTAAAGAAAATAAAATCCTCCCCACTGTCATTTGCTGGAGCCCCTGGGCTCTCCAGGGGCCTATCAGAGAAGGGCATTTGGAAACCCAACAGTCAGAGGCCAACCCCATCTCTGGGGTCCGTGTTTGAAGTGTAGCCTTGACCAAGAAGCCAAAGGACAGCCACGCCCATGGCTTCACTTCCGTCCAGACCCAGGGCACCTGGAGTCTCCCGCCCGTCACATCACAGGGGCAGTGCCATCTGGCCCAGAAGGCAGCGTCTTCCCGGCTTCACTCCAATTCCCAGTGACACAGTGGGGTCAGGTGTCACCTGACGCACCTGCAGAGTCCTGAGAGAAGGCTGAGGGGTTGGGTGTTGAGACCAGCGATAAGGGCAATGGTTTTCTATGCACCAGGTGCCTGATCTTTTGTGGCTGTGTGGTGAGCTATGGACTCCTCAGAAGAATGTCTTTAAATGCATAAAATCAAACTCCTGGGGTTCCAAAGGCACAATCCATGACACTGAAAGACACAGTATTCTCAAAGCAGTGCTGACGTTTCTGACGTAAGAAGATGTGGGTCACTTCACCACGTTGAATAGCAGAGCTGGCAGCAGGTCTGATGAAGGGGCGTTTTGAGGTACTGATGAGCATAAACAGTGTTTCTAGAAATCCCCAACGCAGTGTGGCGGGAGCCGGGGTTTCTGGCACGACCACGTGGCAGGAACTGACCGCGTTGCTGTGTGCTGCTTGCCCACAATGGAAGGACAAGCGAAGTTAGTTCAATTAGAGGGTAGAGGTCAATGAAAACGAAGATGCGATTTGTCCCCATCCAGGTTCAAGGACCTTGAAATCGCTCACCCAGGAGGGGAACGAGAGGCCAGTGTGCTTCCTCACCTCCTCTTCCCGCCTGCGTGTTCCCGCATGGCCCCGCATCTCCTCCGAGGCCTGGCTGGACGCACACTCGGGCCAGGCGGAGACTCCCAGTCGGCTACGGGGTGTCGGGCTGCAGGGACACACCTTCACGTCACATCACCTATAAAATGTCGCCATGAGATAGTGGTGACTGAACCGTAGCCCTGTTGCAGTCAGTGTCTTTCGCAAAGATTTCCCCCATCTGCGCCCCCACAGCCAGCTCCAGAGGAGGTGAGACAGACCTTCCGCGCCATGCGGGGCCGGCAGGTGTGGCAGGTGTGCCTTGCTGCCTTCTCCTCCCCGCACCGGCCACAGTGGCCACAGATGAGCAGCCCACCTTCCCGGTAACCTGAGAAAAACCTTGGGAGCTGTGCAGGAAGGAAGAAACTGCCCACATGTGGAAGGAAGGACACCTCTGCCACTCCCCGTGTGGCACAGCCCAGGTGTGGCAGTGGGCAGCGTCTGCTCCCAGAGTCCAGTTTGCCAGGAGGGAGGGGCCCGTCTGGGGGACGAGGCCATGGGAAGGGACAGCCCATCTCGGGGGGAGCTGGGGTGACAGAAATGGCAGGGTGCCGGCCTTGAATTAAACTGGGCAAGCAAAGCCACGGCTTCATTTGAAGTCACGCATGAGCCCTCCACTCGTAAGTGAACTTCTCGCAGCTTCTCTTTCAAGTTCGCGGGCCAGTGGGTTGTTTTCCATCCCCAGGCCCCAGCTCCTGTGCAGAGAAACAGTTTGTAAACAGTTTGTCAGGGAGTCGTCTTCAGACACAGAGCAAAAGGCAAACCCTCCCCCCAAGGAACTGAAGATGACTCCTTATTTCCTCATTTCATTCTTAAAAAAACTTCTCCGCATCTCCTGCTGAGTACTGTTCTTATTTTAGAAGGCTGGTTAGGGACAAGTCATATTTCTCGAAGCAGTGTCTGTTCTTTTCTTGAATGGAATTGTTTTGCTTGTTTGTTTCACTTCCTCTTTGGGGATACCAGGGAACATGAGGTCCCCTTTCCTGGTATTACAAGTACGTCAGTTCGAGCATGAGTAAATGAAAAGTGAAGGGTAGGGACTGGCGTGGCTGGTTGGCCAATTGTGTCTGCTGGGGGATTTGGGAAACTCTGCCTCACCGTTGTTTGCTTTTGCATCATTTTCCAACATGTCCCCAGAATGGCAGTGAGTCTCTCTAGAGGCGTCCATGTGCCTGGCGGTGGGAACAGAGAAGCCAAGAGGACAGGGCGTCTTTGGTGGCTTCGTGGCCTGGAGACATCCACAGGCTCATCCTCAGGCCATGGGAGGAGGAGGAGCAAGTCTCCCGTCAGTGGCGGGACGAGGGGCCAAGGCCACACCAGCCCGCTAAGCCTCACAGCCTCGCTGTGGCCAAGTCGTCTCGTCTGAACGGCAGACGGACGTGAGAGCTTGGCACGGCCGCCACAGCCCTGCACTTTCTCTGCCCGCACTGGGATGTGGAACCTTCCGAAGGCTTTGGGTGCCAGCAGTGAATTCTGCCTGTGAAGAGGACCACATCGGATCTATTAGTTTATAAAATCTCGACATGATTCCAAAATAGATTTAGCAGAAAAACTCGATGTCATCAGGTGTAAATGACATAGGTTTCTTCCCCATCCTAGGGCGCACCAACAGCAGCACTGCAAGGGCCACAGACACGGCTGCAGTGTGGGGCGGATGACAGAGCCACTTCCCAGGGAGCTTACGTGACGGACTCCCGCGCTCCGTCACCACGCGGACTGCGAGGCTCCAGATTTCACCCAGAACCACAAATGACCCTCCTGGCGTCAGTCGCCTTCTTTTTCCAGAATGACGCTGAGCTCTAATCCTCCCTCACCAAGGCCTTGCGTTGTGCCTTAGAATCTGTCCCCTTTAGACGTTTTCCCAAGCCCCTCACTCTCCGGTGGAAGAGGCACATTTCACGTCAACTATTCCCAAAAGCCAGGAACTCCCTACTTTGACCACCGGAGTTTCCTGCAGGTGACCTTCCACGGTGTGCTCTCCTCCTTGGCATCCATCTCTAAAAAGGCGACAGTGCCTGCACTCAGGACGCGGGGCTCCTGTGTGCAGTGAAGGGCAGAGTGAGGCGCAGGCGCGGACCAGCAGAGAGGCCAGGTGAAGACCCGGCAGCCAGGCAGCCCCGCCCCTTCCTGGGTGCCGTGGGCAAGGTGGGCAATCACGCCGCTTTCTCTCTGCACTGTTGAGATTAAAGGAGATAATAGACTAAAGCACAGGCCATTCTTTGCGGCCCAAGGCAGGACTCAATTAACGTCAGTTGCCCCCAAAGCTGAGTGCTAGCATCAGCCCTGGAAAAGGCTGGAGGTGGCCCCCTCAAAAGCAGATGCTCCCCAGGGCCTGGTCACTGCATGAGAACCAAGAGCCCCGCCAGATGGGTGAGGGTGCAACTGCAGGGTCCTGCCTTCCTGGAAGAGCCACTCTGAGAGCTCTTCTTGGCCAGATCTGAGGCTGGTGACATTTGAGCCAACTGCAAAGCAGTAACCGCAGACCTTGGCTGCCAGAGAATCCACTGTCTTTTCCAGGCAGCAGAACCACACACGAGTCCCCTTGGAGTATGTCTGGATCCTTCAAAATCTTACTCTGTGCAGAGGCTGCCAACAAAAATGTGTCCCCGCACACATTATGGAGTGAACTTCAGAGGAGAGGTAACTTAATGCACGGGACCACCGGCAGGGGAGCGACAGCGGATAAATGAGAGGTTCAAGAGACACATGGTGAAAAGTGCCCACGGGGAAATTGCGACATTGAATATTTAAATTGCAAAGGACTTGAAGCCCAGATAAATACCATGAGCTAATATCAGCCAAGGAAAGTATGATTCGCTCCGTGAAAATAGGCAAATAGTTCACATTAATGCTCATAAACAGGCCTTTTAAGAATTTCTCCCCAAGGAAGAAACTTGGGGGATGATTCTCTGTGTGGCCCACAAAGTCAGGAGACAGTGGCTGATTGAAGTCTCCGGGCCCCTCTCCAGGATTCCAGCAAGCAGAGACTGTCCGGGGGTCCAGGGACGCCCCGCAGCAGAGCCCACCCAGGTCTCGGGAGTTGGGCCACCTGCCGTTTCTGATGTGGCAGCTGAAACTCCCAGATATTTTGTTTTTGGCACAGCCGTCACCTACTGTGTTTTGAAAGTGAACTTTTGGTTTTGGTTTCTCAAAAATCTGCAAGAGAATCCCAGCCTGGTGGGGTCTTCAAGGTGACATTTGTCGGACACCTGTCATCTGTACTTGTTTGAACCAGAGAGGAAGGGAGAGGAAGGCCCCACTGCCTCTGGGAGCCGGGCAGGCCTAGGGTGCCCCAGTGCTTCAGAGGAGGAGGGGGACGGCGCTCGGTGGCCAGAGAGCGAGCTGGTCTGTGGCTGTGCCCAGTGAATGGGGACGCAGTGGGGTGTTCCAGGTGGACAGGGCAGCACAGACAACGAAGAGGCAGCTCTAGAGACGGGTGTGTCCGGAAAGCCCCCGGGGCCTAGTTAGCTGGCACGTGGGAGCGATGTGGGCAGACAGCGGAACAGGGGCCCTGCAGACTGTGGGCAGATCTCGGGGCTATACGTGCCGGGCCAGGGCGTGAGTCCCACCTGGGTGACAGTGGGAGCTCCTGAGCTCTTGGAGTGTGTTTACCAGCCCTGGGGCTGAGCCCGCCCTCCCCGTGGAGGCCCTGGGCTGTGAAAGGCAATTTCGGAAAAGTCAGGTCAAGTCTTGGCCCTGAGGAGGCCACACTCACACACAGAGGACCACGGTCTCTGGGCGGGACCCCCTCCCTGGAGCAGGTAGGAAAGGGAGCTCGTGCCTCCTTTCCCCGTGCGGCCTGGCCCTTGTGTTGGACATGAAGACAGTTAAAGCCCTTCTCCTGCTGCTGCTTTCCGTCTCTCTCTCCCCTCCGTTCTCTCCCCACAGCCTCCCTGCCCGAGCCCCCTCCTGCTCTCTGCTGACCCTGGGCCCTCCTCCTCCCTGCACGGCTTCCCCACGCTCTGTCCCGCCTGGTGCCTGAGCCCTCGCTAGTGCCGTTTCCTCTGCCTGTGTGTGTCTTTCAACTCAAGGTTCCTCGGGTCAGTTTATTCCTCCATCACGGCCGAATCCTGCCGCCTTTTGAGTGTGCTTTTACAGAAGATGACCTTTCGCAAGAAGCAATTTGTTCCTTTTCCTATGGCCGTAACGCCACATTGGGGAAGTGAGCAACACAGCGGGGCAGTGAAGTGGCCGTGGACTTAGTGGGGACTCAGACAAGACTCGCAAGGCCCAGATCGTAAGCAGCAGACACGACTGAGCCACATTCCGTTCCAGTGACGGAGGCCTGCGCCTGCTGTGGGGCTGGAAGATGCGTCCCGGGGGACGGTCCCCGTCACACATGACCAGTGGAGAACAGTCACGATTAGACACTCGCAGCAAAGCAGAAACAGCGCCCTCCAGTGATGCTCTTCCTGCGCCGAGTCAGGAGGGCTCAGACAGGCAGTGCTGGTGTGGTTTTCTCCAGCGGGGAACTGCAGGTCAGGGTCAGCTTTTCAAAGTGTTGATGAAAGAACCGCCATCGTTGAAAAACAAAGCCAATAAAAGGCTGCCTTCTGCCCGTGGTGCCCTCCGTGGCAGAGCTCCTCCCGTTAATGAGGGCGCCTGCGCCACAGCGTCTCATTTGCATCTGTTTCTCATCAGGAGCAGAAGTGTCAGCCCTTTTCCACCGGGGCCGGCTGGTCATTGCTCCTGGGATCAGAGCTGTCAGGGACGCCGGGCAATCTCTCCTCCTAATTACGGTGTCCGTGCTAACCACGTCGGGACGGCCCCTGCATCCTGGGGTGAACATCTCATAGAGCTCCGTCTGGAGACTTTCCACAGTCACCTACACCAGGCACAGGAATTAGAGTGTCTCTGACATTGCACTGCCATCTGAAAAGTCGGGTCACACAGAAAAGTCTCCTGCATGTTGATTTGCGAAGTGACGATGATCCTCCGTCCAAAACCTGTCTCCATCTGAAAGCTGCAGGGAGATCAAAAGAGGTAGAGTGACAGGCTGGGCTTTCCCTTCAATCCAGGGACGAAAAGGAGAGTTCTCGGCCAGGGCCAGCATGTGCAGGAAACTTTTCAGTCCCGATTTGGCGTGTCTTCTCGACAAAGCCCGAGTCTTGAGCGCGTTGTAGTCTTCTCACGCCACTGCCCTCACCTTAGGTTCTCGGAAATCTGCAAATGCTTGTGCATGGTGGGGACCAGAGTCACCGATTAGAGGCCCACGTGGCACGTTAGCCCCAGAGTGGCCTTGGGTTCCCAGCCGCAGGCCCTGCTAATGACTCCTGGTGTAAACTGACCCAGCAGCACATAGGGAGTCATTGTGTGTCGGTCACCCCTAGGAAAAGGACGGGGTCAAAAGTCATCCCAAGAGGAAATTTGGCCTCAGCAGCTGAGGACGCCCATCTCTGTCTCCAGGAAACTCACATCTAACAAATCAGATATTAGTGCCATGACCCCCGAGTGCCGCTTAACCTCTGAACTTATCAAATGACACCAGCAAACACTCAGAGCCATTTACTCCTAGGGTACCCCAGGGTGGCTAAAGGAGAAAAAGCAAGAGAAGAAATAGCGTTCCCGGATCTTGGTGGACATGTTATGGGCATATTTAGTTGTTGTTGGCGTCTTTACAGCCTTCCCCCCAAGACTGTCATTATGGTCACAGATGGATTTGCCTTTAGCTGTTCAATAAATAAAAGGTTTTTTTAAAAAAAATTTTTTTTAATCTCTTTTAAGCTTCATCTCAATTATCTTAGGAAAAACGTCTCTATTGCATTGACCTGCTCTTTTAAAATAGATTAATTGACCGTGACAAAGTTGTCAACGTCAGACTCAGCATTCACAGAACACATAATCCCAACCACAGCCAGTGCTGGCTCTCTGAAAAGGGAGCCAGAGGCCTCTGACGTTCCCAGGGGCCCCCAGCATTTGCCAACACACGTTTTTCTTTCCTGGGGAAGGGAAGCAGCAGTCTACCTCCTGCAAAGAACGGTTTTCCTCAGGAACCCGGGGATTCACGGGTCCCTTGGTGCACCCATCAGAAGGACATGCCTTGTCTCTCAGTGTGTAGGATAGCTTAGAATCCCTTCACCACCTACAGCACCTACCACGGGCCAAGATTTCCCTCATCCATTCCTTCATTCATTGATGCCTCCAGCAATATTTGAGGGTTTGTTCTTTGCCAAGCACGGTGCTAAGTGCTCTGAATACAGTAGTGACCACAACAAAGTCCCTGCCCTCCTGGACCTCACATTCTAGTGGCAGAGACCAAATCACATTTAAATATACATGCACTATCACGTCAGGTAGCAGAGAAAACTAATGCCATGGAAGGAGACAGAAAGAGTCACAGACAGGGCAATGAGAGATCTTCGAGTGGTCAAAGAAAACTTCTCTGAGGAGGTGACGTTTGAACAGAGACCTGAATAAAGTGAGGGAAGAAGCCAAATAAATAACTTGGGAAGAATTTTCTAGACAGAGGGAACCGCAGTCTGGACTTGGAAATACACTTGTTGATGTTCAAGGAACTTCCAATCAAGAACGCCAGAATGAAAAAATAAGGTAGAGGCTGGTGATAAATGGAACTGAAAAGATAGAGCCAGGTCATGTAGTCTCTGTTGGCCATTGTTAGGCATTCAGATTCAATTTTTATTTTTTTAAGGTTTTCCCTTTGTCTTTGGTGGTCTGCCTTTACTGTGATACTCCTAGATTTGATTTTCTTCATACTTGTCTTGCTTGGGATTCAGAGTCCTTCTGAAATATGTGGTTTGATGTCTGTCATCTGTTTTGGAAGTTTTTCAGTCACTATCTCTTCAAATATTACTTCTGTCTCAATTTCTGCTTTCTCTCTTTCTGGAACTTCCAATATTTGCTTGTTAGACCCTTACACTGCGTCCTTATGTCTCTGGCTCTTTTCTGCTTTCTTCTCTCTGTGCTTCCTTCTAGGTATTTGTCTTGTTCCAGTTCACTAATTTTCTCTTCATCTGTATCTAATATGCATTAAACCTTGGAGTCTTAATTAGGTATTATATTTTTCATTTCTGAAATTTTCTTTTGATTCTCTTTTATACCTTCTAGTTCTCTGCCAAAATTCCCAACTTGTATTTATTTCTTTGACTATATTAAGCATAATTATTTTAAATCCATTATTCTGATTCCCTGTTGGTATTTTATTTTTGCCTTTAAATCTCTCTCTCTCTCTCTTCACTCCATAACATTGTCTCCTCTCCTCATGCACAGGGGTTATTTTGATTGAGCGACAGACATTATACATGAAATACATAAAGATCTCAGAGGATGTTACTTTTTTCCAGAGAAATTAAATTTACTATGGGCACTAGCAATCCCCAATCTTAATCTCATCTGGGATTGGAACAAATCAAAGCTGGCCTTCATTTATTGTGAGGACCAGACTATTTCTGGTCAAGGCTATTTCAGTCTAGCTTACTCCTAGACTGTAGCCCTGTGTGGTTTCCCCAACCCAAATACTGAGAGCGTTGGAAGGAGGGGAGTCCAAAGCCTCCAGTTCCTTGCACACCCTGAATGCTGATGTCTGTCCTCTTACCCCTGTGGTCCACCAACACCTCTGCTAGCTTCTCACTCTCTCAGCCTCCTCTCCTGAAGGAGGATACCCAGGGAAAGTGACCACAAATGCTGGCTTACCTTTATTTTATTTCTCTCCCAGATCTTGTCCCTAAAATTCCTCAATTGCCTTGTTAACTGTCTAATGCCTTCAGATATTGTGTATTTTCTTCATTTTCGCTGTTCTCAGGAGGAGGATTGGCTTTTATTCTATGTGTATAGGACAATTGCTTATAAAAATAGCCCAGATTCTCCACCCTTCCCTCTATATATACACGCATGCACACATACACACACACATGCATTATATATTGTCGGGCTCAGAGAAAGATACTTCCATCTATGGTGCTTTGGAACCCCGAGCACTTTTGAATGGAAGGAAATCAGAAGGCCCTAGAAGCTGCCTCACAGTCAAAGACTTTCTAACCTTCTCTTGTTTCTTCCCCTCCCCCAACTGCAGGGAGGGGCTCTCTCTAGAATTTCTTCATCTGAGGAAATTTCTTGCTAAAATAAATACAGTTGTCTTAAACCTCTTCCCTAAGAATCTCATCAAATAACCAAGAAAGATTAACCACAAGAGAAGAGAAATTCTTCACCACACCCAGATAGAATTTTCGTCTATTCTTCTGCTGAGACTGTAGCTACCTAGTAAGACAACCTTTGCTCACAGAGCAGCTCCCTCCCCTGCCCTTCCCGTAACTTCCCCACAATCTATGGTTTGTTCTTCAGCACCATTTGGTGTGCAAAGAAAATCATTTACAAACCATTGTCTGGGCGTCAGGCCCACTGATTTCCCCCCCAAAAAATCACTGCCTGCCCTTCTAAAATTGCCTGCAGCTCCCCACCTCCCTCTCCCCTAGGAACAGGGTATATAAGCTGCAACCGTCTGGCGTTTCTTTGAATCTCACGTTTTGTGTGGCTCCCAAGTGTGTGCATGTTAATAATGTGTGGGCCTTTCTCCTGCTACTCTGTTATCAGTTCATTTCAGTGACACATCAGAGCACAGAGAGGAAGCTTTTCCGCTGCAACCCTACATTGTAAATTAGACACCGTTCTGTTTTAATAGTATGTTATACACCTTAGACAGTGTTCGGTGTGCACACTATCAACCAGCTAGAAGGATGGGAAACGACCATATCTAAATACGTTGAACACCGCTGGCCAGGAGCATGGGGAGCCAGGGCGCTAACTGCCATAGGGCAGGACTGAGGACGTGAGAAGTGGTGGATTCTGAATGCATTTGAAGATGGAGTTGAGAAAGACTTGCTGATGACCTGGACGTGAAATGTAAAGGAAAAGGGAGGGTCAAGGACGGATCCCGCCTTGTGCCCAGCCTGGCCGGGGATCAAGAGTCTGTTGCCCACCGTGGAATACTACAGACCCCGGGATCCAAGTAAGCAGCAGCTTCCCCCAAAGACCCTTCTACCTCAGAGTTGGGACTCCCCAGTGGCGTGGCAGAGGACACTTACCCCTCAAGAGGGCAGGACTGTTTGTTAAGGAAAAAACAAGTTAGGGCATCTCCCTCCAGCTGAAGTTGAACCCATAAGAAAGTTGTGTAAATTTAAATTCCAGATTTTCCAAAAATCTCACTTGAATTCCTCCCACCACTTCCAAACTGCACCCTCAGTGGCCAAGATTTCCCAATGTGGTTTCTTCAGAATACCCAGCCTACAAGTTAATACATATTCTGTAGTGAGGAAGGAGGAATGGAAGGAAGAGGAGGAGGAGAAGGAGGTGAGGAAGAAGAAGATGAAGGAGAGGAGGAAAAATAAGAGACGAGGAGGATTCTCATGACCAAGTTTGGGCAATGCCATAATAAACAACATGACTCTGTTGAACATGTTTCTTTCCTGCAGCCCTTCTCAGTGCCTTTAATATGCTATTGTACACCTCGACTCTCTAACTATGATACAGGGTATGTAGCAGTTCCTGGATGTATTTTCTCTGAATGCCTATTAACAGCTCATGAAGTAATTTTGTTCTACTGAGAAATTCAGGAGACACTGTTCTAGACTAGGGGTCAACAATTATAGTCCACAGGCTAAATTCAGCTTGCCACATTTTTTGTATGTCTAGCGAGCTAAGAATACCTGTAACATTTTTTAATAATTGGAAAAATTCAAATGAAAAACAGTATTTCATGACAGGTGAAAATTATATGAAATTCCAATTTCAGTGTCCCTAAATCAGTTTTATTGGAATGTATCTGTCTTAGCTCAGTCTACCATAACAGAATACTGTAGGCTGGGTGATTTAAACAATGAACATTTATTTCTCACAGTCCTGGAGGAGGCTGGAAGTTGGAGCTCAGGGTGCCAGCAGGGTCAGGTTCTGGTGAGGGCTCTTTTCCTGGTTTGCGGACGGCCACCTTCCTGCTGTGTGCTCACCTGGCAGCCAGAAAGAGTGGGCTCTGGCCTCGTCATCTTCTCACGAGGTCACTAATCCCATCGTGGGAGCTCCACCCTCGTGGCCTCATCTAAACCTCATTATCCCCCAAAGGCCCTGCCTTCAAAGCCATCACGCTGGCCGTTAGGGTTTCAACATACGGATTTTGAACACATGGAGTCCGTAGCAACAGCCATGATCACTGATCACATGATCACATATGTATCCCCTGGGGCTGCTTTCTAGCTACAACAGCAGAGTTGAGTGGCCGCAGCAGACACTGTGTGGCCCTCAAAGCCCAAAATATTTACAGTCTGGCTCTTGGCAGAAAATGTTTGCCAACCTCGCTCCAGACTTCCCCCCAGTACAGCATTGAAATATGTGCGCCCTCATGCTGAATTTCTTCACTGCTAACTCTTATTTCCGCAGCTCTATTCACGACCCTGCTGGCAGGAGCCACGCCCCGTAATTTTCTGTCTGTGGCAGAAGCTGGAACAGTTCTGAGCTCAAGGACGGTGCGCAAACATCTCTGTAGTGGTTTCCTTGCCAAGCATCCAGGATTTGTTAGGAGGGGGCATTTTTCGAGCAAGGTCACTAGGAGACGTGGAGAATGACAGCTTTGAGAAAATGTCTACTGGGGAAACAAAGCCACTCTGTGCCACTCAGGACAAGCGAGAACGGTCTGCTGCCTGGAGAACACCCCGGCGCTTAATGTACATGGGCTCCTATGCAGACGGTGCCTTGATCGTCTCTCTTTTAGGAAAGAAATTTAAACTGCGCTATTGAATTATGTGATATTGATATGTTAGCTTCAGAGCATTCAGCACTGTCAAATGGGAATAATAGTCATACCCGAGAATGCAGCTGATTTGAAAGTTAAGTGAGAGCAATTGAAGGCGATAATAGAAATAAAAACTGCTTTGTCAATGGTTCAGGTGCTGTTACAGCAACTGACGAACACCATCCTGGCGAGGCCCATCGTCACACTGGCTCGGGCCATGTATAAAAAGGGAGGCCTACAAACCACACGCCTAGATATTTAGCAGTCATGGATCACATTAACAAACTGTTCGATTGTGTCTACCTTGATAAATATACCTTATAGCAACCTGGAAACCCTAGTTTGAATTTAGAAGTCTTGGGCTCCCAGGACAGTGCTGGAATCTGGTGGCTTAGGAGGAGGTGGCCCTTGCCCACTAGCTGGCAGCCCACCCCCTTTCTCCTCCCTCCACCCAGCTCTGTCCCACCTCCTAAGAAATCTCACAGGTGTCTGTGGGTGTCCAGCTCACCAAACTCCAAAGTCCACACACTCTCCTCACACACAGCCACCCCATGACCACCCCTGGGGCCTAAGGGTGCACACCTGGCTGCAGGTTTGCCCTAAGGAGGCAGACCCTGGGGAGAAGCAGGCTTGGGACCACTGGGTGGGAATTCCAGAGTCCCAGGTGCCAGGAGTGCGGTCTGGAAAGGAGGGGTGGGCATGTGCCCTCAGCCCACAGGAAGCCAAGGCAGGGCCTTTCCTGTCTAGGCCTCAGGGCAGGACCGACTCTGACACGACGGACAGGTGTTTTCATCAGGAATAATCAGAATGGCAGCAGCAACTGTTGCTGAGTGCTCTGTATCTGCCAGGCACACGTTCGCGTGCCTCACACTTGGTATTTTACTTAATAACAACGTCTTCCCTCAACTGCGCTGTCAAGTGGGATTTTTGTTTGCATCTCAGCAAGACTGTCACTTGAAGGCCAGTTCTCACCGGGGAGGCTTTCCTAAGTTCCTGAGCACCAGGGAACAAGCAGAGGGGCCTCAGCTCATCCGGATTCTCCCCGGGGTAGGAGGACTCCCTTCCACTGGGAGGACCCAGGGTGGGTAGGAGGCCGTGAGCTCGAAGACATTAGAAGCACGGCACCTGCCTGGTCTAACCCCAGGGACCTCAGACAGGAGAAGGAAGAGCAAGAGCCAGGGAAAACCTGACCCAGTGTGGCCGTCCCTTGAAGGCTGGGGTCAGAGCCTTTAGAAACATCCAAAAACGTATCCAGGAGTCCAGGACATCAGGGCCAGCAGCCTGCTCTCCCAGGAATTGAGTCGAGGATGTTGTAAGCCCCAAGGAAAACCCCAGCCCTCAGCTTAGAAAAGGAAGAGGAAGACGAAGGCGGTACCTCACAGGTGTGAACTAGGTGAGCCTGGGGAAGGGCCCACCTTGGCCTGGGTGCCACATGCAGGGGACCCAGTGCCCCAGTGAGGGAGCATGGATTGTGTGAGCGTGCAGGTGGGCTTGGAAGAAACCTGGGCAGCAGCTGCAGTATCTAGAAAAGTTTTCCTCCCTGATGAAGAGAGGCATGTGAGGAGAGATAGGTCCGCTTATAAATGGGCTGAGTGTGGAGTGATGGCTGGAGCGGCAGCAGCCTTCTTTCAACCAGGAGAGGACAAGCCTACAAAGCACCCAGAGAGGTGGCCAAGCAGAAAAAGGGAAGGGATCCTGGTCCTTGATGACACTCCTGCGCCACAGAACCCCAGAAGCGTTTGGTTTTTTGCTATTTAAGTCTTTTTTGCTGGGACCCTCCATGGCTCTCCACCCAAAGCTTCAGAATGAAAATGAACCTTTTCCTGCTCAAACGTGGAAAGTTTCTGTTTTGCAAAGGGGCTTAACATCTTTGCTTTTCCTAGAGAAGGTAAAGGGAAGGCAGGCAGCCGCCCTACAACCACCAGCATGGTTTGTGAGAAGGAATTGTTTAAGCAGGAACTGTTCTTAGGAGAGAAAAAAAATACTTGGAAGTATTTGATGAAATAAAGGCCATCTGGTTTAGCAGCAGTTTTGACGGAAGCAGCAAGAGACGGGCAGTGAAGAAATGAGGAAAGCGAACATAAGTGTACCCCCAGGGGTCAGGACACCCCTGAACCAGGTGTGTTGAAGACTCAGTTTCCCTTCAGAGCCCCGGGGACAACGTGCTGAGGGAACCCAAGCAGGCCCAGTAAGCTCTCAGCCGCAAAGCTTTCATCTCCAAATTGGGAACAGTTACAAAACCTGTCCTGTCTACAACACATGAGTAAATGTAACGTGACAAAAGAAAAAAGGTTTCTCAGAGCCTGTGGACATGGAACTACTAATTGATAATCCACACAAACAATCCCGATCTAGTGCCCACGTGGCCGTAGGTGTTAATGTACAAAACCGCTTCGGTGAGAAGGACGAGATGGGCAAGGAAGGCTTCCCACTGCTTCCTGGGCACGGGCCAGACTGCGTTTCCAGCCCCCTGGCAGCTGAGCATGGCCACGTGGCCAAGCGCCTCTCCACGGAAGGGGGTGAAAGCAAGAAGCCACATCCCGGCTGGCCCGTCAGAGGCTGCCACAGAATCCTCCCTCCTTCCTTCCTCCACCGCCTGGCTGGCAGCGAGGCAGCCTGGGCTCCGGGGCACCACGGTGGCAGCAGGTGCCGCCTTTCCGGATGAGAGATACATCCGCATCTTGCTAAACCTCTCAAATGTGGGCACTGCCTGTTCTCGCAGTTGGCATCACCTTAACTAATTCAGGTTTCACGACAGTATGTTTGTACCCCAACATCTAACAACATTTTTAGTTAAATAATAATAACCACAACTAATATTTATTGAGGATTTATGAGCTCCAAGCTACTGGCCAAGTGCTTTACCAGGGTCGTAGTATTTAAATCTCACAAACCCCTTCTCCCCACCCCAGGCTGCAGGTATGTGCTGTGGATATCACGGCTGTCTCTCCACACCCCTCCGTTCCTTCCTATGGGGTCGCAGTCCTGTGGTTAGCATGGGGTTGACCCTCCCCCTAGCACCAAAGATGGACCCTGATTGCATCAAAGGTGGGCAGCACGTGCCCTAAGGCGGTTCACTCAGAACGGAGCCCAGGAGCTCCGTTTGCGATGGGCAGGAAGTGCCCAGTCTCTCCCCGAACATTAACAAGAGGGCTTGAAGCCTGCGTGCTCTTGGCTGTTTTCTTGCAACCAGGAGGGAAGCCAACCTGAACACAGAGCCGACTCACGAAGTTGGTCGGGGCAGAGTCAATAGCACCACTGAGAAACAGAACCCAAGCCTGGTACAATTATACCTCAAACCCAGTCTGGCAGAAGCAGGTGGCACTTAGCAAACATTCCAAGTGCTCACCTGGAGCATTAGTCTGCTAGGACTGCCGTAGCCAAACACCACGGACTAGGTGGGTTAAACAACAGACATTCATTTTCTCACCGTTCTGGAGGCTGGAAGTCCTTGCAGTTAGATGGGAGCCATATGACTGGGTCTGGCCAGTGAACTCTACATGGAAGTGGCATGTGTCACTTCTTGGCTAAAGCAGGTACGAGCCTGCTGCTGCCCTCCCTCTCTGCCCCTCCCAGGAGGCTCTTAGTAGCCAGGTGTTGCGAGGAGGGCAGGCACCTGGATCTCGGCCCAGGAGTGGAGGAGAGCCCCACCCAGCTGCGACAGATTGTGGGTGAGCAACACGCGTACGTTGTGCTGTTTTGCCCCCTGCTTTGGGTGCCCATAACCCTGATTAATACGTCCACCCTGGCCCTAAATTCAGGACTCCTAGGTTGCCAAGGCCAGTAAAATCTCATTATCATTTAAGACAGATAAATATGGGGATTTTTTGTTACTTGCAGCAGAAAGCAACCCAACTCATATACCACTGTCACATCCTTAAAATTTAGAAACTAAGGCTCAGCAAGGTAGGGTGACTTGACCATGGTCACACAGCTAAGATGTGACAAAACTGAGCTTCCTACCATCTTTGATGCTGAGTCACAATGCCAGGCTACCCTCAGAATCATTTGGGAAACATTAGAAATGCAGATTAGCTGGTTCCATGAACACCGACCAACCCATCTCTGGATAAGGGGCCCAGGCCTGTGTGTTCTCACAAGCTCCCAGGACCACTGTCCATTCGAGGTGGAGCAGCTCTGGTCTAAACCTCGAACTCCTCAGGGGCACAGTGCCACGTGTGGGGAACTGATTAAGACAAATCCATTTAGAGTACAAACACCAGTCAGCTGGCTGCTATCCATGCTACAATGTGTTTGCTAGTGTTTATAAACACAGTTGAGAAAAAGGTCACCAAACTCCATAGCCCGTGGTCGTTGAAGTAAACAACGATCCTCTCCACGGGGTTTTATTTTTAACTTTGCCTTCAAGATGGCAGCGATCTTAGTTGTAGCGACTAATGGCAGCTTTCATGCTGAATTTTGCTCATATCCTCCAAATTATAAATTCTTTGTTGAATCAGAAATCACTCATTCAGAAAATATCCTATCTGTCATACGGAGATACAGAAGACAAAATGCATTGCCCAAGAAAACAGAGCTCGGGGGTGTTTGGCACATGGCTGATGAGCAAGAGAGACGTGGGCTACAATTGCGACATGCAACCCACGCCACCCCCGGGACTGACAATGTAAGTTAAGCTAGAGGCACACAGCACCTGTGGAATCTAAAAATAAGTAAATAAATAAAGATAATACATTAATACAGTCAATTCTCTCGCCATGCACCGTCTCAGACTTTCCAGGAAGACAGACGGGTGGGGAAGAAACAGCAAGGCTGATTCATTTCATGTTGGGTCTGTCTTGATTTGCTGTCCAAATAATACAAGCTGGACTTACACGCTGTACAAGAGCCTGAAAAGGGAAGGGAAGAAAGAAACACCCTTGGACAGAACTTCAGCTGCCAAGCTGATGGGCTAAGCCATGTGCATGTCTTTGTGTGGGTGGAAATCTATTTTCTGTGGGTTCGATGGATCATTATAGCACCCAACGTTTTCCAAAAAACGTCAGACAAGGTTACCACAGCAATTAAGCTGTCTGCCATCTGCAAGAGGCTTGGCTGAAGGTTTGCTGAAGTTAAACATATTTTGCAAAGAAAAAATTAAGACTTTCGATGTTTTGCCTATCAGTCACGCTCAACAACATTAGGCCTTGGAGACTCTTACGGGAGAATTATCCTCCCTCAGGGAATAGTTTAGCATTGGCAAGCTGAAGTCTCAGAACCCAAGCACAACACCACTTCTAAAATAACTTACTCCTTGGGAAACGCTGCACCTAATCTTGGAATTGGCAGAGTTAAAACCTGGCTAAGAAATCCAGCCAAGCAATCGAGATTAACACTCTTTATCACCTTCCCAAATGGCAAGTTATTTTCAAAAACCCAGACCTGAATGTTAACTGAATTTCACATTCCTGCCCCATAGTTTCTTTAAAGCAAATAAGTGTCAAAAATCATGACAGTAAAACTTATGGTTTAGAATTCTGACGAGTGTCTGCAAAGCCTTGTATTTTCTCAGCCAGATTTCCCGGCTGAACCAAAGCTTTCACGAGAAGGGAGAAGGACAGACTGTCTGTCTTCTGACCGCACATGTGCCTGGAAACGTTATGATTATTTCCAGTTGCCCGGCTTTAGCCTAGAGCTACTGCTTATTCTTTCTTGAGAAAAAACATTCCAGGAAGCAAAAAGCATGGTTAAATTTTATCTTTTGAACAAGGCGGGGGTGGCCAGGGGATTAATGTGTCTTCCTCATTTTTCTCCAGGAACCAATGCTGGGAGGGTTTTCTCATCTTAAAGCACTGATGTGAGAGGAAAAACAAAATCCTGATTTGTAGCATTTGCCAATTTCCAAGGTGTAAATATTCCCCCCACAGCCAATTTCAAGCTCTCAATCGTTTAACAACCAGATCACAAAATTCCTGAGTATTCAGCTATCATTTCTCAGAAGCCAGCTTCAGCTCACCACTCTCTGCAAGAGAGTTATCACTACTGCCCACGACATGTATTATTCATCTGATAGAGAGAGAGAGAGATAACTTTACCAGGCATTGATAAAATTCCAAGAGAAAAGACCACAGAAAAGGGCTGTGCCATTCAGAATCTCACAATTTAGCAAGAGGGAAAACACACAGTAAAGTTCTCTGTGAACACAGCTGCACAGAACTCTCTTTTTATATCAGTTTGGAAAACTCTCTTCCCTTCTGGACACAATCTTTTAAGACAGCCCAGGGCGGGCAACTAAGATGGTGCCGGGTGTTGAAACCTTATGGAATCGGGACCGTGTGAGAGCCGGGCACTCAGCGTGGGCTAGAGATAGGGACTGATGGGACAGTTCTTTACCAACCCAGGAGAGTGTCACTTGAAGTAGGGGTTAGGAGTCACCTTTTGCTCCAAAGATTAAAAACTAGGTTGGTTGGGAATAAAACATTAGGAAGCTTATTTCTGTTCAAAATAAGGGAAAACTTTCTTAAAACACAAATTTTGCTATCAGAGGAGATGAGACCATAATAATAATAATAACCTCTTACTTATAACACTTCTATCAGTTTGTATTATTCATATCTATTCTTTTGTCCCAGTCTCTCAATGACATCTTGATACAGGTATTAGCTGCCCCTTTATAGATAAGGAAACCAAGGCCCAGGGAGGTCACACACTGACTTCTCTGGGGTCCTCCATGGCAGAAGCAGGACTCAAACCAGTTCTCCTGATTCAAGTGTTTATTTTTATCTCTCTAGAATGATTCTAGAATGTGCCACGTTGAAAGATGAATGGCTGGTTAAGGGAACAGAAGTGCATTCTTCTGCCAGGAGTCCCCAGGCTAGGCACCACCCCAGGCACCGGGCCAGGGCCCTGAACCAGACCCAGGACCCCATTCTGTACCACTTTAGATTTCTAGATAGGAGCACAGTGTGAGCAAAAGTGTGTCCTCCTGAAAATGGTCACACTGACCTATCTAATTTTTGAGGGCAACACTGAAAGGCAATAATAATAGACACCAAAGAATTTCCACAGACGACCTTGAACATTACTGCAGGCACAAGGAGGAACAGATGAGTCTACCAGAGATGGCTTGGAACCAATTTATCCCACTCTTGGGAAAATGTCATAGCAAATACTCTATACATTGAGCCACAATGCAATTCCAAAAATGAAAGTATTATTCATCAAAGATCATATAACATAGTGCTGAGGGGAATGACGATTTCCTCTCTGGGGGTTGTTAAGGGTCATGGTAGATTCAGGAAGTGCCGAGAGCAAGGTGGGTGCTCTCCATGTGCACTGGTCCCCCACAGCCCCCTCAGCCACCTGCAGCCCAAGGTTTGCACTTAACCCAGGACTCAGGGAGGCCATTGACACTGGATGCGTCCTCAGGAACACTATCACTTTGTAGATATAAATTGCAATCTGCAAACCATAAAACCTGGAAAAGAGAAGACCTTTCAGGTAGTGTTTGTTAGCTGCCAAAGGCACCCCACCAAGTGGGATAAGGGGCAGATGTTAGATGCTTTTCTGAGTTGTCCCTGAACCCAAGACACACCAGCTCAGCCATGAAATCATGTCCACAGTTGCCTCCTTCTCTCCCCGCACTGCTGTCCCCTGTGTAATGGAGGCATAGTTCCTCTTGAGGGGTGACATTCCAGGCCAGTGAGTGCTGCAGCGAAGCTCTGCTACCTCGATGCAGCCCCTGGCCAGGGAGCCGTCACTGCAAACACCGTGCTGTGAGGTAGCGTCTCAAGGGTTAAGTGTTCAATGAGCGTCTTATCCTCTCAAAGACTCAGACGTGTTACCCTGCAGCTCCGGGAGCTCTGGGCCCTTTGTGAGCGGAAAATGAAACCTCACTGTGAAGGTATTGAACAGCCTCCAAGCTTCACAGCAGGAACCAACACAGAAAACCAGAGTGTTTTCTGTGCACACATTGTGTGAACCCACAACCGGCTCCTGGGGGGAAATAAGGAACCCACACCGCACTTTGCCCCTGGACAAGGCAAAATCCATCTCTCGGGATTTGGGCATCCGGAGCTCCTCTCCTTCTTCCTCCTCCTCCAAACATCATCCCTTCTTCCAAGCACCTCTTCCCAGTCCCCAGAGACACTGGTCCTTGAACCCCTGCATACTCACAGGGCAATCATGCACTTATTGCATTTGATTTTTTAATGATTACTGTTTGTGATGGTTAATTTCATGTTAGCTCAAACACCAGTCTAGATGTCGCTGTGAAGATATTTTTAGATGTGATTAACATTTAAATCAATAGATTTTGAATAAAGCAGATTACCCTCCATAATGTGGGCAGGCCTCATTCAGGCCATTGAAGGCTATAAGAGAAAAAACGGATGTCCCTGGAGGAAGAGGGAATTCCACCAGCCAGACACCCTGGACTCGAGCGGCAACATCAGCTCTTTCCTGGGTCTGTAGCCTACCGGCCTGCCCTGCAGATTTCAGACTTTCCAGGCGCCATAATTGCATGGTCCAGCTCCTTCAAATAGAGAGAAACAGAGGGAGACAGAGAGAGAAAGATCGATGCTATTTGTTCTGTTTCTTTGGAGAACACTGATTCACACACTGACAGACACAAGGACATCCCCAGATGCTCTCTGGATTGTCAGTCGTGCAGAGGCAGAAACTGAGTTTCCCTGACCTCTATGCCCCCAGCAGTGCCCAGCCCACAGCCAGCTGCAGAACGGACCTTCGATGAGCGCGTGCAGAGCGGACGGCGCCACGACCCGGGCCAGGACGGGTGAGGTGCAGGAAGTGGGGAAGTGCAGAGTCACACGGCCCTGCCCGCCCTGGGACGCACACCCCACAACGTCAAGTGCCTGGCTGGCACCACCCACAGATCTTGAGGCACTCACTTGGCGTGAGCAAGGTCTGGAGATTGTCTGCTGATTTCATTTGACCACTCTCCCACCGAGAATCAGAACCTTCCAGAATCCTGGGCAGTGCACTGTCACGCTGCAAGGCTGGTGCTTAGGGGCGGCCCTGGGCAGGAGGAGACCTACAGTGCATCGTGTGTGGGCTGCGGCTCAGCCATCCACTCACCTGAGGGACGAGGGCCGGCGTCTCCCCCTCGGCCGTGCTAACCCAGGCAGACTCCGCAGGACGGAACGGCCCCTCTTGGATGGCTGGGCTACACAACTTCGAGTGTGTGAAAACTTTGGGTGGTGATTTGAGTCCCCAGCGTGTCCCAGGACCTTGCAACACAAAGCTCACCCTGCCAGGCAGCCCCCGAAGGTCCTCGTTCCCCACACGTGGCCCACTGGGCCCCGCTGTGGCCAGCTCCTTCCTAGAGCCTTGAACGCAGATTCTCCTGCCAGGACAGAGCCATGGAGTCAGAAGCGACAGTGAAAGGACTTCCCCAGCCCCAGGCCCTGTGCTACATGCGGGACATGCCAGCCTCGCAGCTGTCCCCCTCTCCCGTCCTGCCTCCCCTCAGCACCGCAGCCGGGTCCAAAAGGGGAGTCCAGGCTCCTCTGGCTTCTCCGTGTTCACACAGACCCTCCTTACGTGTCCAAGCACGTCTCAGAAGCCGGGGGGAAGTGCTCGATTTGTTCGCAAAATGGGAAGCTAGTAGAGGCTGCTAAGGACGCACGCATGCAGGTGAAGCAGGTGAGACAGAAGGGGACAGATCTGACAGAACAGCTGTGAGGGGCCCAGGGGTGTCACTGCAGGTGTGAGGAGCAGGTGGGAGACGGTGGCAGGCCGGGCTCTCAGCGGGGGCAGGGAAGGCCGATTCTCCCCCAGGAGCAGCCAGGTCAGACCGAGGTGGGCGGGAGCTGGCAGATGCTCCCAGTTCCCTGTCACACCTGCATTGCTCAGCCAAGGACCACGAGCTGGACAGGAAACTCAAGGTACTCAAGACCCCGTAAAATGGAGGGTGCAGAAAGAAACAATGGCTATGCACACCCACAGCCGTGGAGCTGGGGCCTGGCATCTCGGGGAGCCCTGTGTGGACAGCAGGCGTCAGTGCCAGCCAGGGTGACTCCAGGCAGCTCTGGAGCCAGGCCTGGTGGAGCCCTGAGCAAAGGCTGCCATCTCTAGCCGTCCCCTGCCCTCCCCAGCCCTCCCCCGCCATCCCCAGGACAAGTGGCTGGAAGGCGGTGGTGGGGGGATGAGGAGGGGGCGCTGGGGGCCCTGTGAACACTGGAACCTTCTGTCTTCCTGCAGCACATCTGAGGGACTCCAAGTTAGGCCCAGCCCTTTACCCCACCCCCAGGGAGACAACGCCAGCCGAACTCCCTGAGTGTCCCGGTGGAATAGCGGGTGAGCCCACGGGGAGGCGTCTGAGGAGCACGGTCCCTGTTAAGGAGAAAAGACACCATGGAAACAAGCTTCTCCAGAAGAAATAGGACTAAAACAGGGGCAAAAAACCTCATAGTGAACATAAGTGACATCCCCAGGGAGGTAAAGGAGGATCTTGGAAACACCAGGCAGAGGCAAACAGAAAGAAACGATCGACCATAACAGGCATGAAACAGAATTGCTGACGTGGAACAGAGGGGCGGGCCGAGGAGAGGCCAGGCTGGGCTGAGGAGCGACTTTGGGCCTGGGGTGGGGAAGGCAGGAGAAACAGAGAGGGTGGAACGGTCAGGTGGTGCGGGGAACAGGAGCTCCTCGGTGGCACCTAAAGGAAGGGGAAGTGGAAAGGGTGCAGGGGAGAAATTGTTCAAGAAACAAGTGAAAGTCTCCCAAAAATTTTTTAAGAAGACATAAATATATAAATCCTCAGATTACAGGATTCCTAGAATACTGAATACAGCAGATTAAAACCCACGCCAGCTAGACAGTAGTGAGAAGGTAAGAATTAGGAAGAAGTAGACGACCTACTGCGTTAGTTCCCTGGGACTGCCCTAACAAGGGAGAGTACCACAGGTGGATGACGTAAGACTACAGACTTACTCTGTCACAGTCCTGGAGGATACAGGTCCTAAATCAAGATGTCAGCAGCATCATGTGTCCTCCGAAGGCTCCAGGACAGAATGTGTTCCTGCCTCTCTCGCAGCGGTCCTTGGCTTGTAGACGCCCCACTCCACTTCCTGCCTCCATCATCACGTGGCCTCCTCCCCCCGACCCCACCGTGTCTGTCTTGGTGTCCCTCCTCCTCTTCTGTAAGGACACCAATCATATCAGATCAGGGACCCACCCTTCTCCAGCATGACCTCATCTTTTAATTAATTACATCTATAATGACCCTATTTCCAAATAAGGTCACATTCCGAGGTACCAGAGATTAGGACTTCAACATCTTCAACCCACAACACCTACAAAAGAACAAAAATAAGATTTTTTTATCAGTCCTCTCAATAGCAATAGGACCCAAGAAAACTATGAAGTAATAATTTAAATATTTTGAAAGAAAAGCATTTTAACCTAAAATAATAGATCTAATTAAATTATTATTTAATACAGGAAGTAATATTTCCATGCTTATATATATTAATATATGGTTTCAACGAATTTGTGGAACAAATTCTTGAGGGCTTACTCTGGCAGGAAGAAAAAAAATAAATCCAAGAAAAAGATATAAGTAAGGATCAGTATAAAATTTAGCAAAAAAAATTTTTTTTGTTTTCAAAATTAATAATGAGTCAAAAATATTAGGTTCCTGGAGGATCTCCAAGATGACTGACTAGAGGCATCTGGTGCTCACCTCCTCCACAAAGAACCAAAATTGTGAGCAGATAATCACATTTGGAAAAGATCATCTGAGAGTCATGGGAATTTAACCACATCAATACGGTCTTCCTTACATTATCAACTAAAGAAAAATGGGTGCTCTTTACAGATTTTTTGAGATTAGAAAACAAAAAGAAGTCAGAAGGAGCGAACTCAGGACTGTAAGGTGGATGCCTTATGGTTTCCAATCAAAACTCTTGCACAATTGCCCTTGTTTGATGAGAAGAATGAGCAGGAGCATTGCCATGGTGGAGAAGGACTCTCTGATGAAGCTTTCCTGGAAGTGTTCCTTCTAAAGCTTCAGCTAATTTTCTCAAAACACTCATAAGAAGTAGACATTCTTGTTCTTTGGCCCTCCAGAAAGTCAACTAGCAAAATACCTTGAGCATCCCAAAGAACTGTTGCGATCACCTTTGCTCTTGACTGGTGCACTTTTGCTTTGACTGGACACTTCCACCTCTTGGTAGCCATTGCTTTGATTGTGTTATGTGTTCAGAATCATACTGATGAAACCATGTTTTATCTTCTGTTACAATTTTTTCAAATAAATGCTTCAGAATCCTGATCCCACTTGTTTTAAATTTTCATCAAGAGCTCTGCTCTTGTCTGCAGCTGATTGAGGCACAACGGCTTGGACACCTACTGAGTGGAAAGTTTACTCAACTTCAGTTTTTCAGTCAGAATTGTGTAAACTGAACCAGTTGAGATGTCTTTTGTGTTGGCTATTGATTCTGCTGTTAGTCATTGGCCCTCTTCAATTAGGGCATGAACAAGATTAATTTTTTCCTGGAAAACTGATACGGATAATCTGCTTGTGTGGACTTCATCTTCAACGTCCTCTTGCCCCTCTTAAAATGAGTAATCCATGTGTAAACTGCTGATTTCTTTGGGGAATTATCCCCATAAATGTTTCATAAAGCATCAATAATATCACCATTCTTCCACTGAAGCTTCACCATAAATTTGATGTTTATTCTTGCTCAATTTTAGCAGAATTCATGTTACTCTGATAGGAGTTCTTTTCTGAAGTGTTATCCTCCTTAGTGCCTCAAACTAGATCCTGTTCAGGCATGTTATTACAAGTTAGTAGGAGTTTATTTTGGTGCAAAAACCTTTTGAAATCAATGCATAGTCTTTTCATGATATACATTTTCCATGAATTGTTTTGAAGTCCTCTCACATATAATACATTTTGCTTATCCAATCATCATTGATGGACACTTGGGTTGCTTCCACCTTTGGCTATTGTGAATAATGCTGCTCTGAACATGGGTGTACAAATATCTCTTCTTTCACTTCTTTTGGATGTATACCCAGAAGTGGAATTGCTGGATGATACAGTAGTTTAATGTTTAATTCTTAGAAACCGCCATGCTATTTTCCACAGTGTTTGTACCATTTTACATTCCCACCAACAGTGGGTAGGTAAGGGTTCCAATTTCTCTACATCCTCATCAACACCTGTTATTTTCTATTTTTTTTTTAATAGTAGTCATCCTAATGGGTCTATGGTGGTATCTCATTGTGGTTTTGATTTCTGCTCCCCTAATGATTAGTGATGTCAAGCATCTTTTCACGTGCTTACTGGTCATTTGTACATCTTCTTTAGAGAAATGTATATTCAAGTCCTTTGCCCATTTTTGAGTTGGGTTGTTTGGATGTTTGTTGTTGAATTTTAGGAGTTCCCTATACACTCTGGATATTAATCCCTTATCAGATATATGATTTGCGAATATTTTCTCCCATTCTGTGGATTGCCTTTTTACTCTGTTGACAGTGTCTTTTTGATGCACAAAATTGTTCATTCTTGTGAAGTCCAATTTGCCTATTTTTTTCTTTTGTTGCCTGTGCTTTTCATGCCATATCCAAGAAATCATCACCAAATCCAATGCCTTATGTTTTCTTCTGAGAGTTTTACAGTTTGGCTTTCACATCTAGGTCTTTGATCCAATTTGAGTTAACTTTTGTGTATGATGTTAGGTAAGGGTCCAACTCCATTCTTTTGAGTGTGGAGATCCAGTTTTCCCAGCACCATTTGTTGAAAAGACTGTTCTGTCCCCATTGTCTTATTGCTCTGTCCACATGGGCATGTGCAGAATTGCCTCATTTTTTTCATGGCTCCATAGTAGTCCATCATCCCTTTTCAACCAATTCCCTGCTAAAGCCCCAAATTTCCTTCTGCTTTGTTGATTATTGTGAATAATGCTAGAGTATACATTCTTATTTATTTATATGTGTATGTATGTATGCACACACATATCCACATGTTTATGCACATGTGTGAACATATCTGTGCCACAAATTCCTACCACTAAAATCTCTAGTTCAAAAGATAGAATCATCCAAATCACCACCAGCTAATTGATTTGCACTTTTTAAATAAAAATTCTTTGTAGTAAAATTTAAACAGTCAAGAGAGGTTTTAAATGAAAACTGAAGACACTCTTTACCTCAGCCCTGGTATTCCATCCACTGGTTAATAGTTCCTAGAAATTTGCTTCCAGAAAAAAAAATGGTTATGCATATACTCAAAAACATGTAATTGTACATTTTTATTTGCACATGAGTAAGCAGACTATAGACATTGCTATATGCCCAGTATATATTTTAGTACTCTGCTTGTTTCATGTGTGTGTGTGTCTTCCAGAAAAGTTACCCAAAATTACATTTCTACCACAGAATTGTGTACCAGAATGAAAGTTTCCTTACACCAATGCCATCACTGGGAGTCATCAACATTTTAACATTGCAAATTAGATAGGTAAAAAGTATGTCTCAGAGAAGATAGATATTACTTCACATAAGAATAAGATGGAACAACTTTTATCTTTTTAGTAGCCATTTACATTTATTTTCTTGTGAAGAGTCCTTATTTGTCTTTTGCTCATTTTTATTAGGTTGGTTTTATTTTCTTCTCGAACTGTATATTTTATTTCTTAAGGAAATTAGTTAAGCTAGCTGCTGTAACAAAAAGACCCAACAATAGCTCAGTGTCTTAAATGATAGAAATGGTAGTTTCTCTCACCTATACTAATCAGAGGTGAATGTCCCAGGGGGGCAGCAGGTGGCTCTGCCACTCATGGCCACAGACATTGTAAACTAAAATTACATTCATTACCCACATTCTTTCCATCTTGTTTCTCCCCCATGACCTAAGACATTGTTCTCTGCAATGTTAACACTGGGGTTCAGCACCACATGTACTCACCATCAAATTGGTTTCACTGATCATCACCTAAGGGCACATTCAGGAATAACATTAATAGGGTGTCAGGCAGATGTCAGGGGGGCAGGGATGGGTGTACACATATATAATGAGTGCGATGTGTACTGTCTAGGGGATGGACACGTTTGAAGCTCTGACTCGGGGGGTTGGGGGGCAAGGGCAATATAGTTCACCTAAACTTTTGTACCCCCACAATATGCTGAAATAATAATAAAATAATAAAATAAAATAAAACTAAAAAAACACAGGGGTTCAGGCACACCTGTGTTCTAGCCATGGTGAAAGGGAAAAAGCATGGGCAGGAGGCAAGCTCTTTCAGACCCCTGGCCCAGAAGTGACCCGCATCATTCTGTTCACAGGCTGGATTAGAACTTAGCCAAATGCCACATCTCACTGCAAGGAAAGCTGAGAGCTGCAACATAGTTGGGTTATGTATTAGTTCTCTGTTCTGCCTAATAGTATTAGCATTAACTTATGGCTTAAAACTAAACATTTCTGGCCAGGCGCAGTGGCTCACGCCTGTAATCCTAGCACTCTGGGAGGCCGAGGCAGGTGGATCGCTCGAGGTCAGGAGTTCGAGACCAGCCTGAGCAAGAGCGAGACCCCATCTCTACTAAAAATAGAAAGAAATTATCTGACTAACTAAAAATATATATAGAAAAAATTAGCCAGGCATGGTGGTGCATGCCTGTAGTCCCAGCTACTCGGAAGGCTGAGGCAGTGGGATCGCCTAAGCCCAGGAGTTTGAGGTTGCTGTGAGCTACACTGACGCCACGGCACTCACTCTAGCCCAGGCAACAGAGTGAGACTCTGTCTCGGAAAAAAACAAACAAACAAACAAAAAAAAACCTAAACATTTCTTATCTCACAGTCTCTGTGGGTCAGGAACTTGGCCTGACTTAACTGGATCCTTTGCAAGTCTGCAGTTGAGGTGCTGGCCAGGGCTGCCGTCTCATCTGAGGCTTGACTGGGGAAGGATCTGTCAGGTTATTGGCAGAACTCAGTTTCTTACAGTTGTTGGATTGAAGGCTTCAGAGTTGTGCCTGATTGTCCATCAGAAGATTACCTCAGCTCCTAGAAGGCACCATCATTTCCTTGCCACGTGCAGTTTCCCCAAACCCAATAGAAGAGAGAGAAACTCCAACAAGATGGATGCTACAATCCTATACACATAATCGCATAGACAAAATCATGTAAATTCTGCTACCTTTGGCATATTCTATTGGTTGGAAGTCACATGTCCCACCCATACACATGAGGAGGAAGGCTACACAAGGGCATGAACACCAGGAGCTAGAGTTTGTGAGGGTCACCTGAGAGTTCTATTTAGCCCTCCCCAAAATTCCATTACAATTAAAGAAAGAAAATAAATTTCAGTGGACAACTAGTTATCAGTCTCCGCCATGATGTGCTGCAAGTGGAACACATTATGGTATGTGTTCCATCTTGTTTCTCCCCCATGACCTAAGACATTGTTCTCTGCAATGTTAACACTGGGGTTCAGCACCACATGTACTCACCATCAAATTGGTTTCACTGATCATCACCTAAGGGCACATTCAGGAATAACATTAATCGGGTGTCAGGCAGATGTGGGGGGGGCAGGGATGGGTGTACACATACATAATGAATGTGATGCACACTGTCTAGGGGATGGACACGTTTGAAGCTCTGACTCTTAGAGGTGGAAAATTGCTAGGTTGAAGAGTGGCTTCATATTTTAATTTGATTGCTATTTTGTGGTTGGTATTTAAATTTGCTTATGGTATCCTTGACTTACAAAAGCTTTCAATTTGTCTGAAGTCAAATTTGTCAATATTATCCTTTACAGATTCTGAACTTTGTTATGATTTATGGCATTTCGTGAAAGACCAAGATTATATAAAATTCCATCCATGTTGTCTCCTAAAGTAACTCATATTATTACTGCCAAGCATCCCATTTTTTCGAACATTTTCTTCACTGCCAGGGTAATTTGTTTGTATAAACTGTTTTGCTGCTGACTTGCTTGGAAGCTATTTGTTCACAGTTTTGCTAATCAGTGACTTTTTAAGGGGAAGAAATGGGATTTCAGCAAATTATTTCACCCTGTAATATACAATTCTTAGTACAGCTCTAAGGTAAGCAATAAAATTTCACGGAAAGCTGTTTTTTGATGCAAAATCAGCATCACACAAGTGTAGTCAATGATACAGTTTCTTCCAGCTCTTGTGACCTTTCCTATACAGGGGACAAATTTTTGTGGTCTCAGGTGTTTACCCTCAGAGGTCACTCTGATGCTGTCTACTTTCACATAGAAAACTATGGTTGTGCCTATGAGATGTGTTTTCCTAAAGCCACCCGCCTCTAAAACAAAGGCTAAATTGTTGGGAAATCCCAAAGAAACACAGAGCACCCTCTCGTCCTTCAGCAGATATTCAGTGCACCCCTCCCCTGGGCAAAGCACTCAATGCAAAGTGGGTAGCTGCTAGCAAAAAAACTTTAAAAATTGCCACCAGTAAAGGCAACCCATATTTTAGTTCTACGGATTTTACATTTGTGACAATAGTCCAGTATTTAGCATCAAGACCTTCAAACGTGGTCAGCTAGGGCCCTGGTGGCTGGACTGGAGGGGAAAATGGTGGTGGAAGGGACCGGCCCACGCATCTACGTCTCTGCAACATTTTCTGCAGCTGCAATACCCAGTGTCCTTCCAGGTCCTTCAGAACTGATGTCCATAAGTGTGTGTGTAGCAGACACAAATGTGCAGTAGCTGCAGACGTGTGAGAAATGCAGCTGTGTGCACTGTGCCATTGCGCTCTCTCTGCGTGTGCCGCCGACGTTCCTGTCGTCTGCCCGCAGCCAGGGTCTGTGCACAGCTCTCCTTCCTGACGCCCCTAAGGGGTGGGCTGCGGACTCCAGTTCCTTCTGTTTCCGCTGTCTTCTCCCCTCCCCGAGACAACCGAAGTCTACCTCAGTGAGGGCCAAAGGGAAAGCATCGGGTCAGTGTTTCTGAATGACACCCGGACACCTGCCCCTGGGCTGGGGGCACCTGGGAGGCTCAGACTCAAGAAAGGAATTGGGCCTCAGCCAATCATAACGCAGGACACGCCCCCTTACAAAGGGAGACGCTGCAAGGCTGGGTGAGCCTGATCTAGACAGACAGGATTAAAGAGACACCTAAAGCTTGTTTAACTTACAGTACAGGCTCATGTTAACGAAGCCGTAGCCACAACTACACTGGTTATTCTTGTTTCTCTCACATAACAGCCCAGGCTCTGTTTCCTTCTAGCTCCTCGTTCCACCACTGTGGCTGCAGGCCCACTGGGGACAAAAGGAAAAGGGAAGGGACCGGACCCCTTGGAGGGCAGGACTCAAAGGTGGTGGGAATGCTTCCCTCCCCGGGGCCACACCTGGCCTCAAGGGAAGCTGGGAAAGGTAGTCTTCGTGTTGCCCAAAACTGGGGCTGCTATCACTACAGAAGATGGGACAAATGGAGATTAAAGGACAATTGGCAATTTGACGTTATTGTATAATCTGTACCATTCATGTGGCACTTAACCTTACATGGCCTATTCCTCCTAATCCAACCCCGGAATCTCCTCTACATCCCAATGTGACAGCACCCACCTTTACCTTTCCTGAAGCCCGTGATGTTGTTTCTTGGCATGAAAATGGTCTCTGTATTGAGCTTGGTGGTCAACAGACACCTTCCATTACCTGCCCAACACGCACTCAACACACACACACACACACACACACACACTAACACACATGCACTTCTCTGCTAATAGACCCTGATGTGTTCCAAGGCAGTGGAGGGGAAGCTCCCACCCAGTGCTGGGGGAGCCTGATCGGTCCAGACCAGGTGTGGCCATTCCTCCCCCTTTGCCATCCAGAGGTGGTCGCCAGATGCAGGCAGTGCTGGCCAGTGAGCTGTAGCGGATGCTCCCTGCAGGGCCCTTTCAGGAAACCCTTTGCTGTCTTACCACGAGGGGGCACCTTGGCTGGCAGCACCCTTCCCCTCGACTGTCCCCTTCCTCTAGCCCCAGTCTTGGAGGAACTTCCTGGAGGAGCCGCTGCCTCTGCAGCTACAAGGGGAGAAGGCAGCTGCCCCAGGGAGCAGAATCGAAAGAGCAACAGAGCTGGGTCCTTGATAACCTAGTGGAGCCCCACTCAGGACCTCTTGACAAATGTGACTATTCGATTATTCAGCACTAAAAAAGAAATGAGCTATCAAGCCATGAAAAGACATGGAGGAACCTTAAATGCATACTGCTAAGTGAAAGAAGCCAGTCTGGACGGTTACATACTGTATGATTCCAACCATACGACATTCTGGAAAAGGCAAAACTTTGGCGACAGTACAAAGATCAGTGGTTGCCAGGGGTTGTGGGGAGGGAGGGATGAATAGGCACAGAAGATTTTTACGCAGTGAAGCTATTCTGCATGATACCATAATGGTGGAATGTCTTTACACATTTGTCCAGACCCGTAGAAGGTGCAACACCAAGAGTGACCCTAATGTGCATTATGCACTCCAGCTGATAGTGATGTGTCAGCGTGGGTTCATCGAGTGTGACAAATGTATCTTCTGGTGGGGAATGTTGATAGTGGGGGAGGCTGGGGGGGCAGGGGGCATATGGGAAATCTCTGCACCTTCTGCTCAATTTTGCTGTGAATCTAAAACTTCTCTAAAAAATAAAGTCTATTAATTTAAAAAATATATATGACTATTCATGGCTATTTGTTTCTGCCTCTGTAGTCAGGTATCCATCTGATGCTTGCAACCAAACATGCTTCCAACAGACAATCTGCAATCTGCCTTCCAGCAACTTCTCTTCCACCCCCATTGCAAACTCAGAAACGTCCAATTTCCTTCCCAGGCTGAAAATCTGGAAAACAAAGCACCTGAGTCCACGAGCACCACCGCTCCTGGTGGCCCCACACTGCCTGCATGGCCCCACAGCAGGCTTGGGTTTTGTGGAGCTGGGGGTCAGCTCAGCCATGCCAGGTGGCTCCCGCTTGGGCACTACGTGTGCACGTGTGTCCAAGATGACCCCAGGTCCTCCCCAGGCTGGGGCAGTCGTCCACCACCACTGACTGAGTCACAGTGGGGTTGGTTATGTGCCCCTCAGTCCTGGAGGGCAGGACTCTGTGGGGCCTCGGGGCACGACGCTGGGCCTGCCCCCGTGGAGGAATTCCCTCCGTGTTTCTTGGAAAGAAAAACCAAGAAACAGTACGAAGCCCCTGGGGAACTGTCACCAGGCCTGTCAGCACACCTCGACTTCAGTGGTCTTTTCTTGGAGACCACATCCAGTCCCTAGACTCCAGCTCCCAGCTGTCCACGGGGCCTTCGTGGCCTGAGCCAAATGGGAAGCGCCGGAGAGCACCCTCCCGGGTCAGCAGAGGCTGCAGATCGCCCACCTCAGGAGGCCCCCTGCTGAGAGCTCCCCACAGGGCAAGACAGCCAGTGTTCCAGAGAGGGGAGCTGGGAGGCAGCCTCTTCCCAGGTGGCTGTCTGGAGCGCGGGTCACATGTGGAAACCATTTCTGGGGAGGGAAGGTGGGAATCTGGAAATGAAGCTTCGTCAGGGGCTCGGGCCACCAACACAAGAAGGGAAGCCGCATGGAAGGGGCCCGCAGCAGATAGGGCCTGTGGAGGGAGGAAAACGCTCAGCTTGCCCACAGCTGTAGTGAGACCCCTTAAAAAGAGACAGTGGAGAAGCCCACGTGCTGTCGATTTCCATAAATGTAATGACACGAGGGGAGACTCAGGGAGACCAGTGTGAAGAGGACGTGGCAGGGCCCAGAACACTGAGGCCTACATTTGGAACTCGCCAGGGTGGACACGGAAAATCAGGAGTGTGATCTCTGAGAGCCCTCCTCGATCCCTTTAACTGGTGACAATTTCCACTCCGAAGAAACTGAGGCAACAATCTGGAGCTCCTGATTCAACAGGTTTCCCCACAGAGCAATTTCCCCTCAGGGAACAAAACCTCCCCAATCTTAAGAATATGTCTATCTGCAGGGCTGAGTGTTCCGGCACTGCTGACACAAGCAGCGTCTTCCGGGGAAGAAGGACCACATTTTGCTAATGTTTGGTAGTAACTATAATAGCCAGAGTCTCATAAAAACTGTGAAAGAAAAAAAAAAAAACCTTAAAAATATATTTTTAAACACAGTCCGCACACATTTTAAAAGGCTGATGCATACAGATTTCTTTGATAGGTTTTTTAATTGCTTAAGGATCTTTGTAGAGAAAAGAACAAAGAGTACTATTTATACATATACGCATTTAGAAGAGCAGGTTATAACTGCGGGTTATAAACCAGCCCAGCAAAGACTCTTTGTTGAGCAATACTGTCCCCTTGTGAGAGATTGTTGCTTAACTCTCTCTCTAAGTGTAGCTGATTGCACATTCTGATATACGACTGGTGTGTTTTGCACCCCTTAAACACTTGTGTTCCTAAGGGAAACGTGCATATGCGATACCACGTCTGAGTAAGGAGAAATTTGACTTAAGAGAATGGTCATCAAGTATTCACGATGGAGTTCACAGCAGGACTGATTGGTGAAGAAAGCTTCACTTCCATCCCAGTTTTTTCACTGTTCCCCACGAATAAATGACCTGCAAACATCCAAGTAAGTTAAAGTGTAAACTCCTCCCAGCCCATGTAACTGACCTGCTGAATTTTTTGCAGTAACAAGAGACTGCTGTTCAGAATATTTCCAGCGACTTTTAAGACTGTCTATAAAGACAAGTTCACACTGGTCATTTCTGCCCTGTTTACGGTGTATAATCATTGGCACTGTCCCATACTGCCTTAATCCTGATATTCATCAAATATTTACCCAAAAGCATCTGCTAGATGCCAAGTTGCAGGCTGGGTACTCCATGCCCTGGCTACTCACCCAAGCTCCTCCCACCCACAGCAGCTGCAGCACCTGGGGGGTGTTGGAGATGCAAAATCTCAGCCCCATCCCAGCCCCACCTGGTTTGAATCTGCATTTTAACAAAATCCCCACAAGAGGCACATTAAAGTTTGAGAAACTCTGCAGTGGTTCTCAGCCTTGAGTGAGCATCGGAATGACCTGGAGTGTGGGTTGAAACGCAGATTGCTCGGACCCACCCCAGAGTGTCTGACTCCATGGCTTCGATGCCCATGTCTGACAACCTCCCAGATGACACTGGTGCAACTGGCCTGAGGGCCACGTTGGTTCTCAAACTTGGCTGCGTATTGGAAATGTCTCAGAGTTTTAAACAATACTGGGTCCTACCTCCAGAAACTGATTTAAATAGTGTGGTGTGTAGCTTGAGCATTGAGTGTCTGAAAACTCCCTGGGTAATTCTCACATCCAGCAGAGTTTGGAAACCACTCCTCTAGAGATGAAAAGGGAGAATTTAGAAATCCTTTATCATCAAGTCTCAGTAAGCTGTGTGACTATTTGATGAAAATATTTTGATCCCATGGTAATGACTCCCTAGGAGCCTACATCTGCTCCCTTTGAGAGATAACACGGAGCAAAAAAGGACACAGGCGATAGAAGATGGTGTGACGTCTGTCCAATGGGGCAGAAGAAAATCAGGTTCCTCGGGATCTTTAGAGAAGCCACATTGAGAAGGTCACTTTTCAGCCTGGGTCCAGAGCTGGCTGGGGTGTCCTCGGGCAGCGAGCAGGCCAATATCAGGGATGCATGCCAACCCTCACAGCCACGGGCCGGGATTTCATCCTGAGAAAAGTCAACAGAAGACCCATGTCAATTTCATGGAAACAGGATTTAAAAACATTCCTCTGACCTTTTTTGTTTCCAAATATTAGAAAGTTGTGGCCTCACCTTTTTAAGGTGGCAGGTATAGCACAGCAAGCCAAGAAACATTCACTCAGCAAAGGATAGGTGGGTCTCAGGTTTTCCTGGTGCACTCCCGGAAAATATATCATCACCTGGATCAAGGTAGACTATTTTCTGTAACTATGGCATAATGGGAAAGTTTCATCTTCCTGACTAAGAATGCTACAATAAATATTAGCAAGTAACACATATGACCAGCACCGCGTCATAGAGGAGATGCCAAAATGGCACCATCCGAAGTCATTTCAAGTAGTGACATTCGGCTGCAGTGCTGAGGAGATGGGCCTGCGGGTACTGGGCTGAGAGGCAGAACAACATGGTGGAAAGGGCGTGAGCTGGAAGAAGGAAGGCCCCACCCAGTCAACCATGGGGCAATGTTGACCAATTTCCCGAAATACCAGTAAAACAGAGTTAAGAATCGTTGCCTACCTCACTAGGCTGCTGTGGAAAACATACGGAAAATATATATGAAAACACTTTGCAAATCATACAGCAACAATAAAATGTTTTCTTACTGTACAATGGACACAAGTAAAATAAACATTTAACACATGAAATAGAGTTCTTTGATAAATTTTAACTAAAAATAGTGGGGAAATTATAATAAATGCTACATATTTCCTTAACTATCATCTTTTTTCCTTATAATTTAGAAGGACTTTTTGGAAAACTGTTCAAAGACCAGGTATTTCAGAAGGTTGCCCAAGAGACATTCCTTCATTAAATTCTTCATTCAACAAAATTTTATTGAATGGCATCTGTATACCAACTGAAGTGATGTTTTCTTTATTCTGCACACATTTCTTTATGACAATAACATTCAAAATATTTATGGGATAATAAATATAAAAAGTTCTGTATAAAATAAACAAAGAAAAAGCATTTATGTGGAAATAAATACAGAACGTTTTGTATAAAACAAGATGGAAGATTGAGCATGTGCTTATCTTCCTCCCTTCTAAGAACTCATTGAAATGAAAGCAAAGGATGTTTAAAAGCAAAAAGCTCATAGAAGCGGAAATGGGGAGTCACATAGGAGCCCCTCTCCATGTTACGCTGAGAGCTCTCAGGGGAGGAGCAAAGCAGGTTTGAATTGTTTTCTCTTCCTAGGAGATCCTCAATAAAGCAAATCCTTAGAAGTATTCTTCATATGGAAGGAAGGTGATTTCAGACAGAAGCTCTAAAAAATGCAGCAAGGAATGAGAGGCAAAAAAACGTGGTAAATGAGTGAGCAGATTTCAATGAACATCAGTTATATAAAATGGCAATAATAATGTCTACTGGGCTTTTTCAATTTTTACAGATGGACCTAAAATCCCGGTCAATAATCATATAAGTCAGGAGGAGAGAGAATAGACTGAATGTTTTCTAAGATCTATGTACTGCCGGCCGTGGTGGCACATGATTGTAGTCCCTGCCACACAGGGGACTGAGGTGGGAGGACCTCTTGCGGCCAGGAGGCTGCAGTGCACTTGGATCACACCTGTGATTAGCCACCACACTCCAGTCTGAGCAACATAGCAAGACCTCTGCTCTTAAAAAAAAAGTTTTAATTAACTTTAAACAGTGATAATTTTGTATGTTTTAATTTCCAAAGTAACCACTGAAAGAATAAAAACAGATGGCATAATTTACAAACTAGTGCATGAGGGGGGAATGGAATGATATAGGTAGATCCCACAAAGATTCAAATTTTAAAGCTCCAATTGCCTGCTGTTTACATGAGACAGGAGAAAAAAGTGTATTCAGCAAAAGAGAATTGGTATCACTAATCAATGTCCGATAAAATATACTTTTAGTGGAAACGTATTTTTAGAGATAGATATGGTCGCTTTCATGGTGTTCAAGGAAAATATATTTTAAATTTGCATACACCTAAAAACATAGCCTCAAATCATATAAAGCAAACACTGACAGAGCTGTAAGGAGAAATTGGCACAATAATCATAATGGAAAATTTTAACACCCTCAATAACTAATAAAACAAGCAGACAAAATAATCAGTAAACATTCGGAAGTTTTGAACACCATGATTTACAGACTTGCCTTGACTGACTTATGTAGAACACTGAACCTGATACAGTTGACCCTCGAACAGCACAGGTTTGAACCGCACTGGTCCACTCATACGTGGATGTTTTTTAACCAAATGCAGATTGAAAATACAGTATTTACAGGATTCAAAATCTGCGTATTCAGTGGGCTGACTTTTCTGATATGTGTGCTCTGTAGGGCCGACCGTGGGACTTGAGTGTGTGGATTTGGGCATATGTGGGGTGCTGGAACTGATCTCCTGCGTGTACTGAGGGCCAAATGTATATGCCGAAGGACACAGGCACATGTATGTTTACTGACAGTGACAATAGACCAAGGCATACAGTAAATCACAACAAATTTCATAGGATAGAGAAAGCATAAAGTATGTTCTCTGACCACAGCACAATCAAAAATTAATAGCACAAAGATAATTTTATAATCCACATATGTTTGGAAATTTATATTTCCAAATAACTCACATATGAAAGATCAAATCAATCAGAGCGTGGTGGCTTTGTGCCATGCCGACTTAGCTAAGCTGGAACTACATTCGCCAGAATTGCCTCCCCTGTGTGATTCTGGATTAAGGCTGGCCACAAGCAGAAGAGCAACTACTGTGTTCTGAAAGTTGGTGGTGCGCCGGAGCCATGGCAGCTCCCATGAGGCACGGGCAGCAATCAGCCCGCAACTGCTCCAGTTCTAACCAGAGATCTCCCTTTAGCTTCTCCCAGTCCCGGGTCAAGTCGTGGCAGCTCAGCAGTGAGGAGGAACAGCTCCTTCTGTGTGTCCCTGGCACTGCCAACACTGAAGGCAGAGAGAGGAGTCCATTCCAGCTTGTCTTCAGGGGCTTTAGTTTGTCCTTGCCTCTTCTCACTTCCCTTCCAGCTTTTCTCCTGACTGCTAGTCCTGCTGACCTTCAGCAACGTCAAGATCACAACTGGACATACAGCACAGCCTCCATAGACTTCCCCACCAGTTCCCACCATTGCATAAGATCTAATCCCAACAATACAGAATTTATTTCATATTACTCATGGTTGTTCTGTTTCTCTGATGGAACCCTAACTGGTACAAAGGATTTTTAGAAAATATTTTGAACTACTTGAAAGTAGTATATACCAAGGCCTGTGAATGCATCCAAAGCAGTAATTAGAAGAAATTTATAGCCTTCTTAGATGAGAACTGTTATTGTTTCATTAATCCTCTGGTTACAAAGTTCAAAAGTTGCTTCAACCCTGTTTTTCCCACAAGCCCTTTTCCAATATTCCATTTCATATGGTATATTAAGTGGTTTTAATATACCATTTTTGCCGAACATGATGATTTTCAGGAATGTTTGTTTACCTTTCCAGTAGAAACATCTGTCTTCTTGGTGAAGTGTTAAAAGCTAAGAGAGATAAGAATGAGACAGCATGCCTGCTGCCACCACTTCTGGCCAATGTTGCATGGATGTCCTAGCCAGTGCATTAAGGCAAGGCCAAGAAATAAAAGGTGCAAGCGTTGAAGAGGAAGAAATGAAACTGCTCTCATTCACGTAGAGTACGGGTGCCGTTCAGGGGTTGGCAAACTTCGGCCCTCAGGCCAAATCCAGCCCACTGCCTATTTTTGCACAGCCCAGGAAACA
>CM052436.1:4343814-4470228 GCA_028533085.1 Varecia variegata | reverse complement strand
AAAAAAAAAAAAAAAAAAGAAACTGGGCCTAATCAAGGAACACTTCTCACTCCCGCAGTGGAGGGACTGGCAATATTTGCTCAATGGGATTTCACAGACCAGTGACTGCTACGTGTGTCCTATTTGCCGTCCCCTTTCCAAACAAAAGTGTTTGCGGCAGATGACCCGTCCCTGTCTCACCGTTGTGTCCTGCGGATGTAGAGAGCAGACGTGTCTTTTTAGTCTGTAGATTTCTGTATCAAGAGAAGATGCACCTGGCCCTAATCTAGATTACAAGATCCTGGAATTCCAGTCTGAGGTCATGACTGGATGAGACTTTGGCTGTCGTAGAAATGGGGTGAACATATTTTGCACGTGGGAGGGGCATGAGTAGCTGTGGTCAGAGATGGTGGCAAATTGATTGTATCAATGGCCCCAGTTCATCAAGTCCCCTATACCATACCTGTTGGTGCTGCTTTCCCATACTGCCTCCAGGTGAGGCCACCTGACTTGCTTTGGCCATTGGCCCTGTGGCAAACTTGATGTTTCTTTCCATCCTCTCTCTTGTTCCTCTACAACCACAGGAAATGCCTCGGCAGGTCTGAGACAGGCCCAGGCTCACCTGCCGGGGCATGAGAGTGGCGCATGGAAAATGGCCACATCATCCCCGCCAAGGCCATCCTAGACCAGCCAGGCCCCAGCCAGTCACCTCAGACACACGAACATAGTTGCATGAGCCCAGATCAGCTGCGCGTGGCCCAGACTAGCAGTGCCACCCCTCCAACCTACAGACTCATGAGAAATACATAGTGCTTGTCATAAACCACCGAGATTCAATGTGGGTGTTAGGCAGTAATAGCTAATGGATAAGACAGGTAACATTTTCTCTGCCTGGATACTTATACAATGATTTGTTTTTTGTTTTTAATTTTACTTTATTGATACATATTTTACATATTTATGGGGTACATGTGATACTTTGTTACATGCATAGAACGTGTAATGATCAAGTCAGGGTATTTGAGATGTCTATCACTTGAGTATTGATCATTTCTATGTGCTGGGAACAATTCAAGTCCTCACTTCTAGCTATTTTGAAATATACATGGTTGTTAACTGTAGTCACTCCACTGTCAAACAATAGAACTTATACTTTTTATCTAACTGTATGTTTGCACCTGCTAACCTAACTCTCTTTGTCCACCCACCCACCCTTCCCAGCCTCTAGTATCTGTCAGTCTACTCTCTACCTTTACGAGATCAACTTTTTTAGCTCCCAGGTGAGTGAGAACATAGGATATTTGTCTTTCTGTGCCTAGCTTACTTCACTTAACATAATGACCTCCAGTTCCATCCATGTTGCTGCAAATGACAGGGTTTCATTCTTTTTTATGGCTGAGTAGTATTCCATTGTGTATTTATGCCACATTTTCTTTATCCATTCATGACTGATGGACACTTGGATTGATTCTCTATCTTTGCTGTTATTAATAGTGCTGTGAAAAACATGAGAGTATAGGTATCCCTTCGACATACTGATTTATTTTCCTTCAGGTAGATACCCAGTAGTGGGATTGTTGAATCACAGGGTAGTTCTAGTTTTAGTTTTTTGATAAGTCTCCATATTGTTTTCTATAGTGGTTGTACTAATTTATATTCCCACCCAAAGTGTGTATAAGAGTTTCCTTTTCTCCACATCCTTGTCGACATCTCTTATTTTTTGTCTTTTTAATTATAACCATTCTAACTGGGGTAAGATAATATCTTATTGTGGTTTTGATTGACATTTCCCTGATGATGAGTGATATTATTTTTTCATATACCTGTTGGCTATTTGTAGGTCTTCTGTTGAGAATGGTTTAGTCATTTCCTTTGTCCATTTTTCAATTTTTTTTTTATTGTTGAGTTGTTTGAATTCCTTGTGTATGCTGGACATTAGGCCCTTGTCAGATAAATAATTTGCAAATAGCTTCTCCCATTCAACAGGTGGTCTCTTCACTCTGTTGTTTCCTTAGCTGTGCAGAAGCTGTTTAGTTTAATATAGTCCCATTTGTCTATTTTTGTTTTATTTATGTTTTTGAGGTTTTATCCATAAAATTTTTGCCTACACCAATGTCCTGAGGTGTGTTTGTGTTCCTTATGTTTTCTTCTAGTAGTTTTATAGTTTCAGACCTTACATTTAAGTCTTTAATTCATTTAGAGTTGATTTTTATATATGGTAAGAGATAGGGGCCCAGCTTTGTTCTTCTGGGTATGGATATCCAATTTCCCCAGCACCATTTATCAAAGAAGGTGTATGTTCTTCGTGCCTTTGCCAAAAATCAGTTGGCTATAAATACATGGATTTATTTCTGGGTTCTCTATTCTGTTCCATTGGTCTACAAATCTGTTTTTATACAAATATTATGCTGTTTTGGTTACTATAGCCTTGTAATATGTTTTGAAGTCAGGTAGTGTGATGCCTCCAGCTTTGTTCTTTTTGCTCAGGATTGTTTTGGCTATTCAAGCTCTTTTTGGGTTCCATATGAATTTTAGGATTTTCTTCTACTTCTGTGAAAAACGACATTGATATTTTGATAGGGATTGCATTGAATCTATAGATTGCTTTGGGCTGCATGGTCATTTTAACGATATTAAGTATTCCAATCCATGAGCATGAGATGCCTTTCCGTTTGTTTGTGTCCTCTTCAATTTCTTTCATCAGTGTTTTGTAGTTTTCCTTGTAGAGATCTTTCACCTCCTTGGTTAAATTTATTACTAGATTATTTTTTTTTTTTTGGTGGCTATTGTAAATGAGATTGTCTTCTTGATTTCTTTCTCAGCTTTTTATTATTGCTGCACAGAAATGCTACTGATTTTTGTGTGTTGACTTTGTATCCTGCAACTTTATTGAATTTGTTTACTAGTTCTAAGAGTTTTTTGGTGGATTCTTTAGGTTTTTCTAGATATAAGATCATATCATCTGCAAAGAGGGACAATTCGACTTCCTCTTTTCCAATCTGGATGCCTTTTATTTCTTTCTCTTGCCTGATGGCTCTGGCTAAGACTTTCAGCACGATGTTGAATAGGAGGGGTGAAAGTGAGCATCCTTGTCTTGTTCCAGTGCTTACAACAGCTTTTCCCCATTCAGTATGGTGAGTTTGTCCTTTACGGCCTTTATTATGCTGATGTGTGTTCCTTCTATGCCTAGTTTGTTGAGAGTCTTTATCATGAAGGGATGTTGAATTTTATCTAATGCTTTTTTTGATCTAGTGAAATGATCTGATGGTTTTTGTCCTTGATTCTGTTGACGTGATCTATCACATTTATTGATTTGCCTATGTCAAACGATCCTTGCATCCCTGGTATAAATCCCACTTGATCGTGGTGTATTATCTTTTTGATGTACTGTTGGATTTTTTTGCTAGCATTTTGTTGGGGATTTTTGCATTTATGTTCATCAGGGATATTGACCGATAGATATTTTTGTTGTTGCTGTATCCTTGTCCGGTTTTTGGTATCAGGGCCTCATAGAATGAGTTAGGAAAAATTGCCTTCTCTTCAATTTTTTGGAATAGTTTGAGGAGGGTAGGTATTAGTTCCTCTTTATATGTTTGGTAGAATTTGGCAGTGAATCTCTCTGATCCTGGGCTCTTTTTGGGGAGAATTTCTATTACTGATTCAACCTCATTACTCGTCACCAATCTGTTCAGAGTTTATTCTTTTTCCTGATTCAATTTTGGTAGGTTGTATGTGTCCAGGAACTTATTGATTTTCTCTAGGTTTTCCAATTTGTCGGCATCTAGTTTTCATAATAGTCTCTGATGATCTTTTATATTTCTGTGGTATCTGTTGTAATGTCTTCTTTTTCATTTCTGATTTTATTTGTCTTTCTTCTTTTCTTGGTTTATCTAGCTAGTGGTTTATCAATTTTATCTTTTTGAAGAACAAACTTCACTTCATTGATCCTTGTTTTTGTTTGTTCGGTTGGTTGGTTGGTGTTTTTTTGTCTCTATTTTGTTTAGTTCTGCTCTGATCTTTCTTTTCTTCTGCTAATTTTGGGTTTGGTTTGTTCTTGCTTTTCCTGTTCCTTGAGGTGCATCATTAGAGTGTTTATTTGAAATCTTTCTACTTTTTTGATGTAGGCATCTATTGCTATAAACTTCCCTCATAACACTGCGTTTACTGTATCCCATGGTTTTAGTATGTTGTGTTTTCATCTTAATGTCTTCATTGACCCAATGGTCATTCAGGAACATGTTGTTTAATTTTCACGTATTTGTATAGTTTCCAAAGTTTCTCCTGGTATTGATTTCTAGTTTTATTCCATTGTGGTCTGAGAAGACAGCTGATATGATTTTGATTTTTAATTTGTTGAGACTTGTTTTGTGTCCTAATATATGCTCTATCCTAGAGAATGTTTCTGGGCTGATGAAAAAAACGTGTATTCTTCAGTTGTTGGATAAAATGTTCATTAGGTCCATTTGGTCTAAAGTCCAGTTTAGGCCAAGTGTGGTGGCTCCTGCCCGTAATCCCAGCCCTTAGGGTGGGTGAGGCAGGAGGATCGCTTGAGATCAGTAGTTCAAGACCAGCCTGGGCAACATAGCAAAACCCCCATCTCTACAAAAAAATGTAAAATTTAGCTGGGTATGGTGGCATGTGCCTGTAATCCTAACTACTAGGGAGGCTGAGGTAGGAAGATGCTTAAGCCCAGGAGTTTGAGGTTACAGCGAGTATGACTGCACCACTGCACTCCAGCCTGGATGACAGAGTAAGACTCTGTCTCAAAAAAAAATAAAGTCGAGTTTAAATCCAGTGGGGTGTCTTTGTTGATTTTCTGTCTAGATGTTCCATCTAATACTGAGAGTAGGGTGTTGAAGTCTCCATGCTATTTTTGTATTAGAGTCTATCTCTTTAGATCTAGTAATATTTGCTTTATGAATCTAGATGCTCCAGTGTTGAGTATATACATATTTAGAATTGTTATTTCCTCTTGATGGCTTGATCTCTTTATCTAATATATCTTTATATAATGACCTTCTTTGCCTCTTTTTGCTGTTTTTGGCTTAAAGTCTATTTTGTCTGATACAAGGAAAGCTACTCCTGTGCATTTTTGGTGTTTCTGTTTACATAGAATATCTTTCTTTGGCCTTAAAATTCCAATGTCTAGCTTTTTATGTCTTTATATTCTCACAACTGATGTACTCTTTTCACATACAGACTCATCTCTCTCTTCAGTTAGAAAGAACCTTTGTTCTTTATAGTTAATTTATTTCTGATCTGGTCCCTTCTCCAGAAATCTGTTACCTGCATGTTGGATGTGTCTCTTTGACCTGAAAAGCCACTAGTTTAAGTGGGCCCAGAACAGCAGGCTCTGCAGCAGGTCCAGGCTGCTGTGTAAGCTGCTCTGCTGCTCGGGCTCTATGACTCAGCAGAGGCAATGGTACTGAAGGTGTCAGTGACAGACAAGAATGCCGCTTGGAGCCTTTGGCAGAACCCTATAGGTGAATCACAGTGGAGGCTTTTAGGATTTTGGAACAAGGCCCTGCTATCATCCACAGATAACTACTTCCTTTTGAGAGACAGCTCTTGGCCTACTAGTGGCATTAGCAAAAACTGAACATGTGACCATGGGCCACCAAGTCCTATGCAACCTGAGCTGCCCACCATGAGCTGGGTGTTATCTGACCACCAAGCCCTAAAGCAGGGCGTGCGCAGCAGCACTCCATCCTCAAATGGACGTGGTGTATAGGCAATCGGGCCTGAGCAGGTCCTGCAGGCACAAGTAAGTTACACGAAGTGGACCAAATGCATGAGGTCCCTACTCCTGCTACCCTGCCCTCTCCCCTAGCCTGCATCTATGGTCTCGCAGGGAGTTTGCCATGGTCCGTGGACAGAGGGAGAGAAGGCTGGGCCTGGACTGCAGTTTTTAGAATTTCCTTTCATGTGGCTTATCTCGTACATGCTCATTATTTACTTTTGGAAAATTCAAGCATTCCCGATTTGTTTTAAATAGCTGTTTCCTATAATAATATTTCTCAATAGAATGTTCTTCCTCTGTATTTTTAATGCTGTCTCTATCCTTTTTGTTGCTAGTTCTCCTCAGGTACTCCTCTTTGAATGGGAAAACTGTCCAGGCCTGACGTTCACCCATAAAAAGGATGTGAGTTTGCCCTGGCTCTCCCCGCAGTCTACTAGCTCCCTGCCCTCTCCTAGCTCCCCACCTTCTCCCTCCCAACACTGAGGGCTATTAACACACACACCCTTTGCCAAGTTTCTAGTATTCTGGGTTTCTTTTAGAAACAGGGTCTCACTATGTTGCCCAGGCTGGACTTGAACTCCTGGACTCAAGCAATCCTCCCGCCTCAGCCTCCCAAGTAGCTGGGACTGCAGGCATGTGCCTTCGCACCCGGCTTAGTAACCTAGTTGTACCGTGGCTCTGCTGTACCGACAGCCAACCTCCCGCACCTGCTGCCTGCTTCTTATCACAGGAGGTTTATTCCTGGACAGTCTGAAGCAACTGTGATTCTTTCCTTACCAAAAGTATGAAATACTACCATGCCCAGAGTTAATCTGCTTCCATGGTTTTCCCAAGATTATTCCTGGTGAGAAACTTCTCCGCAGCTACTTCCACTCCTCGCCGCTTTACGACGCCGAGATGCATGGTTCTGACGGCAACACGAGGACGCACTGAGAGAACACAGGATGGGGGCTCCGGGCTGGCCACAGCAGCGCCTGCTGCCCCTGCTTTCCGCATCACCAAGTCTGTGTCTTTGAGATGAGGGATACGAATATGTGAACGTTCTTGAAAAGCATCTTTACATTTTTATTCTCATAACAACCCAACAAAGCAAGCAAAGAGAATCTTCTTCATTAAGCAGGTGAAAAACTGAAACTCAAGAAAAGTAGAGGAAGTGACATTTACTGCACATTTATGTGAAATAACCACCCAGTGAGCGAAGTATTGTCTCCAGGACTCCCTGCAATTTACAGATGAGAAAACCAGTGCTCAGGGAGCTTTAAGGCATCTGCCCAAGGTCACGTGGCCCGTAAGCACTGACCTGAGATTTGACTATAGTCTGCTCTTCACTCTCCCTTCCTTGCCACGCTCACCTTCAGCACAGGAAGGGGCTCTACCTCCAGCTGGGACCCGATCCCAAGGCTTACACTGACTCAGGGCTCTGCAAACACATTTCTGAATGGATGCAATCTTTTGTAATGAGGGAAATGCTTTGATTTCTACCACTGGATATGTTCACAATGCACCATGCACAAGACTTCCAAAACTTGATTATGCAAAGGAAACCAAGTTTACGCAAGGAGTTAGAAAACAGAGTATCCCTTACCCCACCTCCAACCACTACCAAGAAAATATAAGTGGATAAGTTGTCTAAATCTATAATATAATGTTCAATAACTAAAAAGGGGAAAAAAGAAAGCAGCACAGATAAGACGTATTTCTCAACTTGACTGTTTTAAAATTTATTTTAACAAATGGAGTTTAGTGTTTGTGTGTGTGGTTTTGTGAAGTGCTGTGGTAACTCTGGGTTTACGATGCAGTTTACATTGCTAATGGTAAGACTTTATTGTGATAGAACCAGTCATAATCCATACAGCTAACCCTGCAAGAGAGCCCTGAGAAAGTCTGGTGAAGAGGCTAGCTGCCAGATACTACTAAAAAGTGAGAATATACAAATCCCTTTCTGCTTCATCTTGAGCAAACATAACTTTGTTACTTATCATCAATTTTTATCCTCAAAACAAAAACCTGTAGAACTCCTAAAATATCCAGAAACTTTCCACATATTAAGAATCACCAACAGGTCAACACATATTTACACCTAATTAACTATACTTTGCCATATTAATACATCTTGTTGATATCTGTAGCTTTTCAAAAATTGAACGTATTACCTTAAAACATCCAAATACAATACCCCCACCTAGTGGATAAGAGAAAAATGTGTGGCTTATTTCAGTTGTGAACAATATCATCATAAATAAGGAATTAAAACTACAATTAACTTTTTACAAGTTTATTCTGTTTTGTCACCCTGAAAATATACCCCCCCCAAAGAAGTAAACTACAAAACAGTGCACGCTGCTCCCCTTAAAGGAACGGACAGGTAACATACATCACGAAACATTCTTTGGTATCATGTATAAATGTTACTCTGAATCTCATTTGTTGTCATCAATTTCTTCAGTATTTCTGTGCTCTGGGGGATATTCTGGAAAAAGAGAAAAAAGCGAAGAATACAGTGAGAACAAGAATTCAGGTAGAGGCAACGTACACGCCCCAATCCCCACCTCTCGAGACTTCAAGAAGACAGCACCAATGGAACAAGCGCAGCCTTTCCTTTCCTCTTCCAACAAACAGCCAACGAGGTAACACATGACAGTGTGCCTTGCCCTTGCCCGAAACCCTCTGGCAGCGCCCCCGGCCTCTGAAGGAAGTCTCCGCTCTGACCCAGCTCATGGTCCCCACGTGATCTCTTCCTCCCTTCTCCATGGTACCACACTCCTCTCGGCTCTCCTCAGACTCCCCACTCTGTGCTCACTGCTTCCCTCTCCACTTCTAAGATTCGTCCATCTTCCAAACCCAGCTAAACTGCCTCCTTCTCCAAGAAGCCACTCCTTAAGTTAACCTCTTGCTCCCCTCGGTGCTCTTTTCACCGCGCCCGGGCATCGCCACCACCTGCACCACCTCCCAGCCGGGGAGCGGACTCAGCTCTGGGCGCCCCACAGTGCAACCCTGTAGGACGCACTCAAGGTTATTCCACGCTGCTCAACAAACAAATGGACACAATCAATGAACTAACTCAGGATAATGGATTTGGTCATTAAGAAAACAGTACTTTACATCTCTCCCTCCCACAAATCATCTTCAAAGCAAAAAATGAAAATGTAAAAATGTTATTTAAATTTCCCCTTCAAAGGATATTCATAAAAGCTGAAAGTTTCCTTAAACCCTATATGACAGGTGATTTACGATTCTCAGAATAAGTCCGAAGGTTTATGAAGCACCTGCGCGCTGAGTGCAGTCCTAGAGCAGTGAACAAGACAGCCCCAGCCCTGCCTTCAGGGCACTGGCCGCTACATTAAGCGGGACGAGCCAATCAGCTAACCACACAAGCAAACAAAACTATTAGTTTGTACTATGAAAGGTATGCAACGTGCCAGAAAGATTACCCCTGACTCTAGCTAATTTGAAAGATATGCCTAAAGTATACTAAATTTGAGAGTTTTACAGTTTTACTCTTCATTAATTCAACAAATAGTTACTGAGGGCTTTCTTCTACGTGCCAGGTATGTGGTGAACCTGGGATATGAAAATGAAAAAACATGGTCCATTACCAAAAGGAGGTGAAAATCACCTTAAACTAGTAGGAAACTAATTTATGAGACCTATGAAGTAAGCTAACTCCTACAAAACTTATAAAAGTCTTCTTAACACTAATGGTCATTCCAGAATAAAACAGGGATGTTATAACCTCTTTCCTTTAAAGAAGCAGTCCTTAAACTGGGGACTGGGGACTTTCAGAAAATCTTAGAAAAAGTAGGGGAGTTCCTAAAACTACAGGAATTACAGGCAAAATTTTTTGTGGATGTGTTCTAATTTTTCTAGAAAACAAGCCCACAGATATAAACTAAGGGCAAGAAACAGGTTCATTATATAATTCTCTTATCTTCCCATTTCTAGTCCTCTGCAAACGTAGGTAAATAAATGTTATAATTTCATCCATACTATACTCAAAAATGCCTTTTCAAAATTATAACCTTCCAAATTAGTTACAGACACTTCTTGAACAGTAAAACCATCTGTCCACACAGACATTTGAGATTTAATTGTACTGCATTAATCTCTAAACAAGAACAAAACATTTGTCAAGTTATGGAAGTATATGTGGAAGAGACATCGCAATCAAATTCAAACTGCCAGATCAGGAAGCTTTACTTTGAGAAAAAAGGATCTCCAAGTGTTGCTTACGGTTTAATTTGACACCATACATTTATGTTTGTTATTAGGTTCATTACAATAACTCAGCCAGTAATTTAAATGAGTTAAAACCTTACCTTAACCAAACCTTTCAAAGTTCTGGAAGAAAGTATAGGCTTAAAAGCTTCAACTGTAATTAGGTCTAATTTCATCACATCAGTGTAACACAAGTATAGGACTGCAGGGATCTTCCATACTTGGCAGTAACTCAGAACTATGGATATACAAGAAAAAACACTTAAGTTTTCTATTACATGATTTCTAAAATAGATACCTTTAGATAATAAAGGCTGTTTTTAAAGTAGTCATCTGTTGTCTCTTTTAATCGAGGCATTTACTGCCATTTTGAACCAATTATAATGTATATTTTCTTTCAGAGCCAACTTATTTTCCTAATAACCTCTTGGTTTTGCAAACATATTTATTTTGCATATCTTGAACATATAATGTGGAGACAATTTTAAGTAGCTGAAAGATTAAAATTTTACTGACTATAATAAACATAGTAAATATATATAAATAACAAATAAATATAATGCATAATGTAAAATATTTAGCCACTTCTGACTCTAGTAAGCTTAACATTATAAGGTAAGAAAAAAGTGTTACTATAACACTAACACTGAAAAATAAATGCCAATCTATTTTTCACTTGATGGTAGGATATAATTAGTGACAGTAATAAAAAAATTAAACCAATTATCAATATTCAATATTCCAAACTTTCTATTTTGATAACTAAAACATATTTTACCAACTTTTCACATATCAACAATTTACATCTAACGCTGACTTGCATTTTGAGTTATCAAAGACCAAAAAGAAACAGTGCAACTCTGAAGCATAACAGTTAAGCAACCTGAGCTGCTCATAAGGTAATTGTGTGTCTGGAAACTTTTAAAACTCAAATCAAACACACTGTACTTGCAACTACAGACATTGAGGATTAACAGCAATATATTGGTATCAATCATCATTAACAAACTACCAAAAGAGATCAAAAAGATCTCTGATAGTGAAAGTAATAAGTATCAATAAAACGATAACAAGATATAACGTAAATGTTATGAATTTTAATACCACCTGCTGCAGGAAGATCATGTACGATATTTGGTTGTTCTAGCAGTGAACAACATACAGGGTCTCTGAAATTTTGTGTTTTTAGGGCTTTCAGGAAAGGAGAAGGAAGGCTGCCAGTAGATTCTGAGGTTTTATAGTCGGTAACATGACGAGACGTGAGAATAGTTATCTGCATGTTCTTCCTTGGACAAGAGCCAAAAACCTAACACAAAATTGATTTCAAATTAAAAAAACATAGTTTTGTTACAGAATGGAAACAATCATCTAGTTACCCACCTAACACTACAGACAATAAGACTATATGCTGCAGGGCTGGGAGTGTGAAACAGAACACAACCTTTGCTGCCCTGACCTGGGTTTGACCTCGGTCCTGCTTTCTAGTTGGGTGACCTTCCCCAAGTCTGGGAACTAAGGTCAGCACCGCCTAGTTCAGGGGCCTGCCATGTGAGGTAAATGAAACCACAAGAGCACCAGAGCAGTGACTACAGGACTACAGTCCAGAGGAAATGAGTCACCTGGACACACCCTACATCCATTTCCTCTCCCACCCACCAAAGACACCTGAAAAAATGATTCCTATGAAACTCACTTTTTGAGTTACTATAATTGTATGCAAGTTTCAATTACTCTAGACCTCAATGTCCTCTTCCATAACTTGAAGAGTCTGCATGTGATAGATTTTCAAAAACCCTTTTACCTTTTAATAAAATCTAAGGAGATGTCAACAAAGAAAGCAGCTATTTTTTAAAGAAAAAAAAAAAAGTAGATTTTAGGTTACTGCACCTTGTTTGAAAATATCTCATGAAGATATGAAAATGGCTATTTTGCATAATGATAGAGCTAAAGATTTTATATTAAGTACCATAAGTGATCTGTAAAACTAATTTCATTATATCACAACTTTGTAAATAAATACAAAAAGATTAACCCTATATACGTTTGTTACCAGGTATATACCATTTAAGAAATATAACATTACTCACAAAACCTATTTTTCTCCTTATAAAACTTATAGTCTGAATCCACAACACTTGAGAACTCTGTGAGATTGTGTGTAATTATCAGGATTATGTGGCTGACAAGACAGAAACAGCAGGGAGACCCAAAGAGTACCCCTAGGGAAAAAATGCTACTTAAAAATTGTTTTGGAAATGCATAATTTTACATATTTTCAAGTCTAGAATATATGTTTGGTTGTTCCATAGTAAAAAAATAATTTTGACACTAACAGTCATGCTACATAAATTAAAAATACAACAGCAACTTCCAAACCTTCTTAGAGCAGACCCACTCCCCAGAAAATTACACAGAGATAGAGTGAATATAAAATCATGCATATAAGATGGTTTACAGATCTTCTTAAACAACTCATTTAGTGAAATGCATTTAATAACTTTTACTAAATGTTTCTAAGTGTGCCAACTTGTTTAAAATAGTTATATACCAAATTTATTATTTCTAATGAATTTTAATACCTATATAAAAATACAGCTATGATTTACAATGGGAAGCAAATAAGGCTTCAAGGGTCTACTTCATTTAAAAATAACATGCAACTGCTCAAATTATTATTTTTCTCTGAAGTTCCTAGTTGATTTTTTTTTTTTTTTTTTTTGAGACAGAGTCTCACTCTGTTGCCTGGTCTAGAGTGCCCTGGCGTCAGCCTAGCTCACAGCAACCTCAAACTCCTGGGCTCAAGCAATCCTTCTGCCTCAGCCTCCCCAGTAGCTGGGACTACAGGGATGCGCCACCATGCCCAGCTAATTTTTTTCTATATATTTTTAGCTGTCCATATAATTTCTTTCTATTTTTTTTTTTTAGTAGAGACGGGGTCTCGCTCTTGCTCAGGCTGGTCTCGAACTCCTGACCTCGAGCGATCCTCCCGCCTCGGCCTTCCGGAGTGCTAGGATTACAGGCTTGAGCCACCGCGCCCGGCCCCTAGTCGATTTAAATTCTTCACTCAAAAATTTGTTTCATCGGGCACATACTATGTGCACAATTTCCTCCCAAAATGAAGACTCAATCTATTCATGCCTAATGTTAATAAAAGTGAATGTAATATTTTGGAGCCCGAAGCGAGCAGCACACCTGTGCCACACCTCCCCTCCCCGTGCGTCTGCCCACTGCATTGTCATTGCTGTGGGTCTTTACCCTTGGCTGTGACATTGTTCCATTCCACATGAGAAGCTTGTATGTCTTTCAAACAAAATAGTCAAGTGAGTGGGAAGAATCCAACTGTGTTTCATACTTCTATGACCTACAACCTTTAGCACAATGCTGATTCTATTTGTTAGGTTGATCACGTTAAGTAAGTTCTTTTATTCTTTAATTCCATAACAAGCTCCTATAATGGTTCTAAGAAAAAAAAATTCCTTTCCCACATCAATGTTTGACTACATAGGTTTAAGTGAAAAGATACTGAACCCTTAAAAAAACACAAATCCTGTAGTCTAACCTTTCACAGGTGTTCATTTCTTACCTTTTCCAGCCACTGATACTGTTGATCTTCAGCAACGTAGCAACTGCACTGACAAAGGAAAACCTGAAAAGTCAAATTCCAAGTTTGTCAAGTCGAATAAATTTTATACACACCCTAAAGTGTCAGCATACATGTATCATGTGAATCCTAATATAACATTTACACAATATAAAATATTATACAATACTTATTTTCCTGACTCTGCTATTGGCCTTTGTATTTCTTTTTAAAATTTAAAAGTCAAACCACTACTGGCAATTAGAATAAAGTGCACATCGACAGAGCAACCAAGAGACTCGGCATATGAGATCCTGAGGTATACTACCAGTAGATACTATGTAAGTAATGCTTAAATTACTACTTTTCAAACATACAAGTTCTACCTACCGAAGGATTGGATTTTAGATGATAAAACACACAAAAAGCCTCCGTAGGGGACAGATGTATAGTGTCTGTTGTTCTACACCATTCATTCCAGAGTTTAGCACAACCAACTTCTTCCCAGACTCCTGAATTCATAACAAATGATGACAAAAATGCTGTGAAAAAAATTCATATTAACTTAGTGTTTGGCTCTATAAACTGCATTTTCTATTCAATAAAAAGTAAACTCAAGTTACTCTAGTATTTTAGAGCTAAAAGTGCCGTTCAAGACGCTCTACCTAATGTCACCTTTTGCAGAAAAAGAAACTGAGGCCCTCAAGAAGTGAAAGGCCACACCCTGAGTAAAACAGTACTAGAACCAGGAATTGAGAAGACAGGTTTGTAAACAGACTTTTTACCATACTCTCACAGTGTAACACTTCTCTAAAAAATTTTAGGCCAGTGTAACTTTACAAAAATGAGTCAATAATTATTTACCACGTACTTACTATGTTCTACAAGCATTAGGGGTATCTTAATAGAGCAATATGCTTAACTGGGATTTCCCAATGCTCTCCTAAGAGCTTGTGAATCCCCTGAAAATATAAAGGTCTATGGGTGTACTCGTGCATGTACATTGTTCTAGCTGAACTCTATATACTGTTTTAACTTTAACCCACCAAGTGAATTAATATATGCAAAGACTTCAGAACTTAAGTGCTCAAAAATGTTGGCAATTATTATTATTGTTATTATTTTTAGAGTGCTCATTATGTTCTCAAAGAAGTCTATTAACTCACAAACATCTAAGTAAACCTGGATACCTCAACACACTAGAAACAGTTCTTTCGAGTTACAAGTTCCTGAAGCCAAGAACATTTTCCTTAAATCTTATTTTTTAAGCTCATTAAAAAGATGGTATAGGCCGGGTGAGGTGGCTCAGGCCTGTAATCCTAGCACTCTGGGAGGCCAAGGCGGGTGGATCGCTCAAGGTCAGGAGTTCGAGACCAGCCTGAGCAAGAGCGAGACCCTGTCTCTACTAAAAATAGAAAGAAATTATCTGGCCAACTAAAAATATATAGAAAAAATTAGCCGGGCATGGTGGCGCATGCCTATAGTCCCAGCTACTGGGGAGGCTGAGGCAGAAGGATTGCTTAAGCTCAGGAGTTTGAGGTTGCTGTGAGCTAGGCTGATGCCACGGCACTCACTCTAGCCTGGGCAACAAAGTGAGACTCTGCCTCAAAAAAAAAAAAAAAAAAAAAGATGGTATAACATGATCAGGAGATATATTTTACTCAGAAACAAAGTTACTCTACTGTGACTTCTTTTTTATTGGTTTTTTTTTTTTGGCCTCTGAATCATAGTTTGTTTTTTTTTTCCCCAAAGTATTACGAGGGTACAAATATTTTTGGTTACATGGATCACTTTTATAATGCTTGAGTCATGGTTATAAGTGTGCCTGTCACCCAGATAGTGTTCATTAAGTAGGTTTTTGCCCATCTCCTCCTCCGCCCTGGTTTGTAACTTCTTTTTCAAAGTAATGAACACTTGAAATTTTTTATGATGGAAGGAAATAATAACTTCATATTTTGTTCTTTCAACAAAATGTCTAGTCTTCTGCATCTTCACTTACCTACTGCATTATTTCCTATAGCAATTATAAACTTGGAGCAAGGATATTTTTCTAGCAGAGAAACTTCCAAAGATGTTTTTGTTTGTCTTCGAAGGAGCCGCACCTCCCTAACACAAGAAACAAGATGAAACTAAAGCAACTTAAATATAATTAGTATCATATTATGACACAAGGGCTCTATGGGTATGATTCTGTAACAGGTAAAACACACACTTTAATTTTATGAAGAACATAATTACGATCCTTAAAAAAATGGATTCAGATGATAACCAATAGATAAAACTGTTGGATGTTAAATGAAATTGGACGTCTCATTTCATTTAGAGCAGCCCCCCTCCTCTTTTATCCCTGCTGACAGACTGGTTGCCCTGTCCTGTGTCCCACTCTGGATTTGTGTGATAGCGTCCTTGTGGTGTCATTTAACATGTGTCCATCATCTGCATTTCCTGTAAAAGAATGTTCATTTTGGAGGCTTGGTCGGATTCACATTCAGTATTTTGTCAGCAAGGATGCTTTGAAGTGGTACGTTCTGTTTCTTATTGCGTTTCATGCCCAGTGGAACGTTAAGAGTGACTGATCAGCGGGTCAGGTGACAGTTCCCCATGAACTCCGTACGCAAGTTGAAACCAAGACTACGGACATGCTAAAGGAAGCCTTAGAAGCAGTATCTTTAAAGGACAAATCTGAAGCCAATTCCCCCACAACGGCTTCAGACTCACGATCCCACCTAAACACTAGCAGAGGGGGCGACCACCGCGCACACCGAACACACCTAGGGGTGGCGCCGACGCCTGGAGGATGTGCGGAGAGCCGGGGCGAGCGGGCGGGCACCTGCCTCGCGTGCGGTGTCCCGGGCGGGGCCGCGGATGGCCGCACGGGGCTCGCGCTGCGAAGGCCGCGCAGCTTCCTCGGCCGCGGGCTTCGTCGGGGCTGCGCAGCCCACGCGCTTTGCTCCAGCGGGAGGCCGGGCGCCGGGGTCCGGTCAGGCCCGAGCGCGCCGCCGGCGGCTTCCCGCCTCCAGATGCCTCACCTCTTCCGAGCCAGCTGCCGGCGGACCTCCCTGTCCTCGGGTGTCTCCCTCCTCCCCTCCTCCTCCTCGTCCTCGTCCTCCGTCCCGGCTCGGCACGGCGCCTTCACCACCTCTCCGAAGAACGTGGCCGCCATAGCCACCCCCGGACCCGCCCGCCCCAACCGCGGCGCCAAGGGACTGCGCACGCGCCCCCGGGCGGGGCCCCGCGCCCCGCCCACAGCACGACCACGCCCCCCGCACGGCCAGCGCGCGCCGCCAAGCCCCGGCCGCGTCCCTCCACTACGCCGGACCCCTGCGGCCTCGGAATCCCAGCGCGTTTTCTTCCGCTGGGTGAGCCCCGCGGGGAGAGCGAGACACAGGAGGACTGCGGGCTAGAAGGGCAGGAAGCGAGCTGGAGGGCGGGCCCCGTGGGGGCCGGGCGGGGCCTCCTTTCCCTGCAGGTAACTGACCCCGGGGCACGGAGGGACTCAGGCGCCTTATCCCGCAGTCTGGAGCGCTACAAACCGCAGGCCTTCCCGCCTTCTCTCCGTTTCCCTTTTCTTTCTCCTTTAGGAGTGACGGGGTGAACTTTGCACTTAAGCACCTTCAAACATCGACGGCCCAGGTAGGTGGCGGCCCTGGGGCAGTGCTGAGGGCTCACAGGCCGATGAGGGCGAACGGCTGCACCTGGCACCCCGCGGCTCTGCGCCGGTGCAGGAGCCAGGCGTGTCCTGGGGACGGTGGACACAGCGCGGGTGGGAGGGGGCAGGAAGAAATACAATGCTTCGTGGTGGTATAAAACTGAGACCTTTACTCTGGCAATAGGAATTCACATTTCAAAAGCTGATGATTGTCAAGCTGGTCTAAAAAACATTTTTATGAGAATGTAAAAATAGTTTGCTCTTTTTTAAACTTGGCCATTTGTAATACAAAAAAGTTTTTAAATAGGCTTTCATTAATAAGTATGTGATTGTTTCTGAATTGGTTTTCTTTAAAATGTGTTGGAAGACAGAGTTCAAGGAGCACTATCCCAAGCAAGAGAAAAAGGGGAAAACTACCATAACTTAACTGAAAATGAAAATAACCAGTACCGCAACGAGAAAAGAAAAGTTTCCTATTTAGTTGTGCTGAAATACATAGCATTGCCTGCATTTTGGGACCTTGTTGGTAGTCGCAAAGGTAAATTCTACTACTGGGTCAGAGGGAGCCTCTTGAGATTTGGAAAAAAAAAAAAACACCTCAAAGTTGCTAGAAACATCTTGTTTTAAGATGTGGAGAAATAATGATCCACAAAATCACTTACATAAAATTAGTATTTAGCAATTTTACACACCTATTGCAAAAAAGAAATTTGGGTTTGGATTTTGAAGCAAAATTTGAACATTTAAGAATAACAAATTACGACCAAATTGCTAGCCAGTAAGAGCTTAGAAAACTTTGGGTATCCTTAATGAGACAGAATATACAAGATTAACAATATGGTATTTTAAAACTACATTAGGACTCCCGGGTTAATTGGTCTAATATAATAACTGAATTGCAGAATAAAAAGGTTGTTTGGGCACCACTTGTCTTAGTCCTTTTGTTAAATAATTTGTCATTTTTACCAGTAAGATCTTCAATTTGATTTCACAGTTCCATTATGAAGAAATATCTTCTGCAAAGCTGATTAAAATTATAGTAAATAGTAATATCATTTGGCCATGATTTAAATTCTGCATACATTTTAGAGAGAACAGTTTTACAAGAATGTTAAATTTTAAACAAATGCTTATTTCATGCAGTTACAATAAATTTAGGCCAGGCACTTAGAAAAATAAAGGCAAATATATATTCAAATTAAATGCTACGCCAGAAAAGGGATTCCATTATGAAAAACTGATGATACAATCGCAAATACTAACAGAAATTAACCCCACCACAGTAAATTATAAATTCAAAGCTTAAATTCTTTCATTACACTGAAATTGCCAAAGAACTTTGCATAAATAGTCTTCACTGAGACTTAAATATTTTCACTTTATGGTATTTGTTGATATAATATACCCAACAAGAAATTTCTATTGTAAATTGAGTGTAAATTTAGAACTGGAAATTAAGTTTTTAAGCATTAGAACTCAAAAATCAAACCCCATGCACCTAAAAGTAATAGTTTATTAGGAATTCTTCCCTTTCTCACCTGTACTAGTAACACAAGATACTGTGGAGCAGTATTTCAGATGAAAGGATACTACAAAGAGAGCAAAGGACACAGACTCTGTGGTTAGAATATTCTGGCTTATGCTTAAAAAAAAAAAAAAAAAATCCACACAAATAAAGCCTTTTTTAAAACAGACATGCAACCACACACAAATTTCTCAAGTAATCTAGACACTTGGTCCATCTGTATAACCAAAAAATATGCATTAGGCTTAATGAAAAAGGAATAGAAACCTCTAGGTTTCTATAGTTTACTTTTTCAGATTTATACATGCAAATCATATATTAATATTCACAGATTTTTAAATGGGTAAACAACTTCTATTTTTTCCAACACGTACTATGTTATAAAGATTTGACAGTACATTCATTTAATCTGGTAATCTTAATTTCAACACATACCTATTAACAAATTAAACCCCATTGCAAATAAATTCTTTATTGTACCATGACCAGATTTTCTGATCCTAGCAAAGGCCACAATGAAATGGACCAGACATGCTGCCATTAAAGTATGTTGGGATGAGACTGCAGTAAATTTGCTCATAGTGTTCAGGTTCTAACTTTTAAGGTGCTATAGAGAAATGAGAGAGAGGATTTCACTGTATCATCTAAAAATATGACTGTTTTGATCTTAAGTTATACTTTCTATTTTCTAAGACCTGCCTCTTTAATGAGGCACATTTTGGCATTTCTGTAAATGCTGCTACGTAAATAAAAGTAGAAATAAGGAAAAGCTGTCACATTCATATCTTTCATAGAAAAATATATATTCCCTGAATTAGTCATATCAAGTGGTCATCATTCAGTATGAATTCCAGTATTATAAACAAAATAAGACATTAAATGGACTTTCTCTAATTGCCTATTTCCAACACTCTACTTCAGAACTCAATAATCAACATCCCCATCCTTGAATCCCCTGGTCCTTCTAGTTTAAATTGTTTTTGACCTTTGGGATGTGAATTATAGGGACTGGATCTGGAGAAAAGTTTTTGCTTCACTCAAAAGTCAAATAGGCTCACTACACTTCCTTTGAAAATAAGCCTAATTCTTTTTCCTTCTGATTTCAGTAGTGACACCATAGTCATGATGTAAATTTTTACATTCTAATGGAGAACCCTTAAAATTAGCATCAGGTTGAGATTTTGATATTTTTTTCAGTCCTTGGCATTTTTCCTACATACCCTATACACTTCCCATTATTTTCTTCCTCTAAGGAATCAAGAGATTTCTTCAAGGCCCTTGCTTTCAGGAAAGAAATAGTAATCTTATAGCAAGCCATGTGTCCTTTCCACCTCTCCAACTACAGGCTCCACAATCTATTTCCTCCTCAGAATTCCCTGTAGTGCTGTCTGTACAAGAGCTGACGGGAGGAAGCCCTCCTCCCACTTTGACCCACTGGATTATGGCTTTTAGAAAATTCCTTGAAAGATGCCAATAAGGAATTGACTTTAGAGCTAGGAGCAGAATGCAACTGCCAGTTTACTTGTGGCCCAATTGTTTTCAGACACCACTTCTACATTCTCATAGTCACTATTGTGCTTTTTCTTTCCAGGATCTGAACCGCCTAAAAAAAAGCATTTTGGTATTAATATCTTCTAGCTCTTTTTCACTTTCAGAATTTACAGTTGTATCATCCTCTTTATAAACCTTCAGTAATTTTTTCTTAGCCGCAGCAGAAGCATTTCGATGGGGCAGTTTTCTGCTACTCTTCCTAATCCAGACATTTTCTGGTCCTGAAATCGTTTCTTTTAGATTACTCATTATCTTTATTTTATTTGCAGCAACAGTAGCACATCTGCGGGGAACTCTCTCAGGTACCATTTTTGCTTTCAGAGTTTCACTAGGCATTTGCACTGCATCCTTCTCATTATGCATACATGTTCTCATTTTTGTATTGGATTCTCTGTCTCTAGGAACAGATTCTGAAAAATGAGTGAAAGTTCATGTAAATGCAAAAATCTTGTAACACAAGATTTTACTACTACTTACATTCCTCAATAACACTCATATTCCTCAATTTTAAAACATTGCTAAATTAAAAAACATAAGTGATAATACTAAAGCTTTCTGACATTGATATAACCTTACATTTCCTTATCTATAGTCTATAATGATACTGTCACTTAAAACAGCAGATTTATAAAAATGGGATTAAAAATTCCTTCAGCATCATAAAACCATTCATCTAAAACCACTTTAAAATCCAAATTTTTAAAATAGAACCATATATGCTTTAAATTTTTGGTATCATTTCTAACCCTCTAACTACTTTAAAATATTTAATAGAAATTCTGAAATAATTTCTTTAGAAACTAAACACGAAGAAAATGCTATCATGACTGATGACACAGCATCAGCTCTGGCTTCAAAAGATCCTTAAGGTTTTAATTCTAAGACCAGTATTTCCTTTATTCCAAAAATTGGTAATTTGTAGACAAAAAGAATGTGTAAGTTGATTTTATATAACTGAAATGTGACATTAATCTTAGATTCATTGCTTCAAATATTTCAGCATTTTTATAATTATTAAATCTTTATTGTTATTCAGATATTTTCTTACCTAGCTATGTGCCACACACAGGATTAGGATAAAGATTCTAAAAATAATTATACCCATACACATATAGTTGCTTTAAGGAACTAAAAAATACAGAGTGCTATGAGAATATGTACTGGAAACCTAACCTAGCAGCCTAAGGGATCAAGGCAGGCTTCCTTGGAGGAAGTGTTTAAAGCTAAAAATTGTGAAGGGATTTGCCAGCCAACAGGCAGAACAAAAAGCACTCTAGAGAGGTTAAGTCCTTCACGCAGACTGAGGCAGTTTTCAGAGGGTGGCTTGAGAGCACACTGGAGTTGTGCAGAGGAACCACATGATGCCAGACCTACTACTCCATGTTTACCAAACTTAGGAGAGCTCAGATATTTTTATTTTTGCCAATGTCTCAAAGCCAGATTTTCAAATTGCGCTAACAGGTCTAATTAGTACTCTTCTAGAACAGAAGTGGCATTTCTTGTATGCATCAGAAGTTCACTAGCCCATGAACTTTAGTTATTATCTGTTGACAAGCTAGTCTTGCAGCCATGGAGACCCAAATTATCTAAAACTGCCTTGGTACACAATAGTCTTGATGAGACAGTGTTAAGATTCCACCTGAAGTTTCCAGGCATTTTTCAGTCAATAAAGACAGGATGTAGATCACTAAAATAACCACAAGTGATGTCTTGCATCCACATTAGACTTCTGAGGACTCCACCATATTATTTTCTTTACTGCTAAGTATTAGAAAATATGGGCTTTTGTGGTCAGGCACTATCAAGAACAGTTACTCTGTAGTAATGAACTACCAAGTACCAGCCTTAGTATTTTCTTTTACAGAGACGTTTACCCTTCTGTTACCAAGCTGATGATACAAGTAAAAACTGCTTCTGTGGACATGTTCATGTAGCCTGAATTACAAGGAAGTCCTCTACCATCACAATGAAAGCCCTTCAGATTTTCCCTTAAGTCTGTGAAACTGAGCTTTCTCTAAGTTCAAGAGCTCTCCCCGCAATAGGTTAGGAAATACTACACTCAGAGCAACTCCACAACACACACATCAGTCCTTTTTGCAGTGAAATTCTAAGGACACCATGTTTTGTTCAGTGTAAGTCACCAGGCATTGTAAATGGCATTTTAGTAGGCTAAGATGATCATCATAACATTACTCCCATGCAGTATGCCCTTCTCACCTCCTTTGGGTGGGCTCTGTGGGAAGAGAAGTGGCTTAAAGTATAGTGTCTACCACTTCAAAGGCTTTTTTCCTTAGGAATTTAAAAATCATGAACTAGTACCTCCAACAAATCATCTATATATCCAAATAAATCTTTAACATATTAAATCAATGTTAGGCAAATGCTAGAATATAAATTAATATACTACAAAAGGCAAATAAAACAATTTTAAATATATAATAAAATTAAGGTGAAATCTGTAATTCATTATAGGATGAGAATAAACTATTATCTACTATCTGCACCATTTGCATGTTGAAAAAACATTAGACAACCAGTTTATCCCCAACAACATATCCATCTAGTTGACTCGTATAAGTAAAATCCTATTTCAACTAAACATTTGTAACAAAATGATTTAAGTTGAGGCAATTATGGAAGTACCTATACTGACAATCTACGAATACTAGCTCCAAGACATATTGTTTATTTGTAATCTAGAATAAAGGAAAAGTTAAGATTCTGCAGAAAAAAACTAAAAATAGGTTTTTAAAAATATTTTTTAAAGGAAATTTGAACTTCAAATAAAGAACTATGCCCAGAGGGAGAATCTGAAAATTATTTTGTATACAGTGATAAAGCTGATAAAGCTGTATCTCTTAAGTCTTATGCAATATTAATAAAACAGGAATTTCACAGAATCATAAAGATAGGAACTGAGGAAGACAGAAGAGTGACTGTGGGGAATTAAAAAAAATACATACTTTTAAGTCAGTGTTAATTTTATTACTGAAAATTGGGTAAATTATAAAGTGCTTTATTCTCCTTGAGAAAACTACAAACAGTTTTTAGAAATATATACAGGATAATTCAGAGAAGGCAAATGTGTTAGGGTACAAGCTTAAGAACTTTGGAGAATGCTGCTCTAACAATACATTTGTGACAGTGTCATTTAATACTAAGTAGTCAGTACAAACCCACAAATCCTACTTTCCCGATGGTCTTGGGAAAGTCACTGAATGCTTGAGGCACTGTTGCTTTCCTGTAAATGATTCCTATTTGGGTACGGCAAAAACACATCAGTAGTGTAAGAATTTCCATCTGTAGTAGCACTCCATGACAGTTTACCTGAATGACCACTTTCAATTATAACTCAGGTATCTTTGTGTGTTCTAAAATGGTCTGTGGTGAACAGAAACTTGGATATAGATAGTTATATGATTCAAAACATTAATCTCTAATTTCTTCATTTTAAGGATTACTTATATTCCAGTTATGGTATTTCATCATACAAAACTTTTCCTAAGTCCAAAAACTTCACATCATTACTATAGAAGCATTAAAATTTTTAAATCTGATCCGTATTTTTTAAATTGGAGCATTTAAAGCAAATTTAAGAATGAGAAAATAATGTCTAAAAATGAAAATGTACTACTGTTTCATACTCTTTTGAATCTTGACATTATTGGTTGCTGTGGTTGATGGATAGATCAAATCCACATAGTGGGTAAACCTTAGTGTTGTAAATTATAACCTCCCTTGAGCAAGCCTTTTATCAGAACTGGTCCAGAGATACATCCTCTCTTCTTTGTCTGCCCTTCATTGCAGGGCAGTGAAATGATCCCAAAACTCAGAAAGCAAATAGCATTTATCAATGATAATCATTCTCCTAAAACATAAATTCCCAAAAGAATCTCATAAACTGAAGTATCTTTAGAGAACGACCATAGAATAAAATGGTTTCTGTAACTCAGCAGGTTTTTAAGTACTTTTCTGTTTTCTAGGGGAAGCTGGTAACATTGTAGTCTTAACTTGTATGGCATCATCAAGTCAAGAAACTGTCAGAAATAATTCAGTAAACTAGAATTGTTCTTCACTAGTTTAGTCATTTTTAGGGTTCAATTTACATGATGGGTACCACACAACCTGCAAATTTTTTGTTTTGGAACTATAGCTAATCTAGCTCATCACAATACAGTTTTCTCTCATCCCTAGAAAATAATTGGTAAGTCATTCCTACAATTCTCAAAAGATTTGTGATGGCTATTACCAATTATTCTATAAAAATCTAGTAAAAACTTTATGAAGTATGAATTCAAGTACCTACGCTTACCTGCTTAGTTAACTTTTTATGAGAGATCTCAGAGCTTTTCACACTAAATGTAGGCAGAATAGAGTAATAAAGTAAATAGGTTTTCAATCTACCTTATTAATGAAAAGAAGCAGGGTCAAAGACCATCTAGTGACAAACCCCTTTTTTCAAGCAACCTCACTTCAGTCCCCCCCAGCTCATATTTACACCTTGCATCCCTGTGTTCTACCTGCACGAGAAGAAGAAATTACTAGTGGGGAACTACGTAGGACAAGAGATAAATATGAGTTGAAAAGGAAACTGACAGCATAATGCAGACCTGGTGGAATTAACCAGCTAGAATGTATTTGGCTTGGAGTGATTTTTTTAAGCCTTTTGCTAGTTAAGATGACAATGCTAAATTTTTTATGCTCTACCATTTTAATTAGTAATTGACTAAAACAGGTTCCTAGATGAATGAGTTAATTTAGAACATTAAAGAGCTTATGTTCGAGTGGAAAATTAAAGATTTGCTTTTTTGACAGGCTTCTATAATGACATGGTTGGAATTTTATAGGTGAACTGAATGTGTGGGTACAATCCAAGGACTGACCTACACTCAGAAATTTAACTTCAATATATTAAAAATTAAAGAGTCTTTTAACTTTTAACCACTGCTCAAAAAAGATATTTTCTAAATTATTTACCTTGTGGAATAAAGGATAGGGCTGCTATTGTCTGTACATTCTCTAACTGATCATCTCATTTCTATTAGTTCAGTTACATTACCTCTTCCCTTTCACAGTCCAAATTTCCATTTAAGAGTTTTAGTAAATGATAAAACTTACCTTAAAATTGACTTAAGAACTAAAATGTGACCAGAAAATATACTGTAGCATGGATAATTCAATGAAACTATCCATTCTGCCATACTTAAGAAGCAGATGTATCGTTATTTACATGCTGCCTGCAGATTTGTAGGATCCAAATATTATGACTCTCCCCCACTCCATCAAATCTAGAAAAGCAAACCTTGAACATACACCAATTAAGAATCTTGATATTTTTCTACTTATTAACAATATATTAGGAATCAGCTTGACAGATTATTAAAAAGACTGGTAAAAATCTCTTGAGTATCACCATGTGTCCTCAGGCAACATTGGTTAATTTAAGAGCTTTAAAAACTTTCTTAAAATGTAAGAAAACACAGCTCTTAGCATGACATACTTTACTCTTTAATCCCTTCTATTCACCATTTGAGCTATTAAGTAGGATTAACATTTACTAATCTACTTGGCTTCTAAATTCTTTCCACAATACTCCATTTTCTCCCTAGCTTTGACAAATTTATTTGGTTTGGTCCTTATGTTCCCAAATACTAGGATAAGAGACAAGACTCAAACTGGTAAGTTGAGTCTTGGGTTTCTGCTTTAGGTATTCCCCAATATCCACAGAAGTTCAGAGGTGTAACTTCAAAAATAATTAACATGTGAAAAGCTCTTCTATGCTTTGTTGCACTCCATCATACTAGAATAACTGAACTATTATTTCCATACAATGTAAGAAAACTACAGTATTTGCTGATAACTACAAAATACCTGATACAGTAAATATTTTGACTTATTGATGAAAAGAATGGAGCTGGTTATTTCAGCTATAAAAGAGCAAAGCAAAAAGACCTTTTTCTAGCCACTTAAATGTTATTGAAAATTCAATAAATCAGAGTATAAAGGAAAACAGAAAAAATACTGTATGCACCTTTAACAATGTTCTTGCAGTCTACTGATATACAAACCTCTAGGTTTTTTTTTCCGTTGGCGCAATGAAATTCAACTTATACTGATAGAAGAGATTAAAATCCTTCCAATGTAGTTTTTAATACCATACACTGAGGTTAATAAATTGTGTTGATTATTCTAAAGAGAAAATGTCTATAAGAGAGACAGGAAATGTAGTGTGTACACAGTGTTAGAATTTTCACTGAAGAAGTCAATGAGTGCAAAGGGCTTAGGTGATGCATCTTAATTTATGGACAGTAATACCATCAGATGGTGTTTTTATTGGTTTGTTTTATATCCCCTTTTTCAATTTGCACTTTTAGGTTTTGAAGTGCCTTTTCTTAAGACATAAGTCCCTTCCCTCCATTTTCTTATAAAACCAATTCCTTTTTAGGTACAACTTTCTAATGTTTGGAAGAATCTTTCTACTGTAACTTGGAAGTTGTGAATAACTGCTGTATCATTCTTTCCAAGAATCACTAAATTGAGAAATGACTTAATCTGAGATTTTCCACTTAAAAAAAAAGCAGGAAGGGGTGACAATGACCACCCTAGGAATTATCTGAATATGGGATAAACTTTTCCTTTTATTCATAAGTTATTTCACATTGTCAGTATACCCTTTTTAAATACGTAGGACATGAAAAAAGTGCTTTTTAAGCCTCATCTTTTAAATGTTGAAATTTTTTTCCTTAATATGCTTGGTATTAGTATTATAAAATTAGTCTTTCAAGGGAAGCAAAAATCAAATCTGAATACTTCAAAACATTTTCTGGAAAATCATAAATGAATAAATTCATAGGATTCTGGACATACACAACCACAGGAAACAAAAAAGTAGAAATTTTTTTTTCATATACACCACTAAGTTGAACTTCAAGCACAATGGAAAGCTATAGCACTGATTTCCGGATCAGTTCACATTCAATTTATAACCCTTTGTCTTTCTCTCAAGAAAAATACAAACTGATCCTAAACATTAAAGTACACCTGTGCATTAAATCCTTGTGCATTTCGCATAAAGGAGAAAGAAAGTCAAACATGTTCTAGTGCTCAATGTAAACACTGTTAACTATTAATGATTTATTAATTTTCCTTAAAGGTACTTAGGAGTGTGTCACATATTCAAAGTTAACCTTAGGAATAGCACCATAACCAAAAAAACCCATAAAAATTATTTTCTCCATAATCCCTTAGTTTTATTTCAGAACTTGAGAAGCTAACATTGTGAGTCATGCTTTTAAAGTCACCAGGTCCATTCTTGCTGCTTCTGATGAAACCAAATCTGATTAAACCAAAATACTGCTTCTATACACAAGGGTCTAACCATTTTAGATTAAAAGAAAAATTAGTAATTGGTTGATCAATCAATGACCAGTTAATTCAGTCCAAAGAATGAGAACAGTTCCATAAATGAAGCCTAAACTGTCAAAGTATCAGTTTGCCAAAAGAATCTGTGTACTTATTGAACATATTCCATATTTATTTATGGATTTTTTTGGTACCTTTTTGCAGATGATGGTAAACATGGAGTTAATAACCCTGAGAACAGATTACAAAACAAAGAAGCTGAAGAAAAGTTTAAATAAATTAATGTATCTAACATCTGTCACCAGTTCTTAAAATTAGGGAAGTAAAAGGCATCCTATTAATTTTTTCAGGTCCATAGTAGAGGACACTTATCATAAATCAGTCTGTCTACTATACACTTAACACAAGCTTTGAGAAGAAAAGCATCATAGTTCTGAATTGGTGATGGCTCTCCAAGCCATCACATGACAGATAGGTAACCCACCTATCTCAATTGGTAATGTCCAAAACATCCTTCCCCCTACATCAGAGTAGAAAGAAAAAGTACCTCCTACCATGTCGAATGGAATAACTAAAAAGTAGGAACACGTAAGAACACACCCTAACAGTGATACCAGAGTCTGATGCTTTTCCTTATCTGCCACCTCAAAGATTCACAGGAGAAAAGGGTTAATTTTGTCTGAAACCAAACACAATTAGGGCCAATAAATAACTTAAAGGCAGGAGTACTGTAATATACCCCTTACCTACTAAATATGTAAACCATTTGAATCAAGTCCATCTTCAGGCACAAACAAGCTAGGAATGGCCACTTACACTGGAGTAGCATAACCTATGAAGTATTTGGCTAGAAAGTAAGTATATTATAGTATTTGATGTGATAAAGTTTCACTTTAAATGGATCCCAAAATTATTTTCCCACAAAACAGGACAGTTTCTTATATTTAGACTAGAGATCACTAATAAAGATACACTTAGTTGCCCCAGCAAAGAATGCTTAGGATTGCACATGGCAGCAGTAAACTAAAAAAAAGAGATGGAAAATGACATTTAACTATTTTCCTATATAGGTAAGATTTGCAATTGCACTCTTTTAACAAAACTCAACTCTACAATTTCAATACAGATGGGGAAATCTACATATTAACTTAAATATTCTTTTAGCCCTCACTCAAAGAACACACTTTCCCTAAATCTAAGGCACACAAACTCCTCTATTTCACAGAGTAAAATTAAGGAAGGGCAAGATTTTGGTTAAATCCCTTATAATGGAAACCAGGAGATCTTGGACAGAAGAAAAATTACATGGCATTTTGTTAGTGCACAGTTTAAGAGAGAATGCTATGACTATGCTCTCGCCTTAGAGGTTTAAAATATGCACTCAAAACATTAAAAATAATTTACCAGAACTTTATAAATTCAAGTTTATAAAATAAAATCATGTTTTCCTTAAGAAAGAAAGAAAGAGAGAAAGACCCAACAGCATTTGGAAAGAAAACTGGAAACCATTTCAATGAAAATGACCAAATCTGGTATAATGCATTCTACTCAAGTAGCCAGGGAAATGGGAACAAAGTGGTAGGTACCTTGCCTACTAATCATGGTTATACCTTCCTTGATTATAATGTCAGTATGCACATAATATTTATGAAGAATCTGTAAACATAGGTTGTTGTGAAATTGTTATACTACTATAGGACAGGGGTTAGAAACTACCACCTCTTGACAAATTCAGAAAATAACTGCATGACACTTGCTACCATGAAAGTAATGCTCATTGGTTTTGCTAACCAGGATGTCTAGTGTTTTAACGTATTTCAAACTCTCACTATATGTAGTCAAATACTGTCAAAATAGGTCTGCCCCCAAAATGAAGCATATTTTGGCACCTGTGCTGAATGCTGCTTCAAAGACCAGCAAGTGCAAATAAAAATATAACAGTCATGATTTAGTCACATTCATAACTTTTCATAGAAAAATATAAATATATTCCCTGAATTGTAAGACAAAAAAATAATTTGAACAGCCAGCTTTCACCATAAATTCCAGTCCATTTCCTCTCAAATGAACTGGCTTTCCCTCAAGGTCATAAGGTGCAATCATTGAAATCTAACACATTTTCTAAGCTTCTATCATCATCACCATCATGGTATCTCACAGTCCTTCTACCCTGATTTCTTGTTTTTATTTTTGAACGTCGAAGAACTCTTTTAGACTTTGCATAGTCCAAATCCTCCCAGTCATTATCATCCACACTTAACCTAGGACGTTTGCTTTGTCTTTGACGTCTCACAGTTTTAGATATGTTAGCTGTAAAAGTTTTACCTTTTCTAACTACTTTTGCTTTTCCTTTCGTTTTTCTCCTTTTGGCTTTTGTATTATCAGTACAGTCAATATCTGATTCAGTAACAGATCCCAAATCTGATAATTTGGGGCTAGTGTCAGGTCCAAACTTTGAACTCCCGGTTGTTTCAGAAATTTTCACATTTTCCAATTCAGGATGCAGTCTCTTCCTTTTTATTTCTGTTTCTGCTGCTTCCTGGGAATCATGAATCACTTTTGTCTTACTGAAAGGAGCCTTTCCATAGGTCCTGAGTCTTCTGCCATTCCACCTACGTAGCCCATAATTCAGCTCCTCTTCAAAGTTATTCTCTGCGGTAGCTTTTTGTGTCAAAGTTGACTCTGAAGAAAATTTTCTACCCATTTCCCTCCCTGGAATATGGCTTTTTGAATCTTCCTCTGAAGACTCAATAGAGGAATTTTTCGTTTTAGAAGGTACATTTGTTTTGTGACTATTGGTATGCCTTTGCTTGTGTTCTGAATTCAACACACCTTCAGAGTCTGAGTCTCCATGTAAAGACTGACTAATATTTTTTGTACTACCTTCTGAGTCAGGTCCAACTGCCTTACCTTCACAGGCATACTCTTCATTTGGCACTTCACAGTTTACATCTCCCTCACAATCACTTAGTATCTTTTTAGCTGTGGTAGAAGCAAAACGAATGGTTTTTTTCCTTCTGTTTTTGCTTCTAGTGCACACGTTTTCTAAACTGACATCTTCTACATCACTCATAAGCTTCATCTTATTGGCAGCTGCAGTTGCACATCTTCGAGTAATCCTTAGGAGACCTGTTTCAGCTTTTGATGATTTCTTTACCACCTTTGAATTGCTGTCTGAGTCACTGGAACAGACCCTTTTCCTGGGAACTTTTCTGTTTTGTCCATTGTCTTGTGAAGTAGAATCTAAAAATTAAGAGTAGTCTTCTTTTAATCTTTAATAAAAGAGTGAATCTAAAGGAATTAAAAATGTTCAACATTTGAAACAACTTAAAACCAGAATTCTTATTAACTTGGAGGAGGTGTGGCAGTGAATGGGATAGTCCACATCTCTTAGTACAGTCATGTGTTGCTTAACGAGATCCGTTCTGAGAAATGCGTCATTAGGCGAATTCATCTTACGCAAGCATCAGAGTGTACTTATGCAAACTTAGGTGGTATAACCTACTACATACACCAAGGCTATATGGTATAACCTATTACTCCTAGCCTACAAACCTGTACAGCATGTAACTATACTGAATACTGTACACAACTGTGACACAATGGTATTTGTGTATCTAAACATATCTAAACACAGAAAAGATAATGCACTGCACAATGACTTTATGACAGCTACATCACTAGGCAACAGGGATTTTTCAGCTCTATTATAATCTTTTGGGACTGCCACTGTTATGCACCACATGACTGTACTTTAAAGTAGTGACTTTTTCAATCTCAGCACCATTCACAAGAACACCACATTCTATCATTAACATCCCATGCCCTTGACACTTACTCACATTGACATAGATAAACTGTGTTTACCACTGCACTAACATGCAAAGTAGTCATTTAATAGTCAGCCTCCTTAAAACTCCCTAACTCCATGGGTCCAAACACATGAATACTTTTAATCTTAGCTTTAGCTGCCTTCTGCTCTTTATAGGGTTTTTGTTTTTGTTTTTGTTTTTGAGATACAGTCTCACTCTGTCACCTAGGCTAGAGTGTCTGGTGTCAGCCTGGCTCACAGCAACCTCAAACTCCTGGGCTCAAGTGATCCTCCTGCCTCAGCCTCCCGAGTAGCTGGGACTAAAGGCATGCACCACCATGCTCGGGTAATTTTTTTCTATTTTTAGTTGCCCAGATAATTTTTTCTATTTTTAGTAGAGATTGGGTCTCGCTCTTGCTCAGGCTGGTCTCAAACTCCTGACCTCAAGTGATCCTCCCACCTCGGCCTCCCAGAGTGCTAGGATTACAGGCAAGAGCCACCACGCCTGGCTGCTCTTTAGCATTTTTTTTTGTCAATCCTTTATGCTCCAGTTGTTATGTACGAAATAGATAATGATAATAGTACCCAACTCAGAAAAGATGTGAAAACTAAACTGGTTAATAATGTAAAGCATTTTTAAAAACTTCCTGATAAACAGAAAAGCTCAGTAACAGTTCTGTTAGCTGCTGTTATTTGTATTACTTACCACATTCCCTTTTAACCAGTCCTACCCTTTCTTTCCTCTTTTCAAGCTGTCAACACCACGGCTTATAAATGTGCTTGTCTCACTTTTCTCAAGCCCATATCCAATACAATATCCCCATTACCAATACAAGAACTGAAATCTTTAATGGAAACCACTATTAAGGCCAAGATTGCCTATTAGGTCAATAAAACTAAAGTGCACTCAATGAAGAGTTATGCATGCACATAAGAATATAAGATGAACAGAGAAAGCAAAATAGAGAATACAGAGTGGAGAGAAACAGCTAGCAAAGATAAGTTTAAAGGGAATAATAAAACAATCGATGTATGAAATAGGGAAAAAAAAGGACAGTGAGATTAAATCAGTGAACCAAGGTAAATGTTTTAAATTACCTTTCATAAAATTATTTGGTTTTTCTTTTGTTTTGCCATCATCTGAATCTAAATCAGTCTCAGATACATGATCTGAGAAACACTGGGACACAGCAATAGGGTCACACTTCAGATTTCCTAAAATTGGGATCATTTCCATTTTATGAGATCTACCATCTTCTCTATCTTGTTCTTCGGATTCAGAGTCTTCTGAATCACTCAAGATCTTTGCTTTTTTAAAGAAACTGGCATTCTTGTGAAATGTATTGTATTTCCTACCACCACGTTTTCCTGGTTCAGAATCCACTTCCTCTGAGATGCTCTCTGCCGTAAGTTTCTGCCCAGACGTTGATGGGCCAGCAGTTCTGTTATGTCCATTATCTGAATCGTGACTTTTAGAGTCTTCTTCAGAAGACTCTATTTTAAGAAATTTTGTTTTAGAAGTTGCTGGAGCATGGGACTTATAACCATTAGCATGCCAGTTTTTCCGGGCTACCCGCAAATCACTTTCTGATTCTGAATCTCCATTTTCAGATTCACTGACAATATTCTGGGTAGCAGGAGAATTGGACACTGGCGATGGTTGATTTTGATCTTTTAGTTCCTCTTCTTCAATTTCTGACTTTAAACTCTGATCATCTTCAGAATTATGTAATAACTTTTTTCTAGCTACAGCAGAAGCATTGCGGTGAGGCAGCTTCCGACCAGAGCAGACACTTTCAGAGCTAGAATTCTCTTCTACATCGCTCATCAGCTTTATCTTATTGGCAGCTGCAGCAGCACACTTCCGTAGGACTTTTCGGTTATTTCCAGCTCTGGCTTTTAAAATTTCACCTGTCTCCAATGAATTGTTATCAGAGTCACTTAAATAGACTCTCTTTCGAGTAGCTTTTCTGCCACATCCATTTTCTAGAGAAACAGGACCTAGAAATAAAGTAACAGTAAGATTTAAAAGGTTTTCCTTATTTCAATGTTTTTTTAATGACTATTATTTTAGTGATTTTCCTTACTTTTTAATGCCAACACTGATTTCCTTTCTAAATCTAAAAAGCGTAAAGGACATTAATTATATGTTGATGGCATTAAGTCAATAATACAATCAATGTTTAACTTTTGGATCCTTGTGATATACTATTCCTCCAAAGTACCACTAAGCCTCTTACCAGTTTTTCTTTGAGCAGCTCTAGTTCTGGTCACCCTGAGACTGCTGCTTCTGGACAGCCCACTACGTAAGGAGGATTCACGAGCTCTTGAACTCTCTTTGCTTTCCTCTGAACTATCTGAAGCTGAAGATGATGGAGAGGTAGCTAAGGAATCTTCCATTTCACTTTCTAAGAAAAAAATGTGTGAACAGTTAATTACATATATTCTCCAATCTTTACACATATAAGCAAACAGTTACTTCATAACATTATATTAAAATACTTAGAATGTATTTTTGTAAAACTGTTCCACAAAAACGCTGATAAAATTTTTGGCATTAAAACATACATAGGGCCAGGCATGGTGGCTTACACCTGTAATCCTAGTGCTTAGGGAGGCCAAGACAAGAGGTTCATTTGAGGCCAGGAGTTCAAAACTAGCCGGGGCAACAAAGTGAGACCCCACCTTTACAAAAAAAATTTTTTTTAATTAGTTGGGCCTGGTGGTATATGACTATAGTGGCGAGGCAGGAGGATCATTTAAGGCTAGGAGTTCAGGGTTACAGCGAGCTATGATCACACTGCTCTACTCTAGTCTGGGTGACAGAGCAAGACTCAAAAAAAAGGTAAGGAGGTACATAATCAGTGTTCCAAAGGAAGTTTCTGTTCATATTTCTAAAAATAAATTATCCTGGACTAGATTCAGAAAACACTGCTTATATATTTTATAAATAAACTTTCATTTAAAAATTTAATTAGCCCCACTACCTCTTTCTGTGATGTCAGACAGGTATTTCATATTGAAAAGACACAATCATTTGAAGTCTATCATTTCAGAAGACATATTTTTAGGTCTTTCTCTAGTGGCCCTTCCTAACAGCATAGTTGTATTATATCTCATACATACATTCAGCTCAAGAAAGGTCATTTCTATGTGTTATACACACACATTGGGGGTGGGGGGCGAAAATGATATAAGAAAGTAATTTAAATAATAAAGGTGGTTTTCCTTCCTATTCTACTTCATGATTGCATGCCCCAGTGTTAGCACAAGATGGGAAACCCAAATTTCCTATTCCTTCATCCAGAATCCAGAAATGCCTATCACCAAATGAAAATTTCATCAAATTCATGAGGCACATATTGTTAAAAGACCAAAATTTTTGTCCATAATCAACCCAACTCTATGTTAGAGAACAAAGTGGCTGTGTTAGAAAGATATCAGAAACGAAATTGTGTTTCTTCCTTTGAATTTGTTTTGCTGTTTGCCCACCTTAGCTACTCCTACACTCAATTCCACCACCCATCACACCTTGCTTGACTCCTTATTTTCAGACTCTTCCCCTCCCCTGCACATCACTGCTAAATTAATCTTCCTGAGACAATTCATCATGTGACTCACTCATTTAACAAGTGACCCAAAATTAAGTTATCCGAACTCTTCTGCAAGGCTTGACAGTCTCTAAACTGGCTGCATTCTGTTTGATTCTGTTCTTTGTATCATTCCCTAAAATGCAGTCTTTTCATATGCACAAAGTACATCCTTCTTTCCTTCAGTGCTTTTTCTCATAGTTGCTACCATGTTTGAAAAGCTTCCCCTTTACCTACAGTCCCATTTTCAATTCCTCCAGCATTCTCTAATTGAACATTTTATGCTATAAATGCATCCCTTAAGACACTGTATAATTCTAATGTGGCATGCATCAGCTTACACAGCACGCATCCATCAGCTTACTTGTCTGACCTTCTCCATAGCATTTTATCACAGCTCACTTCCATTCCAAAGTTTTATCTGTGACTGTATTTTTCAGTATCATCAATACCACTTAATTAATCCAAATATTACATAATATAAAGCATGAAAAACATTAAATTATAATAGTAAATAATATACTATTGTATACTATATTAAAATCACTCACAGCAATAGAGAAGTACAGAAATACCACAGCCTTCTTTATACAATGCTAACAAGGGGTCAGCACCAGCTAAGGTTATGCTACCAAATGGCAATGGTATGAAGTTTAGAATTTACTAGGTCATCAGCTTTGAACTTACATGATTATCAGTACTTTTATTTTTAATTTAAAGAGATACACAAATGTCAATTTTGCACACAAAGTGTGATGAACATATTAATATCACGATTGAAAATTTGAACAATTCAAATGTGCATAAAATGTAGATGTACCATTTGCAGAGCACAGTACTTATCAATCATATTCTAACTCTTCCTGTTTATTACTTTTGTCTCTTCCATTAACTTTTAAGTTCCTTTAGTATCAAGGCCATGCCTTTATTTATGTTTTCATCTAAATTCATACTAACTGGCCATGTTACACATTTGGGTGCTCAACAGCTGAGTAACATAATGTTCCACTTCTCACCAGATAATGTAGAACCATTTATTAGAGTTGTAGGTCTACTTCTCATTCTTTCTGAGGATCCTGCTGAATCTGAAGAGTCACCAGAAGTAACACCTGAAGAGATACCGGCACTTGTCTTGCGGACTGCAGAATAAGCTGCCCTACTTGAAGTAGACTGGGTAGGAGAACCTACCAACTCAGAGACTGCTTTTGTCTGAGATTTTAACCGCTTCCGCTTCATATTTCTGGTCAAAGATATGAACAAAGAAGACAATATTTAATAAAACATAAAGGTAACTGGTTCACAGAGAATGTCTAAATAAAAGTGTATTATTTCTTAATCTGAGAATAATTTTATGATCAAGATATTTAAATATTCACTATTACATTCTGGCACTGAATACTATTATTTCCTTACTCTGTATTTATATAAACACAGTTATATTCAAATTTGAAGTAACGAACAAATGATCCAAATAACAGTTATAGAAACTCATTTGAATACCTTAGGTACTTAGGATTAAATGCTAAGTGGAACCAACATTTATGTAACACAGGCATTCATTCATACCATGAATTCGAGCCTCAATAGGACCCAACTTTCTCTCTAGTCTTATTTGTATGTCCCTAAAGACAGCATAAGATTAAGAGGAGAAACCAACAAAATCTGAACAGAGAGACAAGGTTAAAAAAGATAACAGAACTAGTTTTTTTCCCAAGACGAGACTGTATACACCTAACCATACCAGTTCCTCATGGCTGGCCTCTGAACCATGGATTATGGGAAAGAAGAGTGAAAGTTTAAGGCAAGTTACAAATCTAGGTAATTTCTGTGTTGAGATAATACTATTTTCCTTTAAAACAAAAAGAAAAGTGGCCTTTTAAGGGGTACCTAGACATTGGAGCTTAAAAATAATCACAATTCTTTAAAGTGTAATTCTTTATATAAAGAAATTTCAAAAAATTTTAAGTGCCATTAATATCAAAGAAGGGCATATATCAATTCCCTGGATTTGACAGCGGTGAGGAGGTGGGGCTGGCCTGATGTGGGAGTGCCAAAGAAAAGCTGCATGTTCCAAGGCATTGCAAACAGTAGTGACTGCTGGCAATCCAGCAAAGCCAACAGGACAGCTGTCTAAAGCTGTGACACTGTTGGAGCAAGCAAGAGTTCACCCAAAATTTAAAAGGGAGATCTAGGGAATGAGACAGCATTAGGAGTCTGAAAAGCTCCATCATTTTCTTGGGGTTTTGGAAGGATGCATACACATTCAAGAAGCCCAGCTATCTACCCATCCTGGGCTGACCTTGAGACCCTTATTTCCGATTAAATATATGGAGAAAGTGAAAGCCAAGGTAGATTTCTACTACCCTAACTTTAAAGTTTGCTCCATCTGACACACTGACCCCTAAGCTATGCTCACTGACCCAGCAGAAGACATTTAAGAAGCCAGGCTTGAAAATAAGGTGACATCATAAGATAACTCAAATCTACACTTTTACATCTAGTAGACATTTTCCATTACACAATCGAAATGTTTAAAGACTATACATAGTAATAACTTTACTGTCTACATTAAAAAGCCATTTCTTATACAAAAGACAAATGATACTTTAATCCTTGATAATTACAAACCAATGCAACAGCTCTATATTCATAGAAATGCTTTCAAGCTATAAAAACCTAAGACTAGTCTTTCTCAATATACAGTACACTAAAAAGATTAAAAATTTTTAGCATAATAAATCAAAGAACTATCACAAAATTTTTAAAAAACTGCACATAAAACTTGCCATAACCAATTCACCTGATACTTTTGTTAGCCTGACTAACACCTTTACGATTTTGCCGTTGCCTGAACCTCTGGCTTCTTCGAAGTTTTTCATTGAATTTTTGACCAATTTTAAAATCAGAAGAGATTTTCTTCATTTTTTCTTCAAATAAGGCAGACAATCTCAAGGTCATGCTATAAATCTGCAAAGATATAAAAGCAAAACTAGAATTACAAAATAGCTTTATAAGTATTTAAAAAATAACTTTAGTCACTGAGATTACTTGCAATATATCACTGCTTGCAGATAATGGCTGTTGCCTATTTTTTCTATTTCCAACTCCTTCCCCTCAATGATATCTGCAAGAAATAGGCAAGTATCAAATACACACCTCTCAGATGATAAGAAAGTAATTTTAAATCAAGGAGCTCTTTAGGATTTAGAATTCAGCACTTACATCTATATGGCAGTGTATCTCAATTTTTTTTTTTCCATTTTGACATCTATGTACAAATCCAAAAATGTCCCTCTCTCCTAAAGTCAGATGGGAAGTTGGTTAACTTTAAGGCTGCTATTTAGGCAGCAAAAGTGCAGTGTCTCTTTGGGCCCAGGGAACAAAAGCACTTTTATACCAGTCTCTATCTGCAAGGTGACTGCCTTTGACGCCACCACCTAACTGTAAAGATGAATTACAAACAAAAGAATGCCTGTATCCAGTAGAAGAAAATATATCCTAGAACTTTAATGCATATGAAATATTTGTGTTTTAACAATTTTTATAATTAAATAACATCAAATCTGTGTAAGTACTACTGTAAATAACTTTTGGTACAGCTATGTATTTATAGAAGTACCCTACATTTCTCCACAATCATTCCTGAAAATAAGTGCAAAAGTCTAATAATGTTCACAGGGTATCAGTCTTGTGTATGGCAGTGAATGGGGAAGATACCTAATACCAGAGAACTTTAAAAAAGTATGAGATATATGACGTTCCCACATGCTTCTCATATATACACACACACAAATATGTATAATTTGTTATCATACTACATCTGAAATAATCTGACAGTTATTTCCAAAATATTCTTTCAAACCTAAATACTAGCTTAAGTCACAAGCTTAATCATTAATCACCTTAACAAGATGAATGACTACTTTTTTCAATCATATTAAGTTTGAAACCTCTAGTTATCTCATGTATCATTTTCTCATATATTTTCTCAGTTTCCATGTAAAATTCAATAATAAATTTTAATTGAAAATACACCAGATTTAACAAATCTGGTGTTAAAACTGACAACCAGCTCCTCAACATGAGACATGGCATTTATGAAAAACCAAGGCTAACACCATACACAATAGTGGAAGATTTTTCCCCTAAGATTAAGAATGAAACAGGATGCCCACATTCACCACTATTATTCAATACTGTACTTTAAGTTCTAGCCAGAGGAATTAGACCAGTCTGGAAAGAAGTAAAACCATCTCTATTCACAGAAGACATATTTTATATAAATAGAAACTCCCAAAGAATCCACAAGAAAGTTATTAGAGGTAATAAATGAACTCAGCAAAATCAAAGGGTACAAGATCAACAAGCAAAAATCAAGTTATGTTTCTATATACCAGCAATGAACAGAGAAGGAAATTTAAAAAGCAATTCTATTTATAACAGCATCTAAAATATTAAAAAAAAAAACTGGGAATAAATTTAACCAAGGGGGTGTAAAACTTGTACACTGAAACTACAAAACACTGCTAGAAGAAATTAAAGACCTAAATAAATGTAAAGACATCCCATGTTCAAATGGGAAGATTAAACATTGTCAAGATGTTAATACTACCCTACCCAAAGCAATCTACACAGTCAAATGCAATCCCAACAAAATTCCAACAGTCTTCTCTGCAGAAATGGAAATGCTGATCCTCAAATTCATAATGAACTACAAGGGACTGAGTAGCCAAAACTGAAAAAGAACAAAGCTAGAGGACTCACACTTGCTAGTTTCAAAACTTAAAGCTACAGTAAGCCAAACTGTGTTACTGGCACGTGGACATATACACAAACAGAGAGAGATATATAAACATATATACCAATGGAATAGAATTGAGAGTTCAGCAAAACTCATATAATTTTCAACAAAGGTGCCAAGCTTATTTAATGGAGAAAGAATAGTCTCTTCAAAAGATGGCTGTGAAAGAACTGGACTTCCACATATAAAAGAATGGTTGGGCCCCTTACCTCATCCCACATACAAATACTAACTCAAAATGCATCAACAACTTAAATATAAGAGCTAAACCATAAAACTCTTAAAACATATGGGATAAATCTTCATGATGTTGGATTTGGCAATGGATTCTTAAGATATGAATCCAAAAGCATGAGAAACAAAAGAAAAAAAATAGATGAATTGGACTTCACCAAAATGAAAATCTTCTGTACAAAGAACATTACCAACAAAGTGAAAAGCCAACCTAGAGGATGGGAGAAAATACTGGAAATCATGTATGTGATAAGGGTTTAATATCCAGATTATGTAAAGAACTATAACTCAACAAAAAATAAACAGTCCAATTTAAAAATGGGCAAAGGACTTGAATAGACATTTCTCAAAAGAAGATATACAAATGGCAAATAAACACATGAAAAGATGCTAAACATCATTAGTGAATAAACTGTATTTTCTGTATTCTTGATGCATTTGGAGACTTGATCCTGGATAGATGACTACCCTTCCCACAGCAAGCTAATCCCTAGAAAGAGCAAATGACTCCACTGTGTACCTTTGATGTACAAAGCAACAAATCCAGAACCCATATCCCCCCACTCCCCTGTGGTCTATGTCATTTATCAATCTCTCATACAACAAGCCAATATTCCCCCAGCCCTAAAGTACCTCAGAGCTAGGTACCAAAACACTAGAAACCACCCCTACAGCCAAAAGCCTACTGAAATTATTCAAACTAGCCAATCCTAAACTGCTTACTCTGCCCTGCCTTGCCTTGCTTTCCCATGAAAACCCAATAAAGGCTCTGGGGCCATGCCCTACCCTGTTCTCCCCTCCGTCTCCTGACAGACCCTGGTCCTTCCTCACTTTTCCCTTTGTAGTGTTACCATGCCTCCTGTTTCTAGGGTTCTGTAAGTACAAAATCTTCATGACAATCATTTCTGCATCTGCATGTCTTATCATTCCTGATTAAAACAAATCCCAGGTACAATTTTTAATACAATAAATCATATGAAAATCAAAACACAATGAAATAACACTTCACACTTCCTACGATGGCTACAATTAAAAAAAAAAATCTCTAAAAATAGACATATTGGTGAGGATGTGAAGAAACTGGAACCCTCGTACATTGTCAATGGAAATGTAAAATGGTGTAGCCACTATGGAAAACAATATAGTGGGGTTCCTGGAAAAGCTAAGCATAGAATTACCCAATGACCCAGAAATTCTACTCTTAGGTATACACCCAAGGGAATTGAGAGCAAGGACTCTGACAGATATTTGTATTCCAAAATTCACTGTGGCACTGTTCCTAATGGCCAAGCAGTAAAAACAACCCAACCTGTTCATCAAACAGATGAATGAATGTGTTATATACCCACACTGGAGTATTATTTAGCCATCAAAAGGAATAAATGTCTGATATATGCTACAACATACACAAGCCTCTAAGGCATATGTTAAATGAAATAAACTAGACACAAAAGGGCAAATACAGCATGATCTATATGTTTATATCTAGAACAAGCAAATTCATACAGGCAGAAAGTAGGTTAAAGGTTACCAAGTGCTGGGGGAAAAAGGGGGACATAGAGAATTATTGATAAATGGTTTCAGAGTTTCTGCTTAGGGTGATAAAATTTTAGAAATCTTGTGAACATAATTAATGCCACTGAATTCCACATTAAAAAATGGTTAAAATGGCAAATGTCATGTTATATATATTTAACCACAACTTTGCACATTTGATAAAATACCAAAAACCACTGAATTGTACACTTTAAATGATGAATTGTATGGTATGTGTCCTAAAACGTATTTCTTAGGGGGGATGGAGGGTAGACACAAGTGAAATTTATTTTCTCTCTGGAAAAAAAAGATACAGACTTAAAAAATGGTGACTATGACAAAAACCCAAGCCTGAAAAAATGTTAGAATTGAATGTTAAACTGACCCAACAAGCAATTTGGATATAAAATGCAACAAAAGAATTCTCAAATTGAGACTAGAAGTAGTAATGCAGCAGTAGTCTAATATTAAATAATGAGGAGGAAGTGGAGTTAAGGCAAGATAGTTAATTAGCAGTAACAGTAACTGACTGTAAACACAAAAAAATGCTATAAAGATATCAAGTGTTTTACTTTAGATCATATTTTTTTTAAATACCCAATACAAAGGTGTAATGTTTGTGAAAATTCACTGAGAATATTACATGTAAATTTTTACATGTTTATTATACCTCAGCTTTGAAAAGTTGTCCAACATTTAACATGTTAACAAAAATTTAGGAACGTTCTATTTGTGGTCTTAAATAATCAGATAGCTCATGTGTTGCTTCTTTGGATCCAAAATATTAGCATGCTACCAGTTGTCTCACTCCCACTTCAGATTTCCCTTTTATTAATTTATTTATTATTAGTTTATTTTTTATTTATTTTTTAGGGACAAGGTCTCGCTCTGTCACCCAGGCTAGAGTGTAGTGGTGCAATCATAGTTCACTGTAACCTCAAACACTTGGGCTCAAGTGATCTATCCACCTAAGCTTCCTGAGAGGCTGGGACTACAGGCACACACCACATCTGGCTAATTTTTTTATTTTTATTTTTTGTAGACACAGGGTCTGGCCTTCAAGTGATCCCTACCCTTTTGGCCTTCAAAAGTGCTGGGATTACAAGTTTGAACCACTAAGCACGGCCTTTCATTACTTTTAATGTTCTTCCAGTCTCTGTCAATGCTCCTAAGTCCATTTTTTAAGATCCCTACATGTATAAAACAGAGACTCTTATTCTATGTATCAAATTTGTTTGCTTTCTACTGGTACCCTTATTCCCACCAATCCTCATTTGCTCATAAAACTTCCAGAGATTATAATAAACATCAATTTTTTTTTTTTTTTTTTTTTTTGAGACAGAGTCTTGCTCTGTTGCCCGGGCTCGAGTGCCATGGTGTCAGCCTAGCTCACAGCAACCTCAAAACTCCTGGGCTCAAGCAATCCTTCTGCCTCAGCCTCCCGAGTAGCTGGGACTACAGGCATGCACCACCATGCCCGGCTAATTTTTTCTATATATATTTTTAGTTGTCCAGGTACTTTCTTTCTATTTTTTTTTAGTAGAGACGGGGTCTCGCTCTTGCTCAGGCTGGTTTCGAACTCCTGAGTTCAAACGATCCTCCGGCCTCAGCCTCCCAGAGTGCTAGGATTACAGGCGTGAGCCACTGCGCCCGGCCAACATCAATTGTTTTAAGGCAAAAACTGAAGATACCTGGGCAGCAGCAGCAGCTCTATTCTTTATAGTAGTTTTACTTTATTACTTATCTTTAATGACCCAACCTCTGCAGCAAGTAGAAAACCATCTACACAAATCAGGCACACGTTTTTTAATAAACCACTTAAAAAATTACCTTTGATCTTTTGTTTGGTGTATATGCTTTTGCATTGCTAAATATCAACCGGATGTCTTTGCAAAATTCCAAAGGGCTGTCATAATTTCCCACATCTAGAGTTTCCCTTACTGTTCCAAAATCCATTGGGGTATCTATAATATCTCGGTAGTCCTAGGTTTTAAAAACAATAATTACTTTACAGATTCATTTTCTGCTTTTCGAAACGTAAATGCATTCGATCTCTAATACATTTGAAATGATAGAAGAGAGAAAAGGTTAGAAGGATCTTAAGATTCCTTAATAATATTTAAAAAGAGGTACAGACACAAAGACAAGATAGAAAGAAATATACCAAAATGTTAATGTCTATATCTTGATACTGGGACACTGGATGGATTTTATTTATTTCCTGAGTTACACTCTTCTGTAATTTCCAAGCTTTCTACAGTAAATCTGTGCTATTATAATCTTTTTTTTTTTTTTAAGGTCATCTTCCAATTCCCCTATTTAAGAAGTAAAAACAGATACCTTTATCCAATTCATAGTTTTCCTGGTGCTGCGCCTATTTAGATAATAGAGATCTATGTAGAACCCTCCCATTATTACACAACAATGGTTATCTATTTTTAAATTCTTAAGTGAGTGAAAGGTGTCTGTAAACTCAAGAAAACTATGTAAAACATTTCTACAGCTAACTATAGAGAAAAGAAATTAAAATAAAGCCTATGCATCTTACTCTTTAAAGCTTAATTTAAATACCTCTACCCCAATATCCTCGCCACAAAACAAGAAAAGCCCCAAACATTCAACAATGAAAACTTACTGGATATTCAACCAAATCAACAGGTTGTCTAAACGGTTCAGAATCTTCACATTGAAAAATTAAGTTCACTAGTTCCTTACACTGTTTCTTCCAGTTGCTTTCAACACAGTTGGTAGCTCTGCTGCTCCTTTTTTTCCAATCATGGACCTAAAAATACATTCACAATAGTTAAAGTGTTTTCAGTCTTAGGAAAAAAATCACAATGATATATGACTATAGTAAAATGCAACTGAGCTATTTTCTTCTGTATTATGTGCCATAAGAACTGTGGCTACAGTTAGAAAAATCAACTTTTCTGTGAAAACCCAATAATGTCACATATGTCACTCTCAACACATTTTTCTAGAAACAAAATTTTAAAACTAGCCATATAACACATTTTGATATAACCTGCCAATTTCAGAAAAATCACAGGGTTAACTATGAAAAGCATGCTCTAGCAAGAGCACATTATCCAGTGAAAGGCTATTTCATACCATCTCTCCTTCCAAATTTGTAAAATTTGTTTTCAGCAAATATGAAGTGTATTTCGTACTGTGACAGGCAGTAAAATGGCCCCACCAAAGATGTCCACATCATAATCCTCACAACCTATGACTCTGTTACCCTCTATAAGAAAAGATACTTTGCAGACGTAATTAAGATTATGGACCTTGAGATTAGAGATTATCCTAGATAACTGCACAGGCCCAATGTAATCACAAAGGTCATTATAAGAAGGAAGCAGGAGAGTCAGATTGTGAGAAACTATGCTGTTGGCTTGAAAATGGAAGAAGGGGACCTGTAGCCAAGGAAGGGGGCAGCTTCTAGAAGCTGGAAAACACAAAGAACTCTCCCCCGCTAGAGTTTCCAGCCATGTCGAGATCATCATTTACGCCCAGTAGGACCCATGCAAACTTCTAATTACAGAATTGTGAGGTAATACATTTTTATAATTTAAGCAACTAAATCTGTCATTTGCTACAGCAAACAAACATATTAAAAACTTGGGAGTCTGTTTAGAAATAAAATTATATGAAAATGACGAATCAGATTAGACTATTTCAGGTCTAACTTTTCAATGTTATTTGGGGGGCCCACATGGTAAAAATTATTTGATAAAAAGCTTAAATTTGGGGAGCATTTGGATATTTAAAAATACCTGGGTTAAAATATTTTAAGCATTTTCACATTAATAAATAACCTTTACTTTTAACTAACCTATTACATTAGAACTTCAAGGGCTGCTGATGACACCTCATTATAAGTACCCAATTTCCTAAACTTATTTCCATACATCCTTCTCCTTCAACACCTCGACCTCATCCCCCAACAACTCCCCATTTTTTAAAAAAAAGTTCAATCACTAAATCCTGGGTAATATTCTCCTTTAAAGGTCTCATCAATTTCCTTTCCTCTCTATTGCAAACATTATCCTTTATTAGGTTCCCATCCTTCCACTCTACATTCTTGCAATGAACTTCTAACTCATCTCCTTTAAAACTCATCTTCTTCTCCTTCAGATTCTATTTATCTATTTTGGCCGTGCAATTGATTATCTACTTTAAATTTAAATGAAACCCTTGGATTTCAACATTACCATAATCTACCCCCAACACAACAGCCAGACACAACCATTTTGCTCACTCCAATATCCAACCTCTATGCCCGTAAGCTAGTGCCCTTACTAACCCATGGACATGTCATACTTTCCTATTTTTTCTTGTCTTTGCTTTAACATCCCCTATTTTTTTTTTTTAAACCTTGAGTCCCTTTCAGGGCTTATCTCCCATTTTTTTAACGGTCTCTTATTCACTCCATCTCAGAGAGAATACAGTTCAAATCCCAACTCTTCCACTAACACTTTCCAGCGATTTCCCCCATTTTTCTTATAAAATATTCAAAATCTGTATCAATATAACTTTGCAAAGATAAAACCTGAAATCTTAACTGGATTTTAAAACAAAGAACAAACCACAAAAGCCAATCATGCAGAATAACTTACTCTCCTTCTTCCAGAAGATGTTTTAGGAAGATCACTATCATCCTAGGAATAAAATCAGAGCACCTTAACTAATCTCATTAGAAATACTCTTAATAAAAAAACATATCAAGACATCTGATCTTACCACAGTTATATTAAACAAAAAACTCCAAAGACAGACTCTATCAGATGGATCTTTGTGGCACCCAGGCTTCGAAAAACCAACCATTCTTAATAATCCTTTTCATTCCCTAAGAACATGTATTAATTGCAAAATTCAAAATTGTAGCTATAAAAAGATGCTTTGTGCATTTCCTAAATAGAAAAACTGTGTTTTGCCTCTATCCATAAAACCCCAAAAACATATAGTCTCCTACAGTTCTTGGACATTTTCTTATTCCCTAAATCACTTATTAGTATATCCATTTTTATTCTAATATATGTTAAGAAAAAAAATCTATAATAAGGGTTTGTAGAAATTAACACTATATTGTCTCTAAAGAACATCTTTGCTGCAACTTCCTACCACAGACTACTTCTGTATGAAGTAAAATTACACAACACCATTGTTATATATGCCCATGAACTTTCACTCCAGCACCATCTTAAGTGAAGGACATTAGGGCACTTTGAGAATGGTCAGGTTCACTAGTCTTTAATTATGATTAAACCCAACACTCAAGTATTGGTTTTACCAAAAAAATTTCCGAGGTCTTTTTTATAATATACCTTTCACTAGCTAAAATTTGGAAAGAGAATATATTCCACACCTAAAGTTATTCATTTAGATATATTTTAATATTGGCTAAAACAGATTATTTCACTGATCATCTAGAAAATTAAAAAAACTATATTTTTATCAAATGCTCTATGTTCATAGTTCATTGCAATATAGCAAGAATTGATATTAGGTAACATCCTCTACTTCACTTTTTAAATTACCATTTGAAATTAACAAAAATAACTATAAAATCAACAAACTTCATACCAAATCCTCAGCATTTTGCTCATCATTTTCAGACGTGTTAGAAAGTTCTGATATATTTGTACAATGTTGATTCCTAAAAAACAAATTTTCATTTTAATAGTATGCATATGTAGTTATATTGCCAAGGATTCAAATTAAACATTAAAATACAAACCGTTTCCCAACTTATACATACCTAATTTCAAACACAGGAATACTAGGTTTTGACCCAACCCTCTGTGGAAACAACTGGCTATATTAAATGCTAATTTAGAATCTTAAAGGTTTTTCTTTCTTTTTTTAGTTATTTATGTACAGAAATTAAGCTGGTAATCCAGAAATAACATATGTATGGCCTCAACTGGATGAATGTATGGATGAGCTTTTCTAAGTGTCATCACTAGTAGTATTCATACAGTAAGTACCAGAAAAATGGCTGACTTAAGACAAAAGAGAACAGAAGAAAACAAGGAAACAATTAAAAGAAAATAATATCTTAAGCTTACTATATACACAAGAGAAAAAAGAATGCTGAGTAGGACATATAGGCATAAAGGAGACAAAAATGGATATGTGATTTTCCTAAAGTAGAAAAAGAAGGTGATTCTGGGGAGGAGATAACTTAAATCTGAGTTCCCAAGACTTGGGACAGAAGCAACCCAAGAAATTTGACAGGAATCATTTATTCCTCAGTTTTTAGCTAGATGTTGAAAATGATGGGACTGTTTATAAATTAATTCCTCTAATTCTTTCAAAGAATTTTCACAGCTGTATGAGAAGGGCATTTAAGACCACAGCAAAACTCATTAATTTTAAACGAAATTCAAACTAAGTAATTTGTCCAAAGTCCCAAAGAATGTTCACTAGAACAGATTAGACTAGAATGTAGGTCTCAATTTCCAAGTCAGTTTTCATTCTATGACTCCAAATTGATTTAATGCAAAAAATCTATGGAATATTCACACATGTAAAAACACTTTCATAGGACATAAAACAAACCCCAAAGGCTCTACCAAGAGTCTCCTGGAATTGAGAAATAAATTCAGCAAAGTCTCAGGTTCAAAATCAATGTACACAAATCAGTAGCATTCCTATACACCAATAACAGTCAAGCTGAGAGTCAAATCAAAGACTCAATACCATTCACAATAGCTACATAGACAATAAAAAACCTAGGAATATACTTAAGGAGGTGAAAGATCTCTACAAAGAGAACTATGAAACACTGAGGAAAGAAATCACGGACAGCACAAATGGATAAACATATCATGCTCATGGATTGGCAGAATCAACATTGTTAAAATGTCCATACTACCCAAAGTGATTTACAGATTCAATGCAATCCTCATTAAAATACCAATGTCGTATTTCACAGATCTAGAAAAAATAATTCTACGCTTCATTTGGAACCAGAAAAGAGCCTGAATAGCCAAAGCAATCTTAAGTAAAAGGAACAAATCTGGAGGCATCACCTTACCAGACTTCAAACTATACTACAAGGCAATAGTAACCAAAACACCATGGTATTTGGCACAAAAAGAGAGACATAGATCAATGGAACAGAGAACCCAAATATAAAACCATCCACATATAGTCAACTGACATTTGACAAAGCACGCAATAATATACACTGGGGAAAAGAAGCCCCCTATTCAATAAATGGTGCTAGGAAAATTGGATAGCCACATGTAGGAGAATGAAACAGGATCCCTATCTCTCACCACTCACAAAAATTAATTCAAGATGGATCAAAGACTTAAATGTGAGGCATGAAACCATAAGAATTCTAGAAGAAAATGTTGGAAAAACTCTTCTAGATAACAGCCTAGGCAAAGAACTTATAAAGAAGTTATAAATTAGAGCAACAACAAAAACAAATATATGGGACTTGATTAAATTAAAATGCTTCTGTACAGCTAAGGGAATAATCAACAGAGCAAACAGACAACCTACAGAATGGGAGAAAATATCTGCAAGCTAAACATCCAATAAAGGGCTAATAACCAGAATCTACAAAGAACTCAAGCAAATCAGCAAGGAAAAAAAACAGCCCAAAAGTAGACAAAAAGTAGACAAAAGACATGAACAGAAGTTTGTCAAAAGAAGATAGACAAATGGCCAATAAACGTATGAAAAAAAAATACTCAATGTCACTAATTATCGGGGAGTTGCAAATTAAAACTACAATGAGGTATCACCTTACCCCTGTTAGAATGGCTTTTATTAAAAAGCCCAAAAGCAATACATGCTGGTGTGGATGCAGAGAGAAAGGAATGCTTATACATCCCTGGTGGGACTGCAAACTAATATAACCACTATGGAAAACAGTATGGAGACTCCTCAAAGAACTAAAAGCAGACTTATCATTTGATCCAGCAATCCCGCTACTGTTTACCCAAAGGAAAGGAAGTCATTATATCAAAAAGACACCTGCACTTGAATGTTCACTGCAGCACAATTCACAGTTGCAATGATGTGGAATCAACCCAAGTACTCATCAATTCATAAGTGGATTAACAAAATGTGGTATGTGAACATTATGGAATACTATGATGAATACAGCAATGAAGAAGGATGAATTAAGGCCTTTCGCAACAATTTGGATGGAACTGGAAACCATTATCCTAAGTGAAGTAGCTAAAGAAGGGAAAAACAACCACCACATGTACGCTATTAAATTGGAACTACCGATGAGCACATATGTGCACAGAGAGAAGTAAAACTCAGTGGAAATTAAGCAGGGAGGAAGGTGAGTAGAGGGGATGGGAGAAAACCTACTTAACAGGTACAATGAACACTATCTAGGTGATGGGCACACTTATAGCACTGACTCAAGAATTACAAAAGTGATCCATGTAACCAAAAGCATCTGTACCCCCGTAATATTTTGAAATTTAAAAAAAAAAAACATAAAAATAAAAGAAAAAAAAACCAAAAAAATCCAACCCATGGAAAAGCAGGCACAAAAATAAAAGAAAAAAAGAAAAAGAATAAAAGAAAACAAAAAATAGACTAAAACTGAATCTAATCATGAGAAAATATCAGACAGACCCAAATTAAGTATACTCTACAAAATAAGTAAACAACATTCACAAAAATGATGAGGTCCTAAAAGAAAAGGAAAGACTGAAGAAAAAAACTGAAGCAGACTAAGAAAACAAAATACTAAATGCAATGAGTATTCTGGATTGCATTCTGAAACATTAAAAGAATACTGGTGTAAAAACTAGTGAAATTCAAATAAATTCTACACTTGACTTAGTTAATAGTATTGTACCAAGATTAATTTTAACATTTAGTTAAGTATACCATAGTTATGTAACATGTTAACCTAAGGGGAGACTACTTGAAGAGCACATCGCAACTCTGTAGTATGAAATTATTTCAAAATTGTAAAAAGCTGAAAAACTGAATTGTTCGAATTCCCATTTCTTTACTGAAATTATAATCATAAACATGTAAAAATGTCATCTAAAGTAAAACATTAAAAGTATATAGTTCAGAGAATAAAAAGTAAAAACTAGATGGTTAAGAACACAATATGCAAAGTGACTTTTACACAACACCTATAATATGAGATCACTTACTTGATAAATTTTAAAAGTTGGTCAGTTATCTTTTTAGCTGATCTTGCAATTACACTCTCAGGTTCATTAAATGTTCTGGCATTATGTTCTATATATCTGACTTCCCAAATTAATGCAGACAGCCTCCTTTCAAAATAAAGTAAGCAATTCAGGGCTTAGAAAATGAAAAGACAGAAAAGTAATAAAGAAAAAACCCCACCTCAGCATATGAATTAAACCAACATGACGTTAATTATACCATAACTGCAAAGTTATAATGAATAACCTTCTAACGCTGTCCACTTGATCACAGTCATAAGCAATTATATTGAACACTGAACTGCAGAAAATAATTTAGAAGCCAAAATTTTAACAAATCACTAAATCACATACAGAAAACCAACAAAGCAACCATCCCTTTTCAAACTGCCTTTGAAGCTGTTGAAACTCAATGAAGAAAATACATTAAATATAATATCATCAGCCTAAGAGTCAATTTCACTGTCAACTGGCAAAGTGGTTCTGATTTGAATGCACATTCCAGTGTTTCATTACAGAGATAAATTACATCAATAATGTGGACTCAAGGAGACCTTTGTAATGGTAATTTCTTAAAGTAGTTGAATTATAAAAAATAAAACACCATCAACTGCTATAAAAACCATAAAGGACAGTAAGTTTTATAGTTATGAGTGCTCTAGAAGCCAAAGATAAAAAGTTAATGCCTGTGGGAAATTAATCTTTCATCAAAAGCCAAAGTCCAATTATTAACTAATTAAATATTATTTTTAAATGAAGCAGTTAAACAGGAATTTTAACATTCAAATAAAAAACAAATGCAGTATCTAACTTCTTAAATATAATTTCTAAGAAAAACAGACAACTTAAGGATTGAAACATGGTATTGGATATTATGCCTGGCTTAACCCACATCTACCCATAGGTATCTAACATAATTTCTAAATGAAAGAGGAGAAAGAAATAGAAAATAATATTAATTGGCCCCCAACTCTACCACCTCTTTCTTCACCTTGGGATCTAGCCAAATAGCTTTTTAAACAATTTCGAAAGCAGGTTTCTACTAACCTGTAAAATCGATTAACAAGTCTCATTCGAATTGTGTAAAGATCGGTTGGATAAGCTACTACAGTACAGTACTTCGGATATGTGCATAGATCAACTGGGCCTGCAAAAGCTGCTGCTATATCTGTTAGGGAAGACAGACAAGTTTTTAATCAATAAATCCATTACCTCTAAGTGATACTTCTCTACAAATCATTCATAAGATGGAGCTATATTTAACATTACAGACTAAACCAAAAAGTAAATATCAAGTGTGGAAAAGAACACAACTTCCATCATGGTATTATTTTAAAATGCTTTTTGAAACACTTGAAAATGCAACTTTTCACCCTAAAAAACGTACCGAGATTCAAAAGTTGATCTATCCCACTAATAATTCGGTCACATTCTTCATCTCTTGATTTCTGACCCCACTCACCATCTTGGGGTTTGTAAAGCAATTTCTCCAGCTCATCTGATGTGACAGAAATACTAGCCCCTAATTCTTCAGGAGGATCAACTATGGATCCCGACAAAATGAACAGAAAAGAGGGAGAAAAACATCAATTCAAAAAACAAATGCATATTATACTTTTCAATTTTCAAAGCTTATAAAATAGGTTACCTCCACAGTCAAAAATAGAGTTCAAATTTGCAACTGTTATAAAGTTATTGAGATTACCAAATTACTTAAATTCAGGTACAATCTACCTACACTAATAAAATTAAAAATAGGGTGCAATTATCACAGTTTCAGTCTATTTCTTCAAAGAGGCAAACAAAACACAGAGGCCTCTGACAACAAATTGAATTTGACAATATTAAAAATTCTAAACTTACATATGCCTAAAAATTAATTTTATAAAGGAAAGTTGGTAAAATAATCCCACCATGACAAATGGCTAATTTCCTTAATTTTAAAGGAGCACAAATGAAGTAGGGAGGAGTTTTTTAAAACTCCTAGAACAAAGAAAAGAATCTGAGGTAGCTCTAAATATTTTAGCTCATCATATAACAGTTTTAATATACAGATAAGGAATGTCATCTTTGTGTATGCTGGCTATCAGGTTAACTCAGCATGTTTCCAATGGGGGAGAAGGGCATTGGGAAGGGCATCATTATAACAGCTTATAAATTAAATGGTTGAGGGAATGCTCATGGGAGCTTTTCCTCTAAAAATACATCATTTAAAATTCCTACAAGCACACATTTTAAATAGTGCCAACTGCTTAATTTTTTCTAAATGCTCTTAACTTCAACAGCTTTTTAGAACTATTATATCATTATATATCATATTACAACCTGTCTTCATAGCAGCCAGGCCATGACACAGAAAAAGGAACCCAGGTGGGACCACACAAATTACCTGAGGTGAAGAGACAGAACTTAAGAGTCCACAGAGAACCAGGAAGCTAAAGTTCACAGTACAAAGCACAGGAGAGAAGACAGCCGCAAAGGGGTCCCCCCGCTCAAGTATTTTGTTGAATACTGATTAGCCAATGTGTGTGAAAAAAAATGAGAGGAGGCCAGGAAAAGAAGCAAATGAAAATTACAGATAAAAAAGGCCTGGTGCTCAAAGGGGCCAGGAACCATGTTTATTCCTACCAGCCAGGCTGGAAAGCTTCATGATTCATAGAGCACTGGATAGACAACGTAAAAAGGTTTTGCCTCAGAAGTGGGGAATAATTAGCTCTAGGCTGAGAAATGCTCCAAACTCACCACACATATTTTAAAAGGATAAAACTGTTACCAACAAACTGAACTGTGTCAGAGAACAAAGTTTATAAATACTTACAAAAATACAAAAATATACACCACTCAACAAGGCAAAATTCACAGTCTGATATAAAATTAAAAATTACTTTCTGCGAATCATACCGGGCAGAAAAATAAATTAAAAATTACAAGGCATGTGAAAAATCAGGAAATTCATACCCACAGTGAGAAATGATAATCAACCAACACAATTGGCAAAGATTTTAGAAATAGCAGAAAAGTCATAAACATAGTTATTATATTCTACATGTCCATAAAATAAATTATACCTGGAAGATATATTAAAAGAACACCCAAATTCAACTTTTGGACATGAAAACAATGTGTAAGGTGAAAACTACACTGGATGGTGATAAAAGCAAATCAGACATTCCAAAAGTAAACTTGAAGACAAAGCAACAGAAACTATCCAAACTGAAAACAGTGAACAGACAACAAAGCAAAACAAAGAAAGCCCACAGACACAGAGATGAGAGAAAGAACAAAATTATGAAATACAAAAGTAACAAACAGCCCAATTAAAAAAATAAAGGATTTGAATAAACATTTCTCCAAAGACCCAGAAATGACCAATAAGCAAATGAAAAGCTGCACAATACCATTAGCCATCAGAGAAATGCAAATCAAAACCATAAGATAACATTTCACAAACACTAGGAAGGTATAATTTTAAAAAAAACAACAAAAAAAGTACTGTCCAGGATGTATAAAAATTGGAACCCACATATAAACACTGCTATTGGGAATGTAAAATGGCACAGGTGCTTTCTGGAAAATTGTTTGTCACTTCCTCAAAAGGTTAAACATATCAAGTTACCATGTGACCCAGTAATGTCATTCCTACATATATATTGAAGAGAAATAAACATTTGTACGTGACATTCACAGCAGCATTACTCATAGCCAAAAAGTGGAAATAACCCAAATGTCCCATTTTTAGTTTTCTGAGGAACCACCATACAGTTCTCCATAGTGGCTGTAATATGTTACATTCCCATGAAGTGTGTACAAGGGTTCCACTTTCTCTACATCCTTACCAGCATTCATTATTGCCTGTCCTTCTGATAAAAGCCATTTTAACTGGGGCGAGATGGTATCTCATTGTAGTTTTGATTTGCATTTCTCTGATGACTAATGATGTTAAGCATTTTTTCATATACCTATGGGCTATTTTTATGTCTTTTGAGAAATGTCTATGCAGATCCTTTGCACATTTTCAATCAGATTATTTGCTTTTTTCCTATTGAGTTGGTAGAGTTCCTTATATATTCTGTTTATTAATTCCTTGTCAGATAAATAGTTTGCAAGTATTTTCTCCCATTTTGAGAGTTGTCTCTTCACCTTACTGTTTGTTTCCTTTGCTGTACAGAAGCTTTTTAGCTTGTTGTGATCCCATTTGTCCAATTTTGCTTTGGCTGCCTATGCTTTTGGGGTATTACTCTAGAAATCATTGCCCAGACCAATGTCCTGAAGCATTTCCCTAATGTTTTCTTTTAGTAGTTTCATAGTTTCAGTTCTCAGATTTAAATCTTTACTCCATTTTGATTTGATTTTTGTATATAGCAAGAGATATGGGTCTAGTTTCATTCTTCTGCACATCCCTCTGCTAGGTATATATCCCCAAAGGAGGGGAAATCGGTATATCAAAAAGATACCTGCACTCCCATGTTTACTGCACCACTATTCATAATAGTCAAAACATGGAATCAACCTAAGTGTCCATCAATTTATGAATGGATAAAGAAATTGTGGTATATATACACAATGGACTTTTACACAGCCATAAAAAAGAATGAAATCCTGCCATTTGCAATGATGGATGGAACTGGAGAACATTATGTTAAGTGAAATAAGCCAAGCACAGACTGACACATCTCACATATTCTCACTCATATGTGGGAGCTAAATATGAAAAACAACTGATCTCATGGGGACTATAAGTAGAATGACGGTCACCAGAGGCTGGAAAGGTATCAGGCAGAGAAGGATAAAGTGGAGATGGTTAATGGGTGCAAAAATATAGATAGAATGAACAATATTTGATACCACAACCAAGTGACTATAATCAACAAGTCAGGACATACTTTAAAATAATTGAAAGAGTAGAAATGGAAATGTTCCTAACATCAAGAAATGATAAATGCCTGAGGTGCTAGATTCCCCAATTACCTTGATTCATACTGTATGTCTGTCTGTATCTAAACGTCACATGTACCCTATTAAAGATATACAACTATTATGTACCCACAATAATTAAAACTTAAATTTAAAAAAAAACAAATGTCCAACTACTGAATGGATAAAATGTGGTATGAACCATACAATGGAATATTATTCATCAATAAGAAATACCCTGCTTTCTAAATACCATTCTCCAATAAAACAGACCATGGCTCCATGAAAAACTGCCTGATTATACAGCCAGAGTGAGCAAAGTACAAGGTGAACACCAGAAAGTAAGGAAATACTCAAAAGTGATAAAAAGAAACATCAAGAGGACATAGCAGACAACTTGAAGGGGCTCCCAATGGCCAAATCTGTGATAATGTAGCAACGAAATAAATAATGACAGCAACTGAATATAGATATTATTTTACAAAAATGCGAGTATTAATAAATAAATAAACAGAAAAGGTGATGCATATTATAGTAAAATTCCAACTAATACATGTAAAAGAAACAATGAAAATGGAAAACTATTATTTGGCAAACATTATAGTATTTAATAATTATTTCAGGCCAGGCACAGTGGCTCACACCTGTAATCCTAGTACTCTGGGAGGCCAAGGCGGGTGGATCATTTGAGCTCAGGAGTTCAAGACCAGCCTGAGCAATAGCGAGACCCCCATCTCTACTAAAAAAAAAAAATAGAAAGAAATTAGCTGGACAACTAAAAATATATAGAAAAAATCAGCCAGGCATGGTGGCGCATGCCTGTAGTCCCAGCCACTCGGGAGGCTGAGGCAGGAGGATTGCTTGAGCCCAGGAGTTTGAGGTTGCTGTGAGCTAGGCTGACGCCATGCACTCTAGCCAGGGCAAATGAGCGAGACTCTGTCTCAAAAAAATAATAATAGTAATAATTATTTCAGGTGAAAATCATGAACAGATGCTAAAAATAGTAGAAATAAAATGAGAAACAGGATTATCTGCAGCATATAAATACATCCTCATGAGACAAAAATGATAAAGAAAAAAGTATGTAGTTTTATAGGGGAGAAACCTGACAGATACCACCTAAATCAAATGATTAGCATTGACACCCAGTAACAGGACAAACTGGTATCATGTGGCTCCTAAGATGATGCACTGAGAAGGACACACATCACTTTTCTGGCACTCTTGCCAAGAATGCAAAACCTGGATTTAATCAAGAGGAAACATCAAACAAACCCAAACCAATGGAAATTCTACAAAATAACTGCCGAGCAATTTTCGAAAGTGTCATGGTCATGAAAGAATGAAAGACCAAGGAATCCCAAGTTAAAAGAGACTAAGACAACACGGCAATTAAATCCAAAATGTAAAAGGCCATTAGTGAAACAACAGACAAAATGTGAATAAAGCCTATAGATTAGGTAATGGTACTGTTACCAGTGATAACTTCCTGATTTTGGTAACTGAATTGTGCTAGCTGTGTAAGATGAGAAATCTAGATAGTTGGAAATTTCTTTTATTTTTATAACATTTTGTAAATCTGAAATTATTTCAAAATGAAGTTTTGTTTGTTTGTTTTTGAGACAGGGTCTCACTCTGTCGCTACTCTGGCCTTGTCATAGCTCACTGCAACCTCAAATTCCTGGGCTCAAGCCATCCCCCTGTGTCCGCCTCCCAAGTAGCTGGGACTATAGACGCATGCCACCACACCCAACTAATTTTTCTATTTTTTGTAGAGATGGAGTTCTCACTCTCGCTCAGTCTAGTCTTGAACTTCTGACCTCAACCAATCCTCCTGCCTTGGCCTCTCAAAGTGCTAGGATTAAAAGTGTGAGCCACCACACCCAGCATCAAAATAAAATTCTTAAAAGTGCAATAAAAATTGAAAATGAAGAGCACATATTTAAAAAAAAAATAAGACACGATGCAAATACTAAGATTTTCTTGAAAATGTTAAATAAAAGGAGAAAAACATTAATAGAAGATAAACTTCTTGATCTAAAATCTGACAGGTGAAATTGATACTTTATTGTTATTTTAGTATACATTTTCCTTGACCTATTAATACAACTGAGCCTCTCTATTTTTCTGCCTGCTCATATCTTTTGACAATTATTCTAAAGGTTTATTGGTCTCATTAACATGTAAGAGCTCTTTATAAGAGTGTTCTCACTGATTTGTAATATCCTTTACAGTGAAGTAGCTGTGAACAGCAGTTAAAAGCACTGGCTGGAGCCAGATGGCTTTAGTTAGATAGAATGCAAGCTCCTATCCTTTCTAGATGTATGACTTTAGACAGGTCACTTAAAACCCCCTTAGCCTTAGTTTCTTCATCTGTAAATTTCGTAATAAAGCATCAACCTCTAAGTAAGATTAAATGAGTTGATACATATGAAGTTCTTAGAGCGAGACTTCAAAAAAAATGTTAGCTTTTACTTTTGCATTATATGCTTTATACATTGCAAAGCATCTTTCCATATAGCTGGGTACTACCACATATGTAAGTTACTACACTCAAAAGAAAATCTAACAGTCACTGGTGACTTTCCAGAGTGCCATTATTGAAAAAAAATTATTTCAAAAATAAAGCTATACAATAGTTGATGGAGCTAAGACAGAGAATAAACATAAAGGAAAAGGGCTTGATCTCTGGAGCAGACACAGCAAAATCTCATGGAGGAAAAATTTCATGTGTCTCGAAATGGTGGGGTTGTGGAACAAGAAGTGTTTTTATGTTTTATAAGTTGAATAAACACCAATGACAAAAAAAAGCTGAGTAGTGAAAAACTGGAGGCAAGAGATAGATATACAGCACCTTTTCAAAAAATTTAGCAAGAGGAAAGTAATTCAGTTGGTAGAACATTCAATAAAGCTAAATGAAAGGTACAAGAGACTTATTCAAACTTGACTGTAGAAAGGAAGGAGAAAACTAAAATCATTGTAGGAAATGAGCTAAGGCTAAATACCAGATCCTTCAGAAGGTAACAGCAATGGGGTAGCAATCACCAGAGGAAGGGGTGGCTGTTACCCAGTCCTCTATTTCTCACAGGGGAAGAATAACAATCTATAGTAAGACAAGTTGAGGTAAAGCAGAAGATAGAAGTCAAATTAGATCTTGAAGGAACAACAATGGTAACAGAGTAAGAATGAGAAAAAGGAAGTGGCAGCTACATAAAGGAGGTCTGTAAGAGTTTAAGGCAGGGTTACGTGAGAAAGGATAGCAGGCTACTAAGATATAGCCAGAATCAAGCTAGAATCTGAGGTCAAGAATTAACAGAACCAGTACACTTAATGCTATTGTCTTCTTTCAGTAAAAGTTCAGTTACTATAATAATTTGTATATTTTTATCAAAGAATACAAATGTGCTCTATGTGCATTAGCAAAATAAAAATTAAAAAGATAAACATAAAATTGTTTCATTATTTAACAAATATATACCATTATCAGGAATTGGTTCCATGTCCCATGGGCTAAGTTTTTCAATCTCAGTATTATCCCATCTGTTAAAAAAAAAAAAAAAAAACCCTGGTTAGCCTTTCATAAAAACAAATTGGGGATAATAGCTAGATATTTATTATGAAAGTAAACAGAAAGATACAAAATGTGAAAATTAACCTAATTGCAACAATAAAATTTTAAATATTAACAATAAATTTTTTAAGAAGGACACAATATTAAATGCAAAATGCCAAAATGCATTAGAGGTTTAAGAACAAAACCAGAAATCCTGTGTGGCCTGTGCCCAAAGTAAAGAATAACTCAAAGACAAAGTATGAAGGCCTTGAATGCCACCACTGTTACAGCTGACAATATCAGTTAAAGGAAATATTAGAAAGCTACAGAAATAGGGCCAGGGAAGCAGAGAGAACCTCAACCAAGGAGAGTACTAGCGAAGAGGAAACAAACAGGTGCATGTCTGAGAAACATTTCAGAGATCAGACTGGCATGACTTAATGACAGATAAAATAGTGTCTGTTAGAAACCTGAAACTTATTCATACAACAACCTGCCACACTGAATTGGTTACAGATGATTAGTTTTCATCTGTATACAAACCTAACAATGTAACACTGGAAATGACTATCAGGATACTGCGGTTGATATGGCTCTTGACTTAACACTGTTCCAAACCACCAAGCATCATCAATAATAGAGCGGAATCTGTCACCTACAAGAGAAATGATCAAGTCTAAGGCATCTATTTGCTAACATCTATTAACATTTTTTTAATGTACAAAATACCATGATACAGATAAAATAGAAGTAAATTGCTTTACAACTTGGGATACAGAAAATAAAAGAAATCAAAGTATATTTTTATCTTAAAACAAGCCATTTTTCCACACTTCAGCAATCTTCAATGATAAAAACGATGCTACTTTCAGCAATTTACTAAAGGTATATAGCCATACAACATAATAAAATAGGATAAAATGGGTTATAACTAGACTTGTTTAGTGGATTCCAAAGTCTGCTCTAAAATAAGTCATATTACATTTTACAACATGAAGAACAAAGTTTAACAAAATTCAAAAGTAACTTACAACAATGTGTTCTATAAATATATGCTTGCCTAGCAAATATATTAAATACATACACTTATGAAACACATAACATTACCTGAAGAATAAAACAAAATTATGAAAGTAACTATGATTAGACTTTAATCTATAATTATTTTTAAAGTTATTACATAAATACCTCCACATAAAACAGTGTCCTAATTCTTAAGATCACATATTAAAAATCAAGTCTAAACAAACATTCAAAAATAATATATATTATTTAAAAGAATTAAATAAACACCCACATATCCCACTATCTTGGCATAATACAAAAACAGGCAAGCAGATCTTAGAAGGGCTGCAAGACAAACCAAGAAAAATATGGAATGAAAAATTTAACTAATTTCAGTGGTTTTAGGTTATATGGATCCTTAAATGTATTCTACAACTGTATCTAACACTTAAACTGGTGAAAAAAACTGCATTTGATCTGTGTTTTACATATATTAAAAAAAGATAGACTGCTGTAATAACCATATCTCTTTCTTCCCAACCATCCCATCATTTTCAAACCAAAATCAACCAAAGCAAACAATAAAGTCACCTATCCAGGATTAATGATTCTCTGGTGTAGATTAACAGTTTTACAGAGATAATATAAATCAAAACTAAAGCTATAATTTATCTCAAAGAATATTTATATAATAAAATATCAGTGAACAGTCTTGATTAGATAAAATATGCTTACAATGCAGTCTTCCAAAGTTTGGGAAAAAACAGTGCCACAAGTACTAGACCTTCATGTTTTGAGGGCCTTAATATATTTCCAAATTTATGTTAACATAACTTTTATGTATACTTTACTTTGAAATCACTAGAAACCATAAGCCCCTGAAGGAAATCTTTCTAAGGAGAATATTAGAGCTGGAAACTTATAATTCGAGATAATTCACACCATGATTTTGTCTAATTCTCTAATACAAATAAGCTTATTTACATAAACATTACAACTGAATGTAATCATAATAAATTATTGTAATTTTAAAAATCGACTGCTCCAGTTTTGAAGCCTAATACAAAAACATGTTTAGAAGAGAGCCAGTCTTTGGTACGAAAAATTAACTTTTTATTTTTCTTCCCAATTTACCTAATACTAGAAGATAATTTCAGTTTAGATAAAAATATTTCTTCAGTATAAGACCAACATTTAAATAAAAAGGAGCCTTAAAAAATTAGTTTTCTAATGATAAAAGTGGTTTGTCTAGGTTTTTGGTAGCTGATCACCTGGCAATCTGTTAAGATTTGTCAAATAAACTTACTATGGCCTATCAAGAGTAGGGTAAAAATCCACTGTAAAAATGGAAACAGGCAACTTCCTCTAGCCATACTGCTCAAATTCAAGGCCAAAAAGTAAGATTTTATGGAGAAGCAAAGATGAATTAAAGTTTATTATAAAAGATCTGATAATTTGTCAACCACAAAAATAAAACAAAAACCATTAAATTACATGGGGCAACTGGGACTCATCTCTGAAGTTTAGCTAATTAAGTTTCTAAAAAAATTTTAAATGGACATGTTTTAAAATATGAGAGCCTCTATCTTACACCTTATGGGGGTTGAAAATTTTTAATATCCAGGAAGCTTTAAAGTTCTTTGAGACTTGACTACATGACTTACTAACTCTCACATATTCCAGGTGTTTCACTTTTTTTATTTTTATTGCTAGATGTTTTTCTTCATGAAAAATTTCCTCTACCTCTAGTCCCCAAATCATCCTGGTCACTTGTGTAGACATCACCATTAAGGAGAGCCTATAAAGAACAGCCACACACTCTGACAATCTTTCATTTCAAATGAGGATGATTAGAGAATTTATCTAAAATTTACCTATTTGTAGTACCCACAGAAAAAGGTAGCAGTAACTAGGAAGATTAATGAGGTCTTAACATCATTTATGAATGTGTACACCAGATGACACAGTCTGAGTATAACTTAATATTTCTAGTAAGAGACCAAGAACTGAGCTATCCGAAGTGACTAAAGTCAAACAACACAAGCTCCCCAGATAGCATTCATTACACACTGAACATATGTATACCTGTCAAACAGGTACTATAGTTGCTAACTAGAACTACCTGACCTAATTATATTCAACTGACCTACACAACTCTAAAGAAGTGAGCTCACCTTAAAATCACATTAAAGTAATTTTGTACCTACATTGAGGTAATTTCTTATTTTCTGTCCATCCACACATCACATGGTTATAAAAAAGGATAAGTGTGAATTTTTTTATTTCTTAAAAAAAGTTTCCTCAAGTCTTCTAAGTCTAGGTTGTTATGATAACAAAGGTAAAATATTTTGGTATACCAGAAGATTATCAGTGTGAAATCTGAAATTTACCTATTTGTCGGTAAATCAACCTCTGATCATTTTAGATCCCAGGATAACTATATAAATTATACCAGTGTTACATTAAAGATAATTATATATAATTTAGCATGGGGAAGACTGAAATAAAGTAAGTCTACTCTGGCTTATAGTCAGTTAGTGAAAATAAACTTTTCCAAACGTCATTAAACCGTAAGAGCAGAAGAAAAGTTGCTTGGCTAGAAAGTCTACCTAGAATCAGTTAAGTACCAAGCCCTAAACAAAATATAATTTATAGGTCACTTAATATTTCTTTCCAGAATTTACATGTTTGTACACAACATAATTAAGAGTGCCACAATCAAAAACTTAGACCAATAAAATATGAGAGTAAGGCTATATAAAATTCAATAAGGACTTACAAGACTGCCAATTCCTCTGTCTTGCTTCATCATAAAATTGACGCAATACAAGAAAGTCAATAACATCTGGCATATCATGATACCTAAACAAAAATTTAAAAATTATTAAATTCCCTACATAGTAGTTACAGTTTATAGCAAGACTATCCAAAAGAAACACAACAGGAATTACATATGTAACTTTTAATTTTCAACCAGCTATATTTCTAAAAGTAAAAAGAAACCAGTATATTTCAATAGTGTATTTTAACTTAATATATCCTAAATATTATTTCAATATGTAATGAATACAGAATAATGAGATCTATTTTTTTCTTCATACCAAGTCTTCAAACTGCAGTCTGTACATTTACAACCCACTCAATTTGAATTATCCACATTTCAAGTGCTCAATAGGCACATCTGGCTAGTGGCTACCGTACTGGACAGCACAAGTGCAACAAATTATTAATTCTAAAATTTTCTCAAAAACAAAAGCAGAAACAATTTTGCCTACAAGTCAGAATTCCTCATCCATGGAAGTGGCATGCCAAACTCCATAAAACAGACTGCCCATGCCTAACTGTTGCTGTGATACGCCTATTCTTACTTCTGGGGGGTTCTCATCCATTTAGAAGCTCGACCCACACCCTTGGGCTGCCCACAGTCCTCTACTAGATACCCTGCAGCTAAATGGGAAGGGTGTGCCAATCATTAAATCAGCAAGATGGAAAATCTAAATTTAAAAAAATTCCATCTAAAAAAGTAATACATACCTAATGGAGAAAGATTTATCCATAAGTTTTCCAGTCGCTGGATCTATAAATGCTAATTTGAGGCAACAGAGTGTAGGGGGCCCAACCTCATATCGTATTCCAACTATTTTGACCAATTCTTGATCCTTTAACAGACATTTTTAAAAGAATAAATGGTTAAAATATTAAAACACAGCAATTCCTCAACACTGTAATTCTCCACATATTGCTAAATTAAGCAAACTCATACTTTAGGGCTTCCAAACCAGCAGACTAGTTTAACTTACCATTAATTATAATCATTGTTGCTAAAGTTAATCTCTGCATCTTTTGGAAGACATATTTAATACAGTTTCTAATGTAAGGAATATACTCACTTTAGAAAGTCAGTATATTCACTTTAGAAAATACACCACAAAAATTTAAGAATGAAAATAAAAAATCACTGATCAGCTCAATATTTAAAGACAACCAACCACTATTAATAATCTAAAAGTTTTCCTTCTGGCTTTCTTCTCTTCATATAGACAATTTCTATTTATATAAGTTTATACTGTGCAATCAAAATGTGTAAGCATTTTGCTTATTCATAAATATCCCCAAAAACTTGGTATTTAACTTCTGCCAAATACATTCAATAATGAATAATATTTGTTGAGACTCTACCATGGGTTGTGACTTACTCTAGGCAGTAGGGATAGGATAGCAAAAAGGAGAAAGTCTCTACCTGGACAGAATATCCATCAAATGGATTTGCCACAATCAACCTGCCCCCTAATGTCTGTTTCCTTGATACTGGGAATACAATAGATTATTCATCCATTTATTCACTGAATATGTGATTATTATAATGTACCAAACAAAGTGGTAAGTACAGTCAATTCTGTTTGCAGTAGTTATGTTCTACAAAGTCATCTAAAGCACTGAATACTCAATCAGTGCCATCCAGGGATGGGGAACCTGTGGCCTTTCTGATTTCAAGATTGTTCTTTTTTAAGCAGCAAAAGAGGCAAGAAAAGCTTCATCTTTCTCTGCTGCACCCTTTTAATGAAAGGATTTGTTCCGCAAAATTTGGATTCAGTTAAAGGCCGCACTCAAGGACCTAGAAGGCCACATATGACCTTAAGGCTGCAGGTTTCCCACCCTTCCCAGTTTTATGTGTGTTTCTGTTTAAAGGCACCTCATTTGATATATGTTGTTGATAAACATTGAACTTACTTATATCCAACACCACTATAATTCATACTAGAATTCAGCTTTTCCAACACACATATGTTTTCCCTAAGGCACAACACAGCCTTCCTGCACTTAGGAACACTAGACAGCACTTCAGGACTATGCTTAGGGGCCATTTTAAACAGCAAGGTCACTAACAAAAAGCACAAAAATGGGAAACATGGCACAAAATAGACCACAAAAAGAACATCTGTTCGCTGTGTGAGAGATGAAATAAGAAGGCACAGTGCCACCTTGTACCTCAACTAGAAACGTGCTCATTAGGCAGATCAAATTTTCTGCTGCTCTGTACATGTCCCTGAATGACCAAAAAACTCGAAGTATTGATTTTGGGTTTACAAATAACTTACAGCAAGTAGGTGGTTCGCAAATACAGAATCCATGAATAACCAGAATTGACTGTACCTAGGTACACAGCTAAGTGGAAACAGACATAAATAAAACTTAAAGTGTGTATTAAGCCAAATTCATAGAAACAAAGCCAGTAAGTTGAATGTAAGCGTTAAGAACAGCTATCTTTGTTAAAATAATTAGTGTTTTTATATTTAAGTTATTAAAAGTATCAAAAATGTATAAACTAAAAGGATAAAGAAAATAAAAATCATTTGTAATCACTATTGGTATTTTGATATTTTTCTTTTGCTTGACTACTGTCTTTAAAATTTTGCTATCATAACCCAAACATCACATCCCATTTTCATCTTACATTGTGCAAATGTATCCATCATTCATTCAATAAATATTTTAACAGCCTCAATTACAAGGTAAGCTCTGCATAATAGATTGTATTAATGCACAATGATCAGATTCATTCACTACTGTGAATATTTGGGGTTTTTTCCCCCAATTTTTGTTTTCATAAACAGTGAGATGGAACTGCCTGCCATACTCATATTTACAAGCATTTCTGCTTACTTCCTAAATTACCAGAAGTAAAATAACAGATGTAAAAGTTCTAAATATTTTTCGGTTTCAATTCCTATCACCAAAATACCCACTATAGAAAGCCAGGACCACCTGACACACCCTATCTGCATTTTTTTATTGATTGATTGATTGATTGACTGATCGATTGCTTGGCTGGTCAAGTGAAGCAGTGGGAGTGGAAAAGGAAAAAAGGAATCCATAACTGGTTGTGATCAATTAGTTGTAAACACCACTGCACTCGGACCAACCCCCATCTCCATTTTCAGTAACTGTTAACAAACCAAAATCTTGCTACTTGCTAAAATGTGGCATTTTCTTTCTTGAACTAAAACAAAACAAAATTATGAAACTGGTAATATATTGGGAAGGTAAAATTATTTCCTTATTTTATTATGCATGAGGCTAAACCTTTGTTTCAAGTTTTATTTCTTCTTTCGAAAACTTGTCTTGGATATGTAAACATTTTTAAGATGAATAATACATGTTGCCAAGCTGTCTTCCCGAGACTTTACATAGTTACATTTAACATTTTACATACCAATCAGCAACATACAAATTCTGCCCATTGACAAATAAGCCATCCTCACTGAATCTTAAGGCTTGGTTATAGCAGAAATATTTTTTTAGTATTTTAAATTATTATGGATACATAATAGTTGTATATATTTACAGGGTACATGCGATGATGATACAGGCATACAATATGTATATTAATCAAATCAGGGTAATTGGGGTATCCATCACCTCAGGTATTTATCATTTCTTTGTGTTAGAAACATTCCAAGTCTACTCCATTGTAATGAAATATGATTCCAGTAGGTTTTTAAATAGATTTATCAATAATTTAAATATATTAATTTAATATTATTGCTAATTATTGCTAATTATTGCTAAATATTAATGCTAATATTTAATGATTTAATAATGCCATCAATCCTACCCTAAGATCCATTTTTCTCCATGGTTCCTTGTTAGGGTTCAGTTCATAAATGTTATTTCTTCTGACAGCCTCAATATAAGCTTCATGACCCTGTCGAAAATATATTACCTACAAAAGGGAAGTACACATTTAAAAATTAAAAGAAAGCTAAAGAGCAAATTTTGCTTTGTGTTCCATAAACATGTTTCTAAATTTTATTATTTTCACCTCATCACCCATTTGAGGCACAAAAGGAGACTTTCGAAGTGTGGTGTCAGTAATCCAAACTGGAGGATGAAATTCATATAAATGTTCCACACTGGCAAGCTCTGTTGGAGTCATCCTCCGCAAATTCTGCCAAGGGGAAAAGAATAGTTTGTTAGACTGGAAAGGGGCAGTATGTACCGTTTGAATGAGAAACAAAAGAAACTTCACCATTCACAATGACTATTATTTGGTACGTCCATTTAATGATTAGTTTTTAAACAGCATATATATTTAATATTTGTTCCCTTAAAATACATAGGAATATATCACTTCTTAAAGAATTGTAAATCTACCTAGCACTTTCTTAGCATCATCACCTGAATTCCTAATAGATTCTTCATACCGTTTTACATCAAATGGTTGGGAGCTAACAGCCAACCTACAATCTCTTTCACGCACAGCCTGTTCTGCCAAGACTCCTCTCTAAGTCTGGCCACAGGCTAATCATCACAAGAAGCTTCCTCTTGACTTGAAATTTTAAGAATAGTGATTTTAAAATATGACCACACATTCTTTGTTACTTCTCTCCTCTTCAAGAAGTGGAAGTTAAGTCTTCTCCTCTCAAGCGTGGGCTGGACTCAGTGACTCACTTCGACCAAATATAATACAGTAGATGAGACAATGTGCCACTTTAAGACTAGGCCATAAAGACATTATGACTTACCCCTTGCCACTCTGCTAGATCATTCACTGAGGAAAGTCATAAGGACACTCAAGCAGCCAGCCCTAAGGAGAGGCCCATATGGCAAGGAACTGAGTCCAAAAGCCACATCAATAAGCTTGGGAAGAATACCATCCAACTCCATCAAACTGTCAGATGACTGCAACCCAAGTCAACATGACTATAACCACATGAGCCAAAATCACCCAACTAATCAGCTCCCAAATTCCTGATCCACCAAAATATGGAATATTATTATTTAATAAATATTTGTTCTAGTGAACACTTAAGCCTTAGGGTGATTTGTTACACAGGTAATACATAGGTTACATACGTAACATATACAAAGATTTGACATCTTTAAAAAAATAACTACCTGCATGAAATGAACATGCACAGTGTATAAATAATGACAGGATAGGGATGATATTACAATCATGAAGACAGAATATGTAAAATGAAAACGGTAAACATCACAATAGACAAAACAGAAAGAAAGCACCTTAAAACGCCTTGAAGTCTATTTTTGTTGTTAAAATTGGCTGGAGAAAATAAGAGTTATGGCAAGATTCTGAGCAAAATAGTTTTCCCTTTAAGATTTAGAAAGGTGTTAACTGTCGAGCACAGAGCTTAGAACAGTGGAAGTAAAAGTGTTAATAATAAAGTAGCTTTTCCAAAAATGAGTTCACTTTTTTTACATTTGACTCCTACTGACAAAACATTTTTAATGAAGAAATAAACATTCCAATTTCTAGAAGATTTCTAGTTACTAAATATGGAAAACAATGTTGCTATAGAAGTACAGACACGTGTTTTTTAAAAAATATACTTTTCTTACCTCTTTTTTAGGCTTACTTTCTTTCTTCCTCTTTCGTCTTCTTTTTGGAGGAGATAAATTCTCAGTAGATATTTCATCTTCTGAACTACTACAAAATCTAGTAACTCGTCGACGACATGACATTCGTAAAGGAGGCTGCAAATTGATACCTGCATCAGCTGTCCAATCAGAATATCTAGATGAAGAGTCACTAGAAAAGGAAAATGCTTTAAGTTGTATGGAACTAGAATATAAGCACTAATAGTAAGTCAAACAAACTTGAGGGGAAAGGAAGATCTTAGAAAGATTTAATTTGAACATTCTGCCGTCACTACCAAAATATATTTAAATGACTGAAGATCATGACAGAGACCAAGAGAAAACGAAATCTTTGCTGACACTGGACATTAGGAAAGAATGTATGCCTGAAGAAAATGTTTAAGTACACTACAGATGAGATCTGATGGAAGACAACTAACAACTCCCCTTTCAGAAAACAAAGCACTGAGTTATAGCAACAGTAGAGATCATACAAAACCCTAAGAGTAGGACCCACTACCACTACCATGTTGGAAGAGATGGAGGTATAAAGTAGGAATCTTAACTGGAATCACAAGCCATCAGTGAATACACTGAGCAGCCCAAAGGAAGAGTTACCACATGAAATAGAAAGCTATAAATGGTCAGTTTCTTCCCAAGAGGGGGGACTCTTCCTGAAATGATACAAATCCATGAAAGAGACTAATCCTAGACACACTCTGGAACAAAAGCAGAGTTAAAGAGGAAACTAGATATAGAAAACTAGCCCCTGGCCCACTATTAGCTTCAATACACACAGAAAAGAAAGATAAAGGTCTTTACTGGGGCCATCCTTGTCTCAACTTTAACCGTACACCTCTCGGTCCCCTATAAAACACAAACACAAAAAAACAATTCTAAAAGGTATTTATTATCAGGTTATTAAGTATGAAATGTCTGATTTCCTTAAGTGCTAAGTTTGACAGTTGGTATTTCTGACATTTCACTTTGACACTTGAGTTTTTTTTTATTGTGAAGGTATATCTTCATTCTTTCAAAAGCACATTTTAGCTTGTAATTATTTTTCAAATTTTTATTTTGTAGCAATTTTTGTGAAACCATGGATAAGTCAAAAATTCGTGTTATTTTTAAATATGAGTTCCGTCATGGAACCAATGCAGTGCAGACAGCTCAAAATATCAACAAAGGGTTTGGGAAGAACGTGGCTAATGAACCCACAGTACGTCAATGGTTTGAGAAGTTCCATTCCGGTGATTTTAATCTTGAAAATGAGCCATGTGGGTGACCTGAGACCAAGGTGGATAATGACGAGCTGAAAGCTGTAGTGGAAGCGAATCCATCTCAATCTATACATTAATTAGCAGCAAAGTTTGAAGTTACTATTCGAAAAATATTAGACCATTTGAAACAAGGGATGGGTACTACATGAACTGAACAAATGTCAGAAGATATCAGAAGATATACCATTTTGAAGCTTGCTTTTCTTTGCTGTCAGGACATAAAGGCGAACCATTTGTATACTTTCATCACGTGTGATGAAAAATGAATTCTTTTTGACGATTACAAGGATTCGGCACAATGGATGGATAAAGATGAAGTGCAAAACACAGACCAAAACCGAACATTCATCAAAAAAACCTAATGGCGTCTGTTTGGTGGTCCAACGCTGGTATCCTCCAATACAGCTTCATGAAACCTGGACAATCGATTACAGCGGACATCTACTGCAACCAACTGGGTGCAATGATGAGGATGCTTGCGATTAAGCAGCTGAGATTGGTCAATGGAGACAGGGCAACCTCTTGCAAGACCACATGTCACAAAAAACAACTCTGCTCAAACTATAGCAGCTGGACTTGGAAACTCTCCAACTCTCATCCACTGTATTCACCAGACCTTGCACCAACTGACTACCACTTCCTTCCAGGCTTTGGACCACTTCTTGCAAGGAAAAATACTCAACTCTCAACAAGCTGTGGAAAACACCTTTCATGACTTCATCGCCACTTGCTCTCCAGGTTTCTTCACTGCTGGCATAAGCAAACTACCGTTAAGGTGGCAAAACTGTGTTGATAGTTTAGGCACATACTTTAATTGTACTGCTTCTTGTTTGAGATATAATAAACTGAACATGTGATTAAAAATCAGACATTTCACATTTAATGACCTAATATAAAAAGAGCTGTTTATAAAATTATGAGAGCATCTGCTTTGTATAAATAAAATTAAAGAAAAGTTGAATGAAAAGACAATGAAAGTAAAATAGTGGTTGCCAGGGGCTGGGTGAATGGTGGAATAGAAATTATTTAATGGGTATAGAATTCCAGTTTTGCAAGATGAACAAAGTTCTGGAGATCGGTTACACAACAATGTAGATGTACCTAACACTACTCAACTGCATACGTAAAAATGGTTATTTTTATGTTATGTGTATTTCACAATTAAAATTTTTTAAAAAAGAAAGTGAAAACAAAACAAACAAAAAAAACTCCAGCTCCTTATCATAATGAAGTAAAAGAAGACAAGAAAGGAAGCAGAGAGTATGAGACAGTGGTTTGGACTAAGATGGTATCAATGAAAACAGAAGATAATTTGAGCAATATTTAGGAAGGAGAATTTCATAGATATGGCTATGGATAGGATGTGCAGACAGAAGAGAGATGTATGTCCAGGTTTTTAGTTTTAATGTATGCCAAGATGAAGGTGGCATGTACCAAGATGAGAAAAAGAGGTTGAAATTTGGATTCCAAAACTAAAAAACTGTAACACGTGCAATAATAATGAATATACTGATGGTTTTACCACATACACTTTGCATACTACTCTTTTCAAGTGTAGCCCAAGACTAAATTGATATTTTTAGTATGCATATTTAACATTGCTGAGTCAAATTCTTAAACTAAAAATTCCAAAATATTTCCATAGCAGCAGTTGTTAATATAGTTTTCTTCTCCTTGTAAGTGTATTAAAAACTCAATGCTAATACGTTCCATACTTGCCAACTCTTGCAAGTATGGTTCCATCCAAGGCTATGACTAAAATCCTATATGATCAAAACCATTAAAAACAGATACCTTGAACTTTCACTGTAACTTTCACTTTTTCTGTCACTTTTCCATTCATCTTCTTCAGAAGAACAAGAACCTTCACTTTGATCACAGGAAGTTTCCTAATTTGTGTGGGAGAGGAAAAAAATTTTGATTTCTAAAGTTAAATAACATCAAAAAAAAATACTTCACATAATCATCCCAATTATAAGACTAAATCATCTAAGAAATAAGTATAACAATCAGTAAAAATATAATTACATAAACTGAAAACAAAAAGCAAACTTCACTATGTCCTTTTTCTTATCAAGGCATAAGACAAAAGAAAACATCTGCCAGATTTAACATTACCACTATCAGCAAAAAAAGTCATACAATAAGGCCATCTTGAGTGAAGTTAGTAAAAAGTCAATGTAAGTGTTCTCTGTTTGGGATTTTAACTGTTAGTCTAATAGGTGTGTGCAGTGCTATCTGCTGGGTTAATTTTCAATTCCCTATGGCATATGATGGTTGAGTATCTTTTCATGATTATCTGCCATCTATATAATCATCTTTGGTGAGGTGTCTGTTAGTTCTTTTGCCCATTTTTAAATTGGCTGCTTTCTCACTGCTGAATTTTGAGAGTTTTTTGTATATACAGAATACAAGTCCTTTATCAGATAACAGGCTTACAAATATTTTCTCCCAGCTTGTGGATTGTCTTTTCATTTTCTCAACAGTATCTTTCCCAAAGCAGTTTTTAGTTTCGGTGTAGTCTAAAGTATCGATTTTTTTCTTTCATGTTTGTGCTTTTGGTTTTTTATCTAAAAAGTCACTGCCACACCCAAAGACACAAAGATTTTACCCACTGCTATCTTCTAGAAATTTTATAATTTTTCTCTCTCACACTTATATTAAGTTTAATTCATTTTGAGTTCGTTTTTGTAAAACACTAGTGTCTAGCATTTTTTTGAATGTGACTATCCAGTTATTCCAACACCACTTGCTGAAAAGAATATGCTTTGTCCACTGAGTTGTCTTTGCTCCTTTGCCAAAGATCATTTAACTGCATTTTTATTGGTTTATTTCTGGGCTCTGGATGTAGTTTCACTGATCTGTTTGTCTATTCTTTCAACAATACCACCACCTTGAAAACTACAAATTCACAATAAGCTTTAATACCAGGTAGTGTCAGTCTTTCAACTTCATTGTCCTTCATTCTCCTTGTGTTGGCTATGCTGAGTCTTTTTCCTCTCCATATAAACTTTAAAAATCAGTTTGTCACTATACACAAATTTAATTTGTTGAAATCTTGATTGGGATTATATTGAATCTATAGATGATGCTAGAAAGAACTGACAAGGATGCAGATCATAGGAACCCTCATCCCCACTAATGGGAATGCAAAATGGTACAGCCACTTTGAAAGACAGTTTGGCAGTTACTTACAAACCTAAACATAAGCTTATCATGTGATCCAGCAATCACGGTCCTTGATGTTTATTTACTCGAATGAACTGAAAACACTGTGTCTGCATAAAACCTACACACAGATGTTTATACCTTTATTCAGAATTGTCAAAACTTGGAAGCAACCAACATGTCCTTCAGTAGATGAATTGATAAACTATGCTACATCCAGACAATGGAATATTATTCCGTGCTAAAAAGAAATGAGCTATCAAGTTGTGAGAAGGCATATAGGAGACTTAAATGCATATTACCAAATGAAAGAAGCCAGTGTGAGAAGGTTACATACTATATGATTCCAACTATACAATATTCTAGAAAAGGCAAAACTATGGAAATAATAAAAAGATGAGTGATTACCAGGGGTTGGAGTGAGAGAGGGATGAATATGTAGAGCACAGAGGATTTTTAGGGCAATGAAACTATCCTATACAATAAAGGTAATGGTGGATACATGTCATTATGTATTTGTCCAAACACACAAAATGTACAACCCCTAACAAACTATGGACACTGGGTAATAATGTGTCAATGTAAGTTCATTGATTGCAAAAAATGTGCCACTCTGTGCAGGATGTTCACAGTAAGGGAGACTATGCATGTGCGGAGGTAGAAGACATACGGGAAATCTCTGTACTTTCAGTTCAATTTTGCTATGAACCTAAAACTGCTCTGAAAATTATAGTTCATTAATTTTTCAAAAAGCATATGTACACAAATGTTTATAGCAGTTTTATTCACAATTATCAAAACTCAGAAGCAATCAAGATGCCCTTCAATAGATGAATGGATAAACAAACTATGGTATATCCATACAATGGAATATTATAGAGCAATAGAAACAAGCTATCAAGCCACAAAAAGACATGGAAGGGCCGGGCACAGTGGCTCATGCCTATAATCCTGGCACTTTGAAAAGCCAAGGTGGGAAGATCGCTTGAGGCCAGGAGCTTGAGATCAGCCTGGGGAACAGTGAGACACACATCTCTACAAAAAATAGAAAAATTAGCCAGGCATGGTGGTGTGTGCTTGTAGTTCCAACTACTCAGGAGGCTGAGGCAGGAAGATTGCTTGAGCTCAGGAGTTTGACATTGCAGTGAGCTATGATCACCCTATTGCACTCAAGCCTGGCCAACAGGGCAAGATCCTGACTCAAAAAAAAAAAAAAAAAAAAAAAAAAAGAAAGAAGACATGAAGGAACTTTAAATGCATATTGCTAAGTGAAAAAAACTCAATGTAAATAGTCTATATATCATGTGATTCTGACATGCAGGAAAAGCCAAAACTATAAAGACAGTAAAAAGATTAATGGCTGGTAGTGATTCAGGGGGAGGCATGAGTAAGTTATACCAAAGAGCATTTCTAGGGCAGTGAAACTATTGTGTATGATACTGTTACGGCAGATACATAACATTACACATTTGTCCAAACCCATAGAACTAAATAACACAAACAGTGATCACTAACGTAAAGTATGGAATTTAGTTAATAATAATGTATCAATATTAGTTTCATTAGCAGGAATGAATGTACCACACTAAGTCAAGACGTTAGTAAGAAGAGAAACTGTGTGCAGGGGGAGAGTGAGTATACGGTAACTCTCTGTACTTTCTGAGCAATTTTTATGTAAATCTAAAATAGCTCAAACAAAGTGTTGGGCTTTTTTTAAATTCAACAGGAACATAGGGGAAACAAGACTGCCTGATTCCCACAACCCTAACAGTTAGAGTCTTCTTTAAGTTCTGGTCACAGATACTGGGCAGTTACTTTCAAATTAAGACAACTACTTTTCTTGTGTAACAAACCATTTATATTAGGTTCATCTATAATGGTGAAAATACCACAGAGAATCAAAAATTGATACACCAAACCTCAAGTAAATGTCTGTTTTTGCTTACTTCATTTCAACAAGCAAAATCAAAGTCAACATATTCCTTTAAAATGTTTCTCAAAATGTGAATCAATGCCATTCTAGGAATACAGATTTCTAGGCTTACCACTCTAGACCTACTAAACAGAAACCTGTTTTTTATTCTCAAAATGGACTTAAAAAAAAAAAAACTCACATTAATAAAGAAACTCTTACTTAAAAGCTACTACCTAGAAATTAAGCAGTCTATGAAATGTTTTATCTGTATTATCTCAATTAACTCTCAAAACACCTTTACAAACAGAGGCGGGGTTAACATGAAGCTAATAAAACAAGTTTCAGAGGTTCTCAATTTAACTTGCTACCAAAGCCTGGTGCAAGTTTGTAATTCTGAGTTATTTTTCTTAAAGAAGGTCTCTAAAATTATAACAGATTCCAACCCCACAAAACCTAGATCCACCCTCCCTAGGGGTTTTGTATTGTTTCCCAAGTCCCTATCTGCCCACTACTACCTCTTCATATATAGCAAAACCCAAGCTAAGAAATGTCAAGTAATATGCTTAAGGTCACAGGAAATTAAGTGTAAGAACTGGAATTAGAAATCAGAGCCAACTCTACAGCCCATACTTTTCCTAAACCAAAATGAAACCAACACACACCCATCTCCCCATCTCTGCAACAACATAGGAGAACAAATCTATACCACTGTAGGTGGAGAAATAATCTACCACAACACAAAATTATGATTTTAAAAGCTCAAGTGAATTTAAAATTCTACATTATCAATGTTTGTTTAAATACAGTAGTCCCCCTTATCCACTGGAGATACATTCTAAGACCCCCAAGACTGAAACCATGGAGAATAAAAAACTATGTACATATGATCTTTTTCCCTGTACATACAAAGCTATGATAAAGTTTAATTTGTAAATAACACAAAGAGATTAACAATAACTTAAAAATAGGACAATTATATCATAATAAAAGTTACGTGAATGTGGTATCCTTCTCAAAATATCTCATTATACTGTACTCACTCTTCTTGTGATGTCAATCTGGTAACAAATGGGGATAGCATATACAGCATGAATACACTAGACAAACAGATGACTCCTGTCCGAGGCAGGGCAAAGTGGGACAGTGTGAGATTTCATCATGCTACTAAGAATGGTGTACAACTTAAAACTAATTGTTTATTTCTGAAATTTACCATTTAATATTTTTAGAACGCAGCTGGCCATGGATAAATGAAACCACAGAAAGCAAAACTATCGAAAGCAAAACTGTGAATACGAAGGGACTACTGTATTTTTTAAAGTTTTTGAAAGGTCTTTCTTAACTGAAACTACAATTAATAGATATAAAAAGAAAAATCGTAAGATTAATACTACTGAGGATTTCTTAAAAAAACTATTGACAATCATTCCTGATTTTATAAAACAGCACTCAAGAAAGCAGGCAGTAGTTGAAATTTCCCTAGAATAAAATATAAAGACCTAAATTAAAGCATCTCACTGTGAAAATGGTAGAGACATCTCTATGAACAATAGAAATATGGTCCACTATATCCACTGACATTCAACATTATACTGGAAGTATTAATACAATTAGTGATAAGTGATATCAATTAGAGATATAAAAATTATAAGAGAAATAGTAAAACTTTATTTATGAATAAGAGTATCACCTGAAAAACCTCAGGGAAATGATAAAATTAACTCAAAAATTCACTAAGATAAAAGACATAAACTATACTGTGAAATAAGCCAAAGATAAAAGGACAAATATTATATAATTCCACTTATATGAGGAACCTAGAATTGACAAATTCATAGAGACAGACAGTAGAAGAGAGGTTAGCAGGGACTGGGGGAGGAGTATGGAGTTTCTGTTGGGAATGATGAAAAGTTCTAGAATTGTATAGTGGTGATAGCTGCATGATATTGTGAATGCTATTAACATCAATGAGCTATACACCTAAAATTGATTAAAATAATAAATTTCATGTGTATTTTACCACTGACAAAGATTCTCTCCCTGACCAACCTCTGGCCAGGTTCCTGTGAGCTCTCTTCTCAATTAGACCTCAACCTTGGTCTACAAAGACATGAACAACAAACACTAACATAGTTCCTAACAGCTCAAAGCCACATTCCAAAAGTGACCCTCCCTGTCTCCCACCCCTGTGCCTACCTGAGAAAACTCAAGGCTGCCAAAAGAATTTACTGTTTGTTCCAGCCAACATTGGGGTTAAGGCCTCTCTCTCCCCCAGTCTCTGTGGGAAGACAGAATTCTAACTTCAAAAATTAGCAGCTAGCAGACACAGGTGGCCTAACTGCAGTTACACTGACCCTTTGTAATTTGTCACAGCACAGACTATACTGAGTTCCCACTTATCCCCCTCTAGCTCATTCTCCCTTTAAAACACCCTCTTTGGTGTTATAGCTTTTAGAATTTGTCTAACAGGTTTTCTAGTCCTCACCAGAAGACCCTCCCAAAAAATTTTTTAAAAATATAAATAAATAAATAAAACACCCTCTGTGTAATAAAACTTCAGTTCACACTGGACTCTTTTCCCTATTCCATATTATTACAGATTAAAATCTTTCCTTACCACTTTATCTACTGCCTGACTTTATAAGTGATCACATTTAATAAACTCCCCTCCCAAAAAAATTTAAAAACTAAACTAAGATACAAATAGATTGGCAAAGATTAGAAAGTATTTAGAAAATGCAACAACACTGTGCTAAGTGGTAGGGAAACAGGCACTTTCATACACTACAGGTAGTAATGCAACTGGGAATTCTCTTGTAAGAGGAAAATTTATCAACATCTTATAAAACTCATATGTAATTATCTTTTGACCCAGCAATTCCATTTCAAAAAATGTACCCCCAAATTATACTTCCAACAGTACAAAAATACATATACAAAAGATTATTGGTTGTAGCATTATTTATAGTGAAAACATTAGAAACAACCTAAATGCCCATAACCAGGAGAGTGGTTAAATAAACTTTATTACAATCATGCAATTAAGTACTACACAACTCTTTAAAAATTGAAGGTGGTCTTCATGAACTCATATAGAGTGATTTCAAAGGTATTTTAAGTGAAAAAAAGGCAAGTACAAAAGAACATCTACAGTATGCTATATTGTGTGTAAGAAAGAGATAATAAAATAACACGTATATGACCTAATATATAAAAAAAACACAGGTAGAATAAATCAGAAATTAGTTACCTAGAGAGCATGGGTGGGAATGGAATGGGGGAAAAGAATGAGACAGAAGAAATGGTAAGAGAGACTGCTACCTCTTCTCAGTGTAGGTTAATTCTGATCTTTGGTAGAGAGCTGTGTTAACAATTCACAAAGTCAGGGAGTGAAGGACAATTAAAAAACAAATGAAATCAACAAGAATAACCACCACCAAATTTGGGGGTTGGGAGCAGAGAACTATAAAATGGAATAGAAAGAGAATCAGATTATACCGGCTGGATTCCAAATTAATAACCCAACCACACTGAAGGGAGAAAAAGAACTCACTCGAGTAACTTTTAACCAGAGTATTTGGACTAAATACCATTTGGTTAAAGACAAAAAAGAAGTATAAATAACTAAATTCTAGATAGTAGGTTTTTAACCATAGAGATGCAGATAAGTAAATCTGGAGCTATTTTCTGTGTACATTAGAATTAAGTTAAGTATACTATGACTAACAAAAGCCAGGTTTCTCTTTGTAGAAGGGATGTACAAAAACCCTCCGGTATTAGATTAAAATTGGAGGTATTGACGTAAAGTCATGCATAACAATGATATATAGATACAGGGGAAAAAAAGTATGTACAAAATATGTATATACAGGCATACCTCGTTTTATTGTGCTTTACAGATACTGTGTTTTTTACCAGTTAAAGTTTTGTGACAACCCTGCATGAAGCAAGTTTATTAATGCCATCTTTCCAACAGCATGTGCTCACTTCATGTCTCTGTTTCACACTCTGGTTTTCACAATATTTCAAACTTTTTTATTATTACATCCATTATGATGATATGTGATCATTAATCTTTATGATACTATTCTAATTGTTTTGGGTGCCACCAAACTCATCTAAGGTAATGAACTTAATAAATACCATGTGTGTTCTGATTGCTCCATCAGCTAGCCATTCCCATTCTCTCTTCCTCTCCTCGGGCCTCCTTATTCCTTAGGACACAACAACAATATTGAAATGAGGCCAATTAATAACCCTACAGTAGCCTCTAAGTGTTCAAGTGAAAGGAACAGTCACCTGCCTCTCACTGTAAATCAAAACCTATAAATAATTAAGCTTACTGAGGAAAGGATCTTGAAAGCCAACATAGGCCAAAAACTAGGCTTGTGCTAAAGACTTAGGCAAGTTGTGAAAGCAAAAGAAAAGTTCAAGGAAATTAAAAGTGCTACTCCAGTGATACATGACTGATAAGGAAGCAAACCGGCCTCACTGCTAAAATGAACAAAACTGTAGTGGTCTGAACAGAACATTAAACCAGCCACAACATTCCCTTAAGCCAAAGCCTAATTCAAGGAAAGACCCTAACTCTCTTCAATTCTACAAAGGCTGAGAGAGGTAAGGAAGCTGCAGAAGAAAAGCTGGAAGGTAACAGAAGTTGGTTCATGAGGTTTAAGGAAAGAAACTACCTCCATAATATAAAAGTGCAAGGTAAAGAAGCAAGTGCTGATGGAGAAGCTGCAGCAAGTTATCCAGGTCTAGTTAAGATCAGTGAGGAAGGTGGCTACACTAAACAATGTTATAATGCAGATGAAACACAGCCTTCTATTGGAAGAAGATGCCATCCAGGATTTTCACAGCTAGAAAGGAGAAGTCGATACTTGCTTCAAAGTTTCAGAGGACAAACTGATTCTCTTGTTACAGACTAATGCAGCTGGTGATTTTAAGTTGAAGCCAGCATTCTGAAAATCCTAGGGCCGTTAAGAACTTTGCTAATTCTACTCTGCCTATGCTGTATAAATGTAACAAAGGCTGGAGGACAGTACAACTGTTACAACATGGTGTGCTGTGTAATTTAAGCCCACTGTTGAAACCTACCACTCAGAAAAAAATTCCTTTCAAAATATTACTCGCTCAATGACAATACACCTAGTCATACTTGTTGGAAGCAGTTCAAAGCTCAGAGATACAACAGCCATCTGAGTCTTAAGTTTGAAAAACACTCAGTGGTCAAACAGCTATATATCCATCCACCTATGTAACTCCCACCATCTGAGACAGCGGCTGAGACTTAAAGCAAAAACTGATGAGACTGAGCTTCAAGGTAACAAGTTACCAGCATTCTGACTCCCAGTTTAACTTACCTGACATAGGAACTGGGAGGGAAATTAAGTAATATATACCTTATCATCCTATTCTAAGGTGCTGGCTAAAGTTTATCATAAATTGCCCAAACTCATTATGAAAGGGTTAAAATATGTTCAAACCACCACAAATAATAATGTAAAAACAATCTCATTACTTTCCATTATTAACCAAATTAACTGTCAAAACCTTGGAGGGACATCCTACTATACAGGCAGAGGAACAGAAAGACTGAGAAACTTGCCAAAGTAGAAGAATCTGGATTTAAACTCAAACTCTATACTTAACTACTACCCTAATGCTTCATAAAGCAATTAAGTGACCTTTTCAGCCATGTTGAGCATCTCATTCCCCAAAACATTACTCAATCAGTAAATATTAGCATTCTAATATTAAACATTAAACGTTCTTTTCCAAAAAAAATCGGTTCCTGCCCAAAAAAATATCAAAATAAAGACCAATAACTTACATATGATTATTAAAAGATTATCAAAGGGGTCAAAGACTTCTTTCAGATATGACAGTAAAAGCATAAGCTATGAAGGGAATAAAAATAAAGTGGACTTCACCAAAATTTAAAACTTTTATGCTTCAAAAGACACAATTCAAAGAAGTGAAAAGATAACTTACAGAATGGGAGAAAATATCTGCAAGACATATATCCTGATAAAGGAATTTTATCCAGAATATATAAAGAATTCTTACAGTAAAAAAAAGACAAAAAATCAAAGTGAAACATAGGCAACAGATTTGAACGGACATTTCTCCAAAGATACACATGTTAAATAAGCACATGAAAACATGTTCAACATTATCAGTCATTAGGGAAATGCAAATCAAAACCTCATGATATCACTTCATGTCAACTACAATAGCTTAAATTAAAAAAGACAGACAATAACAAGCATTGGTGCGTATGCAGAGAAACTATAACTCTCATACATTAGTGGCGGGAATATATAATGGTAGAACCAGTTTGGGAAACAGCCTAGCAAGTCTTCAAAAAGTTAAACAGAGTTACCATACGACCCAGCAAATCGTCTCCTAGGTATTATGCCCAAAAGAAATGAAACATATGTCCAAACAAAAATCTGTATATAAATGTTGATAAGCAGCATTATCCATAGTAGCCAAAAAGTGGAAACAACATAAATGCCCATCAACTTATAAATGGATAAATATAAACAAAATGTGGTACATCCATACAAGGGAGTATTAATGGGTAATAAAAGAATGACGTATTGATACGTGCTACACATGGATTAAACTTGAAAACATTATGCTATGTAAAAGAAGCCAGTCACAAAATCATATAGTTTGATCCCATTCACATGAAGGTCCAGAACAAGCAAATGCAGACAGAAAGTATATTAAGTAATTGCAAAGGGCTAGGGAAGACGGAGATAATAGTGAATGACTACAAGTAGGTATTCCATTTCTTTTAGGGGTGAAGAAAATGTTCTGAAATTGAATAGTGGTGACAATGACACAACTCTTATCAATATACTATAGGTTGAGAATCCCTTATACAAACGCTTGAGACCAGAAATATTTAGGATTTCAGAATTTTTTTCAGATTTTGTAATATTTGCATTTATACTTATTAGTTTAGCATCTCAAATCTGAAAATCCAAAATCTGAAATGCTCCAAATGAGAATTTCATTTGACTTTCATTGTCTGCATTGAAAAAGTTTAAGATTTTGAACCATTTCAAATTTCAGATTTAGGAAGCTCAATCTGTCAAACCATTGGATTGTACACAAATGTGTGTGAATATGTCAACAAAATTGTTTAAAGGTTGTTTAAAAAAACAAAATATGAAATTTCATCTTAATCTCTATAATACTGTATTTTCACATAAATTTGGAGTATGTGCAAAAAAAGGAATTAGACAAATTTAAGATTATCTTATACATTTTAAAGTAGTATACTCACATGTCTTACAGAGCTTGAAGACTCATTTCCAGAAGATAACTCACGCTGGCTAAGATTTCTTCTACCATAATTTGGATATTTACGCCTACATGTCCTCTGTCTAGACTGTGACACCAAAACCACAGAATCCGACTGAAAAATAAACACACAAATAAAAATCAACAACTAAGTAAGAACAAAATGGGCATTATATCAAGTTTCCAAAAGGATTTAAGGAAAAAAATAAAGGTTTGTTTCAAAAGAAAATATCCTTGAATAAATGAAATTTTTGCCACATACTTTTAATGCAAGCTTGGTATTTTTACTTTTAAGATCCTTAGAAGACATGTGAAGAGGCATATTACATGAACATTCTCCAAACTATGGTGTAAGGTGGTTTACTATGAACTGAGAGAAAATAACAATAACCTGAAAAGGATGTCACTTTGAAAATGTAAATCTCAGAAATGAAAAATATGTATTTATATGATGTCGTAATCAATCTCCAGGAATATATCACTAACCATATAGAGGTATAGAGAAGTATCAGAAATAATCCTCAAATATTAAACAATTATTCTGAGGTTTTAAATTTTTAGATAATCTGTTGTCAGTACTTTTCAGTTCTGCTCGTATTTCTTCCATCATATTTTTATTAAAACAGACTAATCTTTCAAAATAAGCCAAATAACTACATCGGTTTAATTTTTTAAAAAGGCAGGCCATTCCCCAAACACCAAAGTCATATGTGAAATCCCCAATGAAAGCATAGAGTTCTTGAACTGATGCACAAAACAATTTTCATGAGTGCCATCTGTTTGATGAACACTAGTCTGTTTTGAAATTTCAACACTGTCTATCATTGGCTGATGTTAAAAGAAATTTAATTTCCCTTAATTTATCATTACTGATTTCAGCAAAAACTCATTAATGAGTTTCATGAATGATAACAGGTAAGCACAGGTGAGTCAACACTTTCACTATGAACAAGAAAATCTGGCAAAACATATTTTTTTTTTTTTTTTTTTTTTTTTTTTTTTTAGTTCTTTCTTAGTTCCGACCTCATGACCTAAGGCAAAACATATTTTTAACAAATCAGTTAAAAGGCACTATATACCTTAAAAGGCTACAAGAATTACAGGACCAAGTCAGGAAAAAGATGCTAATTTTTTTAAAACCCTAGAATTTCATCCTGGAAGAGGAAGCTAAAAAATTTATCAAGTAACCAAAAAATGACAGACTAACTCAAGAGTTAGGCTAACAAAAATTACAAGTCACAGATGTCTATGTGTAGGAGAATCCCCCCAGGCTTAAGCTGTTAGCCTAAAGAGCTAGAACCTAGACTTGTAGGTGAACCATAGATAGAACAGTAATCCAAGGAACTAATGTCCATTCTTGGTAGATAAAGGCAATGCAGGCTTGAGAGTGGCCCTAGCAGCCTGCCAGAAGCAAATATAAATCTTCTCTGGAGACGAAGTGCCATCCTATGTGCTTCAATTCTTTTAAAACATTTAACATTCAATCAAAAAAACAGACAACAAAGAAAATGTGATTTTAAAAAATGAGAAAAATCAACAGGCAAAGGTAAATGGTTCACAGGGAAGCATGACATTGAAAAAAATGAAACTACCAGACCTCAGTTTTCAAAATAATTATAGGTAATTTTTAAGTAATTATTAATAAAGCGAGAACTTTAGCAGAAAACTGAGAACTTCCCTCCTCCCCTGCCAAAAAAAAAAAAAAAAAATGAAAATTCAGAATGAAAAAATATAGTAACTAAAATTAAGGACTCAATAGCACTGTTAGGCAATAGGCAACTTCCCTCAAGTTTTCAAACTACTCCCTCCTAACAACTGTACAACCTTAAGTCTACCTAAGTCCAAAACAGAAGATCTTAAGCAAAAAACATTCTACTTCAGATGAAAGTTACTAATATTTTTCTAAATCAGAAAGAAAATTCTAAATTTCAATTTAATTTCTAATTTAATAAGAAAACAATTTAGGTTACCTTTTGTGAGAGCTGGAGAGTCTTCCTTTTTCTTCCTATTATATAAAGATTTCTTTCCTCTTCACCTTTCTCTAATCGGAAGTCTTCCAGCTTCCTACAAATTTAAATACCCATTTATATTAGTTACTGAACTGATGGATAACTAAAGGACATAAGGAATAAAAACTAATCATGATTCTAGGAATAAGTTTATATACTCTTAAAATCAATACACAAAATTCCTAAAGATAAAGCAAAATGTTAAAAATTAAATATAAAAAATTCACATATTTATATGAATATAAATAAATAATCTCAGAGGCAACCAGGAGGTCCTCATATTTGACAAAAATCATTCATTCATTTGTATTCTGATTGGCCCTATTAGGACCATTTTGAATAGGATCTCTCATATTAGCTTCTCAAAACATCCCCATGTTTTCCAAGACAATTCTTTTCTCTAAAGAAAAAATAAGAACAGAATCCACCTTCTCTAAACTTATCCAAATTACATATTTTATAATTTATAGAAAACAAGAATGACAATGTTACTAGTTTTTCTAATCACCTATATTTCACTCACATGTTACAACAACAGAAAGATAATGTTACTGTACTCAATTTCAAAACAAGGGACCTGCCACCATGAAGAAGGTACTAAAGATCGTTTTTCTTCCCCATGGAAAAGACTGAATGCCCCTTCGCTCCAATTTGATTATTAAAAACACATGGCTTTGTTTTTATTTACTTTAACATACCAAAGGAAAAATTTCTAAGACTGACATTTTGGCCACACACCAAGATATAACTGGACATTAAGTACAAAAGCAAATGCTATAAGGATAAAAACTGATTTCTAAGGAAACCACTTTTTCCTCAAGGTACACCTGGTAGCTATGAGCATTATGCAGCTCATAGCTCTGCACAGTAAGGTTATTTATCTTCACATTTTTATGTATTACCTAAATTTTTCACAATGGACACATAATACTTTTATAGTCAGAAAACAAATTTTTAAATTCTCTTGGATCCATATCAAATGACACCCTAATACACAGTTATGCAAAATACAGTCTTGTTTCTAGTATATGGACTATTGCCAAAGGCACTGATCACATTTCAATCAGTATCTCCTTTATAAAAAAAAATCCAATGTGACCTTTATTTTAGAATACAGTGCTAGAAAGAGTTAGGTTCTTCTTTGTGAAAATTATATTATGGCAGAGAGCTGACTCATAAAACCCATTCTCCTTTTCATCCTTATAAACAGACTCTCAATTTTTATCTAGGTTCTTTACAGCCCCAAATATAAACTGTGTTACCTAGTCTCATTAGCTTAGTATGGCCAAACAACAACATTCTGGTCAATGGGTTATAAGCAGAAACTCCATGTCACTGCTTAAAAGTTCCCATGACTAGAAATGTCCTTTTTGCCATCTGCCCATCCTAAATCTCAACCTACATCATAAATACAGATACAATGGCTAGAGCTTCAGTAGCTATCCTGGACTATGGGGTGACCTTCAGGTTAGAATCCAACCAAACTCCAACATGGAGATCAAAAACACAGGAGCCTAAGTTACTGATTAACTGCTGAACCACGAGTCCAGCCTTGAACTATCTATTTCCAGTCTTCCTTTAGATAAGAAAATAAATCCTTGTGTGCTTAAGAAATTATTCTTCAGGTATGTCTCTCCTGATACTCATTTGCTTCTCTTGGTTTTGACAATGAAAGTTTCCCAAAATGATACTTTGAGTTCTAATGACCATGAAACTCAGACACAAATTTAAGGCTTACTTATAGCATGCTATATACACGATACTGATTTTCTGTTTTTTTCTCATCACAATTTCAGATTTTGCTTTTCACAATTTTATTGTGTACTTATAAAACTTTTTCAAATTCACTGTACAATATATAAGTACTATCCAATACATTAATTGACCAATCACTGAAACTCTTCTGGCTAAACACATAAATTTACAAAATTATCTTCAAGATATTAGTTATTCTGATACAAACTTGACAGAATACTAAACCATTTTGGGTATCACTGAAAAAAGTATTTGGTGCTTCCATTTCAATGTTAATACAAAATCAGTACATTACAACTCAGTGGAAAAGATCCTACTGCCCAGACTGTAATTATGAAATATCATTTCTCACTGAAAAATAATAGGGCTAATTCCAGGTCTAGATAAAAACATTTACAAGATGAACTATATAACATCTTAGTATGCCTGACAGTAAGGATATTATGAAGACTATTACAGTCATTTTGAAAAGACTGAGGAGCTTCTGGGCTCCTCCTGGCCAGAGAAAAGACAATTTTAACAACAGTAAGGAGTATCTTATCAAGCCAAGTTCTATGGATTAAAAAAAAAAAGGAATATCAGAAATAAGTTGAATCCCAGCAACATGATTTATACAATGAAAAACAAATTGGTCATATCTGAAGAATAAAACAATACTGGTTTCTAAAACTTAATGAATTAATGAATCTAGGCACTAAGCATCAATGGCTGCTAACATCATAAAAATCAAAACTAGATATCATGAGTGACTTCTGAAAGAATTATACCACTTACAAAAGCCTTGCAAAAAACTGAAAACATTTATGATACTTGAAACAACTGGAAATTTAAAACATGGACTGAGGCTGGGCACCATGTAATCCCAGCACTTTGGGAAGCCTACACGGTAGGATCACTTGAGGTCAAGAATTCAAGACCAGTCTGAGAAATACAGCAAGACCCCATTTGTACAAAAAAATTTAAAAAATTAGCCAGGTGAGGTGGCGCATGCCTATTGTCCCAGCTACTCAGGGGGCTAAGGCAGGAGGATAACATGATCCCAAGAGTTTGAGGTTATACTGAGCTACAATGACTCCATTGCACTGTAGCTCAGGCAATACAGCAAGACCCTCTCTAAAAATAATTAAAAATTAAAAATGAACATGGGCTGGATATTTGGTTATACTGAGAGAACAGTTTATTTTAAGGTATGGTAATGGCACTTTAGTTATATTTTAAAGCAATTCTTTATCTTTTAAAAATACATACTAAAATACTAACATATGAAATATTATTATGTCTGCAATTTCCTTCAAAATAATACTGAAAGGAGAAAAATGGGTATTTGTATAGATGAAACAAGACTGGCTCTGAAAAAATTTACCAAAGTAAAAAAGAGAATAATTTTGAAAATTTCCCTACCACAATTAAAATAGATTCCCGCACATTACTAAAATATATTTATCCGATTCTGTTACACAATTAATGGAGTAAAGGATGTATAAATAACCATATGAATACATTTTCAGAGACAGAAATAACAATATAAATAGATATCCTAAAACAAACCTAAATATGCCTAGCGGTACCTCTGGTACAACCACTCTTCGTTTCCAAGCCTGCAGGTCACGTTCTGTAGCAATCTGACTACGTGGGGCATTCTGATGCATCTGGCGAACACCTTCAACTTGTCCACTACGACGTAGACCAATATTTGGAGGGGACTGGATGTCTAAGCTAAGTCTTCTAAAACCTAGGAAAAAATTATCAAGAAATAATTCTAAAACAATCTCAAACTAATAAATAAAATACATTAGCACGTAATAAGCATGCATTGCTCCTACTAAGATACATACCAAAAATAAACAAAAGAAGGACCTACTCAACAAACTTTGACGGAAAAACCTTAACATGACTAATATCAAAATACAGAACACTGAACAAATATTAACTACTAAATCTCAATTTCAATTTTTAGACTGTCTGAAATTGTAAAATGTACAAGCATTTTTCCATTATATGTGCATTCCTGAAAACCTTGCCTTCTTCAAAACTGCATACTTAAAAAATGTCTTTTGAAAAAATCAGCAGTGAAGACAGAGTCCTCAGACTGAAGTGGCTTTACAACAAAAACTTTTACAACATTAATTGTGAGGCCGGGCACAACGGCTCACACCTCTAATCCTAGCACTCTGGGAGCTTGAGGCCAGAAGTTTGAGACCAGGCTGAGCAAGACCATCTTCCCATTCAGCCAAAAAATAGAAAAAAATTAGCTGGGCATGGTGATGTGAGCCTCTAGTCCCAGCTGCTCTGGAGGCTGAGGGAGGAGGATCACTTGAGCCCAAGAGTTTAAGGTTGTGGTGAGCTGGGATGATGCCACTGCACTCTAGCCTGGGTGACACAGTGAAAGACTGTCTAAAAAAAAAAAAGGATAATTAATCTGAGCTATCAGGCAGGCAGCTGCCAAAGTGGATATTAAAAATTCACCCAAATGAAATATTGGGAGGAAATGCTGGCAGCTCTTAAACCAGAGCTGTGTGAATGGCTTAAGAGGCAATGCGGGCAACATCGAAGCTCTGAGCCTGGAGGACAGGTAACCTCCCACGAGCTGGTAGCCACTGGGGAAGAAGTCCCAGGCAAAATGTTCATTTTCTTAAAATATAGTATGAAAGAGCTCCTGCTACTAATGCAAACAAAAAAAACTGAGGGCTATATACTCTCCTGTGGGAGGCTATGTAATTCTACTCCAGCTATGCCAGCTCTTCTTGCCTAGGGAAAAATCCCCGAGTAAAAACGACTTCTGCACTCTTCAATGTACTACGTTCTGTTTACCAATCATGTGGACCAATCTGCATTACAGAACACACTATGCTTCACCAACTAAAAACAGCACTAAATGCCCCTGTTATTAATGCAAACATTTATATGAAAATACTGTATACTGATGTCAAAGAAACATTTTTTGAATTGAGAAATAAATATAAATTCTAAATTTAACTGCCCAAGTCATAGTGTTATTCTCCAGGGTGAAGAAAACATGTACAGGGTTATTAATCACAACACCATTTATAATAGCAACGTTTAAGAAATAACCTAAATGTCCATAAACAAATTACAGTGGTTGGTTACTCTACACAGTGGAATACTATAAAAAGGATCAAAAGTAACACTGTGAATTGACATGGATTGATTCCTAAAATGTTAAGGGAAAACAGCAAGGTGCAGAAGAATGCAGCTTGTGCCTCTTGCTAGGAGACACTGAGGACACAACATTAACTACTCAGTATTCTTGCCTAACATGTTTAACCTGAATCCAATCATAAGGAAATAATCAGCCAAATCCATATTAAGATAAATCCATCCTGTGAAACAAACAGGCCTGAACCCTTCCAAAGTAACAGTGCTATGAGGTAACTTTCTAGATTAAAAGAGACATAATAATTAAATACAATGAACAGGTCTTGATTAAATCCTAAATTTAAAAAACAGCCACGAAGAAGGACAATACTGGGACAACTGCAGAAATTTTACTAAGAACTCTAAATTAGGCAGCATTATTGTATCAACATAAAGTTTGCTTAGTGCCATCATTGTATTATGGTTATGAAAGATGGTGTCCCTCCTACTTGAAAGATACAGGAGCAAACGTTAAGGTAAAAATTGTCATAAGTCTTCAACTTACTCTCAAATGCTTCAGAAAAAAACATAAAGGAACATGTACCCACACACATACAAAAAGAGACAAAGCGAAAGTATCAAAATAATGAATCTATTTAAAGAATGTGTGAGTGTTCACTGTATTATTCTTCCAACTTTCCTACAGGAATAATTATTTTCAACAGAAACACTGGAAAAACTAAATTCTTATACTTTAAGAGGAAAAAACCCTTACATAGCTATTAGGTTTTACAGTCCTAGTCAATAGAATAGGATTAGTCAATAGACTAGCATAACTTCACTAAGAATTTTTTAAATTCATCTGTGAAGTAGTTAATTTTGAAGGCCCAAAAACCCCAGTCAGCCCAAGTGAAAGCAATCAAGTAAACTCAATTTTACAAGTAAAAGATTTTCATGACCAATAAATATCTGTGTATCATTCCCTAAAGTTCAGACAAAAGTAACCTTAGAAACATGAAAATTATAATCTTTGTGTTTTAGCAATGTAACTTGCAAAAGCTTCCCTCAACAGACACCCAGAAATGCATTGTATGTTATAATAAATACTCTTTTAAATGAATAAGGAAATTTGTAAATCACCTTAGGCTAGAAACAAAAAAGAAGCTGAATAAGAAAATCATAAGCTGAACCTGCAGCAGCTTGACAAAGTTGCCCAAATCAGTAACACAGGGCTTGAGTTTTAATGTCCACACAGAAAGACCTTAGACCTGTCAAGCACACAGTATAAACAGCCCACCATCCTCACCTGAAAAAAAAACCCCGAATACTTGCTGTGGTACACCCTAAACGAAATTCTAATCCACCTATTAGCAAAAGATGACTAGACTAGACAACTGTTCTAGCTCAGTTTGAATTCAGGTAAGAGGGGGAAATCTTTCCTAGGAATTCACAAACACAGGCCTATACCTCATCTTGATTGAGGGGCTTAAAATTAGATTACCCATGTGGTCCAAAAACTACAAAAATGGTTAAGTTACAGAAAGAATTGGTCCTTGCAGGACCCACGTATCATAATACTGTCTTCCACCAAGTTTATCCTATGTAATAACCACATGTCTTTGGAGTAGCCCGATTTTTAGACCATTTTGTTCTTTTCAGTAAAGGCAATTTGTCAGATACTTAATTCATCGTTCTATAAAGCTTCTTATATAAATAAAAATATTTTACTATAAAAAGGACCCAGGTTGGTAATATCCAACAAACCATCTGGAAAGAAGACTTTGGCTGCCCATCATTCCCACTGATAATTTCCTCCTGAACATGAGGTTATAATCCAAAATAACATAGTGATACATAACAATAGACATGACAATACGGGATTAGGTTTCCCAAAGAACTTCAAATAAGAAATGTGATAAACACTATAAAATAAATAGAAGGAAAAAAGAAACAGGAACCAAATATGGCCAAAAAATATACATTCAACCTTATTAGTGATAAAGAAACATTTCAAATCCAAAGTGCATTACCATTTGACACCTATTTGAATGGTAGAAATCTAAAACCACCAAATACTGAAGAAGTGAATCAACAGCATTCCTTATGTACTGCTACTGGGAGTAGAAATTGTATAACCACTGTGGACAACAGTTTGGCATAATCTTACAAAGCTGAAAGCTCACACGACTATATCTAGTATTTCCACCCTAGATTAATATTCAAGAGAAATTCTTTCAAATGTATACAAGACACATAAGACTGTTAATACCATTTCTGTTCATGATTAACAAAACCTCAAAATTAGCCAAATGCCCACTGAGTGAATAAAATTAGATATATTCACACAAAGAAATACACACCAGTCAAAATGAATCTGATACAACAGTGAAGCAATCTTAGAAATATATAGTGTAAAAAAGTCCCAAATGACTACATACAACCCAATATCCTTTTAATAAAGTTAAAAAAATGTTTTTTAATAATGCATTTAGAAATATCAAAATTATATCATTAAAAAGGCAAATAAAGGACCTACATAAGATCCAGGATAATTGTTACCTTGGGAGAGGGAAATCAAGGAAGACCACATAAATATAAATGTAGGTTATTGCAATGATTTAAAACAAATAAAAGAGGACCACGTGTGACCCAGTAAGAGAATGTCATAAACAAAGGGTTGATTGACACTTCTGTGTACCAGTCCAAAATAATTCAATATATAAAAGAAAGAAGTAAAACTTAAAAGCATTAGGCACTTATTTAAAAAAAAAAAAAGGCAGACAGGGCAGACAGGGACCTGAAGAAACCATCCAGAGAACAATACTGAGTGATAAAGAGGTAGGAAATAAGTAGGCAAATATATTTTAATAGTTTCCTTCTCCAGACAAAGGCACACATTCCCTGGCCATAAATTAATTTGTTCAAAGTAGACTTCTGTAAATTAAATTATTTTCCCATTAGTTGCCATTAGAAAACAAGAATTAAGAGTCAACATAGCCAGCTTGAGCAAGGGCGAGACCCCGTCTCTACTAAAAATAGAAAAAATCAGCTGGGCATGGTGGCATACACCTGTAGTCCCAGCTACTTGGGAGACTGAGGCAGGATGATCGCTTGAGCCCAGGAGTTTGAGGTTGCTGAGAGCTAGGCTGATGCCATGGCACTCTAGCAGGGGCGACAGAGCAAGACTCTGTCTCAAAAAAAAAAAAAAAAAAAAAAAAAAGAGTCAACATAGAAGAAAAGGCAAATTTTCCCACAATCAAGTAGAAACATTTGGTGAAAATGATTTTTTAACATATAGATATAGATGTTTAAATTGGCCAGGCGCAGTGGCTCACGCTTGTAATCCTAGCACTTGGGAGACCGAGGTAGGCGGATGGTTTGAGCTCAGGAGTTCGAGACCAGCCTGAGCAACAGCCAGACCCAGTCTCAAAAAAATAAAAAAAATATATTGGTGGCTAACTGCCCCAGGTAGGTTTGAGATGGCAGGGATTGCCTTTGTGGCAAGGAATGTCTTTGTGGCATTGCTGGGATTTTATAGCATTGTCTCTAATCTTCAGCAGATTACCTTTCCCAGGGTTAGTTCTCATTTACATAACAATCACCAGTTTTCTCTAAATTATTCCCACTACCTATTTTCTACATTGCTCTATCAAGGCCTCAGCACTGAAAATTCGGTTCAAGCCTTTTGATTTAGTAAGAAAAATTCCACTCTACCCAGTTCAGTTTATCCAAAATTCAACAACAAAGCAAAGCAAAGCTAGAACTAAGTTTTCCTTTAAAAAGAAACTTTATTTGCTACTGTTTAACACAATTTTTTAAATACTCTATTTTTAGAGCAAAAAAGGTTTCAGCAGCCTTTGATAGCACTTGAAAATCAAATGCCCATTTGTTACTACATCATTTTATACCTAATATAGCTACCTTCATATTACCTAAATTGTAAAAATATGTTGCTTACTTAAGTTTTTCACACTGTATGTGCCTGACAAAGACTTCATTTACTCTTGAATTTCAATGCAGCCATATTAAAGTAAAATATTTCTTATACTTTATTACCTCTTCGGGGTGTTTCTTCTCCATTTGGAAGTCCACTTGGAATAGTATCCTGATCTGCTCCCATTCTCTGATCTTGCTGCTGCTGCAACTGTCTTATCATTCCATCAAGAATACTAGACTCTGGGCTTCGTTCACCATTATCACTGGTTTGTAGGCTTATAATTTGTTCAATTACCTCTCCATCACCTACAAAGTCAATTAATAAATATAAAATCATTATATGAGCTGAAAACAAAAAAAGCTTTCATTAGACTACAATTAAAAACACATTAAAAATTGGCAGAATTCCCGTTTTCAAAAAATAACCAATTAAAAAGATACCCTAGGCCACGCATGTTGGCTCACACCTATAATCCTAGCACTCTGGGAGGCCGAGGAAGGGGGATCGCTTGAGGTCAGGAGTTTGAGACCAGCCTAAGCAAGAGTGAGACCCTGTCTCTACTAAAAATAGGTAAAATTAGCCAGGTGTGGTGGCACACACCTATAGTCCCAGCTACTCAGGAGGCTGAGGCAGGAGGCTTGCTTGAGCCCAGGAGTTTGAGGTTGCTGTGAGCTAGGCTGATGCCACTAGCCCAGGCGACAGAGCGAGACTCTGTCTCAAAAAAACAAAAACAACAACAACAAAAAAAGATGCCCTACACCTCCATAACTAATTATTCCATGGGGCACTACCAATCAATAAACATTGATGGGACAAACTACTGCTACATGCAACAACATGAACAAATCTCAAAAGGACCATGCTTAGCCAAAGAAGCCAAGACACAGAAGACTACATACTGTATGATTCTATTTATATAAAATTCCCTTAAAAGGCAAAATTACAGTGGCAGAAAATAGAACAGTAGTTATAAGGGATTGGGAAAAGGGAGAAGACTGACTCCAAACAAGCCCTGGGATCTTTTGGGGGCCAGTAGAAATGTTTTATATCTTGATTATGGTGGCAGTTACATTGTTTAACATTTGTCAAAACTCATTTTAATTGTATACTTAAAATTGGTGAATTCGGTTTTATATAAACTATACTTCAATAAAACTAATAAAAAATGAACTTAATATTTGAAATAGTACACATGTAGTGATTTACATTAAGCTTTAACCTTAAATATAGTTGGCAATTTAACTGCAGTAAATTAAACCTCATCCAAACAAAATAGCACTTTTTCTTTGCTTAATATCTGCAGAGAGAAATACTGCAACTGTACTGCTATTAACACAAACAAAAAACTCTGCACTTGGCTAGGACAAAGAAAATACAAGACAAGCCTGGAACATCTTGAACCAGGAAATGAAGGAAGTGACTGAAAATTAATAAGGACTTGAGAAAGGACAGCTAAAAGAGGCTCTCAGGGTCAAATCGAATAATAAGAGCTGCAAAATGATAACAGTAATGAATTATAACCCACTATGTAACCACCTGTGAGTCCATACTAAAACTTAATGAACCACATCAATAAATAAATGATGAGTAGTGGACAGTCCTATGCAGTGTTATTTGGTGGAGTGCTATGAAGTTAGAAAATAACCATTTTGCAACCTTCATACTAATAACCGATTCAGGCAAAAATCAATGGATCCTAAAAATTTATGAGTAAAGTTTGACAAAGAGTAGGATCTTCACATATTTCCCCACAAACTACAAAAAGAGAAAAATAGTAACTTTATAGTGAAGAAACTTAGCAAACACCACACTAACCAAGTGTTCAAAGAAAACATTACCAATAATTGGACAAACTATAATCATAATTGCACAAACCACAGTCATAAGCATCCTGACGTGATGCTCTAGAAAGATTAGAACATCATTTATGTTGTATTCTGTCAAAAATGCATAACCTGAACCTAATCAAGAAGAAACAGACAAACCCAAATTGAGGTACTATTTAAAATTCCTGATGTTATAATCTTCCAATCTATCAGTATCATATGTGGTCCCAAACTGAAATCAGGGGAGAAAAAAAAATCTTTAACAGATATTATTGGAATAACTGGCAAAATGTGATTACGCACTATAGCTTTGATAGTAGTACTGAGTGTTCAATGTCCTAATTTTGATAACTTTCTATAGTTACATAAGAGAATATCATTCTTACAAAATATGTATTTAGGGGTAAATGGTGTATGAGGTCCAGAACTTAAGTCTCAAATGGTTAAAGCAATATACATAGAGAGAGAGAGAAAATGATAACAAGTATTGCATAATATTGACGATTGGTAAATCTAACAGTATGGGAACTCTTTGTATTACTCTGAAGTTTTCAAATAAAAAACTTAAAAAAAATTACACTTACTTGTTGCCACATAGCCTAGCTGAGGAACCAAATGTTCATCTGCAGAATTTTCTCTGCCTGGTACTAATCTCTGATACTTAGTTGGATGAGGATTTCCATCTACATCTACCAAGAATGGTGGAGGCATAAGATGAGGAGCCTGCTGAGTTTGCTCATCTAAGACGTAATTATTGGAATCTCTAATCAGTGGTCGATAGTCAGTATGGAAGAACATCTGGTCTGGAATCTAGAAAAGTGAAGTTCACAGGGTAACATGCTGAGGTTTGTACATGTGAAAGAAAATAAACATTAAACAGGTTAGTTAAAATTAGAGAAATCAAATCAGTACAGCTAAAATATTTCCAAAACATAGCTCATAACTATATACGTTACACGCTACAAGAAAGTATTAAAAATGACCTTTTCATATGGTTTGCTGCATCCGAAACCAAATATCAGAAGGTGCCCATGAGAATCTGTACAGGCAAAATGTTGTCCATCCTGTGAAAACTTACAGTCAAATACAGCTCCATGTCCTTGCCCTTCAATCTAGGAAACCCAGAGGGAAACAAGTTAGGACCAATTCTGTGCAAGTACTTTTGCTATATAAACTTTTTTAATGTAGATAACATGTGACAATATAACCCTTCTGAAAAAAAAATTTAAAACAAATTCTGCACTAAGCATATACATCAACTAATATAATTACTGGCCTAGATAAAAAGTCTTGAAAGATCTTCTAAGTATTACTTCTCCAAATGATCAAATGAAGGCTAATAAACCAATCCAAAGTGAAGTCTTTCTTTACTTCTTACAAGTAAATGACAAGCAATTTCATAAACTTTTATTTTAATATATAATAAAAGGATAATAATCTAGTAGGTAAACAATTGAAGATTAACAAAGTTTGGTATTCATAAACCAAAATCAACACTTTTCTGGAATTTAAAGAGAGCTCTACTTCAACTCACTACTAAGATGACTGACCACCATGCAAAATTTGACAATGCTGCCAAGTCTCAAGGGTACATATATGTAAATGCTAGCAGTTACAGCTACCTTACTTCAAACCACCATAGATTTCAGGAAAGATGTTCTAACTGTATCATGTTACCTTAAATAGATTACTTTTAAACTATTTTATTCTTCCTTTTAAACAGATTTAACATTATCAATTTATAGTTAAGTTAGTTATTGGGTTAACTCTGCAGTGAAAAGCTATGCATATTTGTTGTCTGGGCCTTTAACTTTCCAATAACTAAACTTTAAGATAAGTGAGTTCAGTGTTGGAAAAATGAATCATTCATTAATTACCAAAACAAATTCACATCAATGTCTAAATGAGTAACTGCTTGAAAAGTGACACTTCACTATTGCTATACTACACACAAATGGGTGCCAATTAGCAAACATAGAAAAAATAAAGTTAATGGATATTCAGATACTGTTGAATAAGATATGAATATAAATTTGTATTCCCTTATAACATAAAAAGCAAAAAAATGTATATTTTTTCCCTCCAATTGATCATTAAAACATGGGAACACAGATTTATCCACATGGTCCTTCCAGGAGCCACTTCTGCTGCACCTGCACCTTTGTACCACCACTTTGCACCCCTGGCCTGAGGCCTCCAGTCATAGTAAAGCAGAGGCAGGTGGGGAGGGGGTAGCAAGAGCCCAAAGCTGGCAAGCCGAAGATCATACATCATACACGTGGACCTAACTGCACCGAGAGCTTTTCTAGGGATACTTGCTAAGAAGAACGTTCACCCAAGTGGGCAAACCTATCTAAGCAAAGCAAGCCAGACTTGGGTTTTTACCTGTAGTTTGAAGAGTCCTATACAATGATTCCTGACAAAATGCAACCTGCAACTGTGCCTGGAGAACAATTCAATGTCACATTAAAGTCTATTATGTATTCATGAAATACTGTTTCTGTTAGTAATTGACAACCCTGTGTAGTATGTCTAGAATTAGAGAATTAAGATTCTCTCAGCTGAGCAGTAAAGGTGAGGAGAACTCAGTAAATCTGGCCAATTTTTGGTGTCTGACTGGAAATAAGATCATTATTGCCCACTTGAGACTTTTTTCAGATTATTCTTTGGCTTAGAGGTTGTTCATCTTATATTCTGCTTAAAGCCTAAATTAAGGTGGTTCTTTGTTTTACTAAGTTAAATTCAGGATGTAATATTCTTATCGAGTTTTAAAGGATAGTTAAGGTAATGGATGTATCCTACAAATTTTATGACCATAGAAAAGTTATACAATATCCAATTTCTTTTTCCAATAATTTGGATACACACAGATGCAGCTTTCAGAGATGGCTACTTAAGTATTTGTAGCTCGGTGATGGCTATTCGAAACGTTTTAGAGTGCATTTAATCTTAATAAATAATGCATTTTAAACTGTTAAGAAACTGTCCAGAATGAACATATTAAAAATTTTAAGGTTAAAAAAAACCCACATGTGAACAACAGAACAAAGGATTAGGATTAGGATGGCCTTCAATCAAAGGTCTAAGAACCACTCATCTATAGGCTGCTACTATACTGCCTCAAAAATTAATTACACTTAGAATTAGAACTCAATATAAACTGTGAAGAGTAATTTCACAAAACCTATCTCACATATAAAGCCTTAATAATGTTAAAACTATTTTAACAATAATTCCTTCAGAATTTAACCTAAGGAAATAATCATGTACAAGGATATCTAAAAGTGTTATTGCCATGCATATTTTATAAACCACTTAAATAATCAATAATAGGAAATTACATAAGTTACTTTCTTCTGAGACAGGCTGAATTTATACTCAAAAATGTATTTGTAAATTCTTTTAAAATATTTAAGTATTTCAAAAAAAGATTTTACATAAAATAAAAAAAAATCACAAAACTATGTGCGAGGATGCCAACTAATGAATATGAAAAGAATGACTCAATTAGAAAATTTTCAATGGATGCGAATATTTGTGGATAAAAAGTTAATGAGAAACAAGATATTTATAGTCTAAAAAGACCTACTGAAAAGAATTAATATTTTAAAAGGGGGAAAATAATTATAGTGGAGAAATCTAGCAGAAGCCACCTTAACCAAATATTTAAAATTATCACTACCAATAGTGGGGCAAATAAATATCATGTACCTCACAATATGATGGAGGACACAAATCATTTGTTTGACTACACCCAAAAAATGTGGAACAGAATCTATCATCAAGAAATATCAGACAAGCCGGGGGCGGTGGCTTACAACTGTAATCCCAGCACTTTGGGAGGCCAAAGCTGGAGGACTGCTTGAGGCCTGAGACCAGCATGAGCAACACAGCAAGACCTGTTTCTACAAAAATCAAAAAAAATTAGCTGGGTGTGGTGGGGAGCACCCATAGTCCCAGCTACTTGGGAGACTGAGGCAGGAGGATAGCCTGAGCCCAGGAGTTTTGAGATTACAATGAGTAGCTACAATGATCTAGGACTGCAACACAGCAGTCCAGAGCCTGGGCAACAGAGCAAATCCCCGTTTTGTTTAAAAAAAAAGGAAGTATCTGACAAAACAGAGGAACATTCTGTGACATTACTTGCCTATCTTCACCAAAAGTTGATGGGCGGCTGGACACGGTGGCTCGCACCTATAATCCTAGCACTCTAGAAGGCTGAGGAGGGAGGACTGCTGGAGCTCAGGATTTCGACACCAGCCTGAGCAAGAGAGAGACCCTGTCTCTATTAAAAATAGAAAAATTAGCCAGGCACCATGGTGCACGCCTGTGCCTATAGTCGCAACTACTCAGGAGGCTAAGACAGGAGGATCACTTGAGCCCAGGAAGTTTGAGGTTGCAGTGAGCTATCCCGATGCCAGTGCACGCTATCCGGGGCAACAGAGCAAGACTATGTCTCAAAAAAAAAAAAAAAAAAAAAAGCTGATGGACAACAAAGAAAAAAATGCCCAAGTATAGCTGTTGACAATGAAAGAAAACCAGAGATATATAACCACTTAATGCAATGCATTAGCTTCAATTGGATCCTGGTCCAACGAGCAAAATATACCTATAAAAGCATTATTGGAACAACTAACAAAATTTAAATATAGATCTAGAATAGACAGCATTATTTTATCAATGTTAAATTTGCTGATTAATAACTGTAATTGTGGTTATGTAAGAGAAATTCTAAAAATGTACAATAGGATCCTAACTTGGTTCTAGAATATATATGTGCCAAAAGAAAAATGGCTGGAAAAACCCAATGATGTTTAATCTTTACATCAACCACCCAGAGATGTTTACTGAATAAATATTCCATTACTGAATATTATTTTACTAATAACTACTTTTTATATTTTTATCAAATTTCAATAAATTCAAATAGTGACAAAATCGTTTGTATAATTACCGTAATTTTGACAATTAAATTACACAGCATACCAAAAGCTGGACAGCTAACTTTTGCAAAACTTTCCCTCATATAAATCAATTCTACAAAAATTTCATTTATGTATGTACACACAGTTATCAGGTATTTATTGGGCTTTGAGTATCCCAATTTATAGAAATACAAACTGCCAAAACATGCAGATCAGTATCTGGCTAAACCTTATAATCCAAATACTCTAATGCAAGCATGCATAAAGAGATACCTCACATCACTTACCATATTAAAATAATGTTTCATCTTGGTGCCTTTTGTAATATCCCATATAAATATGCTGCCATCATGTCCTGCAGATAACATAATTCTGGAATCAAAGGGATGTGTCTCCAAAACAAATACTTCATCAGCATGTCCCTTTATTCAACAAAGTCATAACATTAAGGAGGGTTTACAAGTTACAAGTTGAAAATTTAAAAACACATACTATTATAGCATATAAGGGCTTTTAAAATCTGTTAATGACAATTTATACATTATTATAGATAAAAATGTCCAGTCAATGATTTAAATGAAAAAAAACTTATTCAAGATATTAATTTTATAGCTTCAAAAATAAGATTATAGTACAAAAAATCTCATTTGTCATATTGTATAGAAACTACCTACCAATAAGTTATGAAGAAGTTGTCCAGTATAAGAATTCCACACTTTGAGGACATGATCGTTCACAGCTGTGACAACAATGCTATCATTCTGATTCCAAGCTATCATTGTTACTTTGGGTTTCATAAATCTTTCCTCTTCTGAAGATAAGTCCCTAACAAAAAAAAAACATGATGTGTACGTAAATTCATTTGGATGGTAGGCTATACAATGTATATAATATCTGATTACAGATACAAAAATAACTAAAGAAATCCAATTCATGTGCCTATTTTGTCAACCCTTTGGAGGGTTCATCACATCTGACCCACAACAGATTATCTAGAAATACACTAGAGAAAAACCTAAGGAGGAGAGGATAATTTAGAAGCAGTTCAGAGATTGAATAAGGGCAAATTTTAAGACACCACTGTTGCTTATGAAAGCAAAGCTTTTTCTTCCTACCACTTTTCTATTATTCCCTTCTCCTGACACCAGTCCTGTTGCTGCCACTTACTTTCAACTGTTTCTTTCCAGAGAAGGAAAAAAATTTTAGGAAAACAAAAAACATTATTCACCTTCATGTCCCCAATGTTTAGAAAAATACCTGACACATTCAAATTGTTGAACTATAAATGAAACTGTACTCATCTCTTTACATAACTTCCCTACACACTATTCCCATGGGCCCCTTGGCATGAAGGTCTGGGATACACATGTCTGCAATGTTTTGCATGCTTTATAAAACTGATATGCAAAGTTTCTCTGTAAACTAGTCAATAGTAAACAGAGGGTAGAGAAAGGCTTAATTGGTTCTGAAATCACAGAACACATTTCAAGAAATTATAAGCATCTAATAATATTTTAATTCACAGAAAACAGCTATATGGAATAAGCGCTATATAACAGCTACCTATGGAACATAAAAGAGTAATTCTAATAAGATTGGTTGGAGATGGAGCAGGGGAGAGAATAATATTAAGAGGTAAAATGGAATAAAGGCTAAGACTCCACTCTTCACTTTAAACTAAAAGGCTTTCCCAATTAATAACTCTGAATCTACTAACAGACATGTTGTACTTCATCAAGTTTATTAGCCTAGATTAGAACACTAAAACAAACATATCTATCAATTCTTACACATGGAAGATTCTGCTTTTCAAGATTCAAAGTTAACTTTTTTCTTTTTTTGAGACAGGGTCTCTCACTCTGTTACCCGGGCTAGAGTGCAGTGCTGCGATTATAGCTTCCTGCAACCTCAAACTCCTGGGCTCAAGTGAGCCTCTTGCTTCAGTTTCCAAAGTAGCTGGGACTACAGTGTGCACCAATATATTCAGCAATTTTTTTGTATTTTGCAGAGATGGAGTTATGCTATTTTGCTCAGGCTGGTCTCGAACTCTGGCCTCAAGCAATCCTCCTGCCTCAGCCTCCCAAAGTGCTAGGATGCTAGGATTGCACACCATGCTCGGCTGAAAACAGTAAAACTTTAAATGAGAAAAGATTATTACCATCATGAACAAAATTATAGAAGAAGTTCCCTCTATGAATGGAGTATGATAACTAAGCAGTTTTTTCAGTCTCATTTTTAAAATTCTTTGTTCATTCTGACATTTCTTCCTATTTAGCCAAATAATTATTCATAGGTGAATATGATTTCAAATTATCTTCACACCCATTCTCCTTATTTCAACTAATCAAGGACTGAGAATATTCATTTTCACACTGAGATGTAACATTTTTATGTAACGGTGAAGTTTTTTAAATTTGTTTATGAACAAGGGTTATCAACTTTCCAGTATGTATTTCTTCTCATTCTCTACCACAGATAATTCTACAAAAATATTAAGATCAAATTTATTTTGAAAACTACATAAGAATTCTTTGAGCTACGGCAAAGAATATAGGTCAATTTCATATTACTGAAAACAAAGTAGACATGACTCTCAAAAGACAAAATGTGAAACAATATTTCTCAGAAAAATTGATGTGAAAAAAGTATAAAGTTAAACTTTGGAAATAAACTCTAAAGTAAAATTTATGACTTTAGGTTTCTATCGTTCACAGTGTAACTAAAGTATTAACAGTATCTGTAAATAGGCAAAAGAATACTGAACTGTCTATGCAAAACAGTGCACTAGACACTTTCATCAGATAATTTTAAATTCAAGTGGTTTCATTTCTCAGATAATGAAACAAATTAAGAAATATTAAATGATGTTCTCAAAACTATATAGCTATGAACATGTAAGTGGTATCTGAGCCAAGGTCTGACTCCAAAATATGTATTCTTTCTACTATCTATACTGCCTCCGGTATACACAAACCAAAAAAGCAACGTATTTCAAATTTGCAATATTTATCTAGGAACATGCTACTTACCTCAAAGAAGCTCAAAACACGCTTCAAACTTGGGTGGGGTGAGCACTGAGAAACATGCCTCAAACCCATTTTACAAGCCAAAATTTTAGCATGCAAAACTCCCATTAGAGCTCAATTTTCTTTTGAAATCTTAACAATGAAGTGTGTTTCCTTACTTTATTCTCTGGTCTTAGCTCCAAAGTACCTTTTACAAATTTCAAAAATCTTATCTATAGAAAAGTAAAATTTCCACACTTGACATATCTGAGTTAATTTTGTAATTTTTTTTAATTATAGGTTTTAAATGCAACTCCTAAGAAGGTCAATGCTTTGAGCAACAATATTAATAGAATAAGTACATGTTTTTCTCTGCTACATAATTATATTAAATAAGGATAAATTCTTTTGGATATATGGGATTTAAATACCTGTTTATCAATTATTCAGTAGGTAGCTATTCACTTAAACCATAGCACTTCGTAACAGGAATATAATTCCCTCAGCAAAATAACCAACGAGAGAGAGAAAGGCAAACACAGAAACGAAGCATCTATGATGCACTTGTAACAATCTCAACTTACCCTGAGATTCTGGTAGCCATATTCAATAAAATGCTTCTCCATTCTAACTGCTCAAATCTCCAAATCCGTGCTGTTCCATCTCTGCTACCACTTAGGAACCTTTAAACATTCAGAAAAAGTTAAGTTGTCACCAAAGTCTACAATTAAAATCACATGCAAAATAATTTTTAATGTGGCTGTCCTGAAGACAGGTGAATCTACAGGTATAAATTCTAAAGACAAGTAAGTAGGTATTTAGGGCATATGTGGATGGAAAAAATCTGGTTTGCTATGATTTGCCTGGCCCTATGAAAAAAAACACACTTGAAACTCAATCAATAGCTTTTCAAACAAACTGAATTTTGAAAAGACAATGTAAAAGTCCCTGGAAAAGGGGAAAAACAGGAAAAATTTTTAATGTTTGGGAAAATTAATAAAAGTTCCATTTATACAACTTAATTCTTAACTCAAATTAATTTATAATCTATTAACAAATTAAGGTGTCAAAAACTGCAGTTTAGGAAAAGTACCTGATACAATGGGGACAAGGAATAGAGATATAATTTAAGTAATAATTTGTTGCAGTATACATCACAGTGGTTGATCATGTTTTTAAACTACTCAAACATAAGAAATTTCATCATCTTAATTTCTTTTAGTAAATCAGACATCTAGCCAAAGAAAAACTACTTTTGGTCACAGAAGCCTACAGAAACTACAATTCTAAAAATTTACATTTCATGTGTTTCCCCCCTACCCCAGAGACTTTTCATTTAATTAATATATTTACTACTAAGTACCTGAAATATACAAATAGTGACTATAGCTAATAATAATGTATTATATTATTTTTAAATAATATAAAGAGTTGATTTTAAATGTTCTCACCACAAAAAAATAAGTATGTGAGGTGATGGGTATGTAATTAGTTTGATTTATTCATTCCACTATGTAAACATATAACAAAATACCACTGTAACCCATAAATATATATAATTATTGCCAATTAGAAGTGAAATTAAATATAAAGGGAAAATAATATATACAAAGTGATATATTAGCCCTACTAATATGTAGCATTTTTATTTGCCTAAAAACACACAAACATACACTTACCGATCACCATTGTTACAAAATTGGATGCTATCTACTTTATCCTAAAGGGAGGAAAAAACAAGTACAAAAATTATCACCTTTACAAATTTACATGGTTTATAAATTTAAAACAAAAACAGTTTTAGTGCTAGAAGCACATTTGCTTTCATGAGCAAGATTTGCACTTAGGTTGCTTAGCTCTGTCTATCAACATGTTTTGTAGTTTTAATTGCAAACACCCTCAACTATGAACCTAGCAAGACTACTAAGATACAGCTCTCGATTCAAAGATAGGTGACATCCAGTAGGAAAAAAAAGGCTTGTTTCTAAAATTAAAGCTGTATTTATAGTTGCATCTATTTAAAATGCCTTGTGTGCAAATGAAATGTGTGTAAAGTGACCAAAATATAAAGACCTTAAAGCAGCTGAAAACAGGCATTTTCATTTGATGATTATTTCTGTACAAAAAAATATTTTAAATGATTCGAATCTATGTTTATCAAATAACTTCTGGATATGCACTGGTTTCCCTAAAACTCTCTATAGAAGAAAAGACCTGATTCCTGACAAGAGTATTGCAGAATACTGACAGTTATCTTACTACACATTAATAAAACAGCATTCTTATTTCATAAGCTTGGTTAGTATAAATAGGCCCACCTGAAACTAACCTACCAACATCAACTGTCATAATCAAGATTTTAGACTTAAAGTTATTAAAAAAAATAACCACTATAAAATATTAGCACTCTCAAGGTATTATTCTGAGTTGTCAATGAGATTCCTCCCCTTTAAATGCAATTTCTCCTATGCTTAAGTTAAAATTAGAATTGATTTAACAAAAACCATATTGTACCTAGACATTTTCATTTTATAAATATACAAAAATCTCTTAACTGTTGAATTCAACAAAAATTTAAAAGGACATCACAACCAACAACTTAGAAATGCAACTATGATTTAAAATGTTTAAATCTAATAAAACCACATCAAAAAATCTTTTAAAATTCATCTGTTTAACAGAAAAATGAAAAATTAGAACCAATAACAATTCCCCTTAGCAATAGGTAAAGTATTAATAAACAATCTACAAATTTTAAAATGTGGATGCTTACAGTGTGGCTTTCAAGTTCTGCGATTTTTTCAGGTGCTTCAAAACCCAAAAAGTACATTCTGATTACATGATCAGTACTACCTGTGGCTAAAAACATACCACCTGAAATAAAAATGTTAAGGTTTAAACATCCAGTTTACAACATACATATGAACAAATCAAATTTCTATATTAAAATACAGAAAAAGCAAGATTCCTTACTCCAAAACTAAGTTTATCTCAAAAGATCAATTTTCTAACTTACTATATAAAGAGCTTATAAAACTATATTTGAAGCTTCAATAAAAAAATTAATTCAACCTGGAAATGTTCAGAATCTCCCTCTGTATTATTAAGAATGGCAAGGTAAGCGCCAGTGCTCAAAAAAATACTTGAACAAAAGGGATTCTGCTTTCTAAAGAACTTTACATACCTAACACTAGCTATGGAAAATAAAATACTCTTGTTGAAGTTTTCAGACTTTTATAGTGGAAAAGTCTTTGACCTATGCTAAAAGAAAGAAAGGTTATCACACAAGTTCAGTGAAAAGAAAAAGAATGACAATAAAAAATGTCTGCAAAAAGAAAAAAGAGAGAATAATTTCACCAAGATATTACATGTGGAAAGCAAATTTAAACTACCAAAAATATGCAGTTTAGCCTGTTAAAAGAAAATCAGTTTTGGAACACACACATGGGGCACATGGCATAGAAATTGCTCATGTAGACACCTTAAGTCTCCTTTTTGCCAGCTATCTCTTACATCACTAACTCTGATTATTGTTAGAAATCAGAGAAAGGCAGAACCAAAGACTGAAAGAAAAAGGCTAATTAAATGAACATGTACATTAAACCTAATGATATGAACATCAGAAGTAATTTACCATCTATCTAATAAGGTTCTTAGCAATAACGTGGTCATTTAATAAATGCTAAAATAAAACTAAGAAAAAATTATTAAAGAAGTTCTTACCAACACTAAAAGAAGAACAAAGCATTTGAACGCCTGGCCTAGGCTTTTCAGTAAACTTCAGGGGACGTGGACTTTAAAAGAAGAAGATGTTGCTTTAACATATATTAGTTTACCACATTAACACAGTTTACAATATTGGTTTTAATCTAGCATATTTAAATATAATTTTTTTTTTTCTTAAGAGATGGGTGGGGTATTGCTATATTACCCAGGCTAGACCCAAAGTACTGGGCTCAAAAGAATCCTCCTATCTCAGCTTCCCGAGTAGCCGGGGACCACAGGCATGCCACACCTGGCTAAACCTTCTTGTATACCAAATTATTTCCACATACACTATCATGTCTGAATGGATTTTAGAAAACACTATCCAATTCCAACCTTCATGCCAATCCTACTACACAAAAAGCACAGGCCTACTGACCCCATTCTTTTGAGTGAGGTGACTGAAGCTCAGAGTCTAAGTGAATCTAACAACAAGGTTGCAGAGCAGGATATAGAATCACCAGTAAGCACAGCACTGTCCAACAGAAATAGAATGTAAGCCACATATGTAACTTTAAATAGTAGCCACATTTTTAAAAAGTATAAAGAGAAAATTAACTTCATTTCATTTAACCCAATATATCCAAAATACCATATAACATGTAAATATTAATAAAATTTTAAAGAAATACTTTATAGTCTTTCTTTCATACTAAATCTTTGAAATTTTCCAGTGTATATTTGACACTTACAATGCAACACAACTCAGTTTTCTACAAAAATACTTGATCTATATTCAGATTTCCTAAAACTTACTGTTGAAAATTTCATATACTCAAGTTGTTCAAAACATACTTAAAAATTTTTTAATAACTAAATCAAGTATCAATTTTGAAATTTAAATTAACAATTCAGTTCCTCAATTGCACTAGCCACATCTGAAGTGCTCAATAGGTCACATGTGGCTAGTGGCTGCCCATATTGGATAGCACAGGTCTATAATCCAGGTCTCATGATTCTCAAATGTTCCTGCCTAAATTTCCAATTATATTCCTAACTGTGCATTTTCAACATTTTAAAAAAATGTCTCACTTTGATTTCACAAAGCTGTGCTAAGATAGAAAAGCTATGCTTCTTTTACATATCCAACTATCTAAATAATAAATTGTAAACAGTCAATAGTCAACCTAGCACATACGCTGTATGTAATAAAAATTAAGTTCAAAAATAAAAAGGAAACCACAACACATAATGTCTTTTTAATCAAACCTCATTTCATTAGACTAAATCCTAACTACATTAAAGAAGAAAACTTGTTACATAATTAAAGTCACTTACCTAAATTTCAGGGATTCTAAATCCCACTGCCAAAAGCAAACTGTCCCATCAGCACCAGTGGAAACCATGTATCTCTGAGAGCCTTTGGCCATTGGACTAAACTAAAAAATAATAATATAGACAATTCAGCATCTAGAGCTTCTACTTAAGTTACAGTGTAATAGTTTTAGTTTTCCAAAGTTAACTTTAATTGACACTCTAAGGAAATAAAACATAAGAAATCCAAAATATAGATAATATCATAGTGAAAAATCGTTAACTCTCCATGTCAATTTATATGTAATATGATCTCAATAAGACTATTTTCAGAACAAGATTAGCCAGAAAAACTTTCACAAAGCAAAGATCTTGTCCTATTAGATATTAAAGCATACCACAGAGCCTTAACTATTAAAACTATCAAGAACAGGTACACTGACAGAATGACCAATGGAAAAAATGTAAAATCTAAAAATGGACCCTGTTACAAGACCTAAGTAGGATAAAGACATTATCTCAAATCCGTTGGGGATACAATAGATCACTGCATAAACAGTACTGCAACATCTATGCATGTGAGGGAAAGGTAAATCCATTCTTCAGGATAAATTCCAAATGGATCAATGATTTAAATATTTAAAAAACAAAACCATAAAAGTATTATAATAAATATAAGAATTATATTGTAACTTCAGAATAGGGCTTTCATTTCTATTTAATAAAGTACCAAGTGTACTAAACAAACAAGGTAGAGAAAGGAAGACTAATCAGGTTCACAGACATCCAGGAAGGCTTAAAAGATGGATAGGAAAATGCAAGGAATACAAGAAAAACACACTAAGCAAAGGAATAATATGAGTTTAAGTTCAAAAGTGAGAGGGAAAATGGTATGTGACAGAAACAGAAAGATCGATATGAGGGAAGTTGTGGGGAAATGGATTAAATGGGTAGAGAATCTAGATGAAATCATAGCAAGTTAAGGGGTAACTGTACTTTTCAAGTAAACACCAAAAGCAGCCAAAAGTTTTGTCTGACAGCAACATACAATACTGACTGAAAGGGAACAGGTAAGATGTAAGAAAGAGCAAAGAAGAAATCGAATTAATCTAAGAAGCAAGAACCTTAACCAGAGGTCAGCTCCTCCCCCTTCTCCCCAGAATGAGGAAAGGCAATGACAAAGCAACAAAACTTGCTGACCGATGAGACACTGAAGAAAAAGGAGCTTAGAAAACAAACACTAATAATAGTGCCATTAACAGGAGGAAGAGTTATTATAGAAAGAAATGAAGGACTGTTTTTTATAATGTTGAAAGTGATTGTTTACATCTAAATAGGTATGTTCCAGAACATAGCCTAACATCAGGTTTTGTAGAATATCTCATTAGAAGTAACAAGAAAAAGTAATATATTGAAGTTATATTAACAACTGGATAGTCTTGTAAATTAAAATTAAAACACCATGGTAAAATTTGTGAACATGCAGAGTACTTTAACAATTCTATACATAACTATCTATGAAAGAACATTTCTACATTAAGTCACCTGTGTTCTAAATCAAATTCCCAGATATACAAGTAGTTGTATATTTTCATCCCACTTGTATCTTTGTCTATTTATTCCTGGGTTGATTTCAGACTGTTTTCTTAATAGCTTTAAAGCATTTTAAAATACATAGCATGGCTACACAATTTTTCTTATTTTTGCTATCTGTGCTTATTTTTCTCTTCTAAATAAGTTTGGTGGCTGGCTTAATTCCATTAAAACAAAACAACTGAGATTTCAAATGTAAATACATTGATTCTATAGCATAATTAGGAAAGATGTGACATCTTTACAATATTGAATCTTCTGATTAAGGAATACAGTAGGCATTTTCACTTATGGAGACTATTCCCGCCCCCATCAAAGTTTCTATCATTTTTAAGACCTTTCTCCATATATATTATTTTTCACATCTCCTGGTTATTCCTATATGAAGAATTTTGTTGTTATTGTGAATTGTATTTTTTCTGCCATTGTATTTATTAATTGGTTATTGATAGTGTATAGGAAACCTTTCTTTCTTTGGTTGTTTTAGCACATGGGTCCTTTGGCCATTTTACTAAGTACTCAGCCGTTCTAACAGGCATTTTGTTTTGATTTTTTACAGACTGGGTTACAGATGTGAGCCACCTCAGCTGGCTACTCTAACAGGTTTTAATGGAATTCACTAGTGTAGCCTCTAAGTTTTCTTTTAAGAGATTTTTTTTTAATAGCCCAAAGGCATTATTTTTTATTTTTGAGATGAGGTTGCACTCTATCACCCAAGCTGGAGTGCAGTACAATCATAGCTCACTGCAATCTTGAATGCTTGGGCTTAAAGGATCCTCCAGCTTCAGCCTCCCAAGTAGCTAAGGCATGCACCACCACACCCAACTAATTTTATTTTTTATTTTTGAAGAAATTGGGGGGGGGAGAGTCTAGATATGTTGCTCAGGCTGGTCTCCAACTCCTGGCCTCAAGCAATCCTCCTGCTACTATAATCCCTCCCAAAGCACTGGGATTATAATAGTGAGCCACCACACCCAGTCCCAAAAGTCATTTTTAACCTTTTAATGTTTCCATATAGCACCATTTTCTCAAATATAGTATCACTGAAATACAGCCAGGTTTTATTATTCCCTCTCAAAGTCATTCATCAGTGACTGTAATATACACTTTGGGATATCAAAAATAAGAGTCTATTATTTAATACAGATGGATTGACTGAATCCTGCATAACGGACGCAGTAAGAACTATGATTTCTCAAAGTCCCCTTTGGCCTTATGATTTTGTGCTATAATCTCACGTGTCTACTTCCAAAGTCAAAATAGTTTTCTTAAGCTCTACACATTATGAATGACTAGTATTTAACACATGTTCAGGAGCTTAATAATGTCTACTTTTACAACTTGTTCAGTGGCAAAATAAAGAGTCTTTAATGTGTGCTGATCCTCTATTTTGCCATTGAAGAATGTATCATTCATTTCCTTTGGATATATACCCAGTAATGGGATTGCTGGATCATATGTAGTTTTGTTTTTAATTTTCTGAAGAACTTCCGTACTGTTTTCCATAATGGCTATACTCAATCTGCACTTCCACCAACAGTATATAAGAGTTCCCCTTTCTCCACATCCTCACCAACATGTTTCTTTTACATAATAGCCATTCTAAAGTGAGGTGTGGTTTCATTTGCATTTCCCTGATGATTAGTGATGTTGAGCATATTTTCATGTATCTGTTGGACATTTGTATGTTTTTTTTTTTGTTGTTTTTTTTTTTAAGAGTACCTGAGATTACAAGTGTGAGCCACTGCACTGGGTTCTTGCATGTTTTCTTTTAAGCAATGTCTATTCAGGTCTTTTGCCCATTTTTTAACTGTACTATTTGCTTTTTTTGCTATTTTCTTATATATAGTCTGGATATTAACCCCTTGTCATGCAAGTACTTTCTTCCATTCTGTAGGCTGTCTCTTCATGCCTTTGCTGTGCAAAAGCTTTTTAGTTTGATGTAATCCCATTTGTCAATTTTTGCTTTTGTTGCCTATGCTTTTCGGTATGTATCCAAAGGAAATAAAATCAGTGTGTCAAAGAGAAGCACTCCTAGCCTTGCTGCAACACTATTCACAATAGCCAAGATATGCAATCAACCTAAATGCCCATATATAGATGAATGGGCAAAGAAAATGTGATGTATATATGCAATGGAATATTATTCAACCATAAAATAAAATAATATCCTGTCATTTGTGGCAAAATGGATGAACCTCAAGGACATTACATCAAACAAAATAAGCCAGGCCTAAAAAGACAAACACAACCATAATCTCACTCCTTTGGAATTTAAAAAGTTGAGTTCAGGCCAGGCATGGTGGCAAATGCCTGTAGTCCCAGCTAGTTGGGGGACTGAGGCAGGAGGATCACTTGAGCCTAGGAGTCTGAGGTTGCAGTGAACTATGATGATGCCACTGCACTCTATCTGGAGCAACAAAGTGAAACCGTTATCTCAAGGAAAAAAAAAAAATAAAGGTTGAGTTCATAGAAGTAGGGAACAGAAAAGTGGTCACCTAAGGCTGGGAAGGATATTGCTGGGGAGAGGACCGGGAGAGGTTGGTCAGTGGGTACAAAGTTACAGTTAGAAAGAAAGAATAAGTTCTAATGTTCTATTACACAGTAGGGTGACTGCAAATGACAATGTAGTGCGTATTTTAAGATAGCTAAAAGAAAAGATTTTGAATGTTAATCACCACAAAGAAATGATAAATGTTCATGATGGATGTGGTAATTACCCTGATTTGATCATTATGTAATGGATGCACACATTGAAACATTACATTGTACCCTATAAATATGTACATTATCAATTATGAATAAAAAAATTAATTTAAAAATGATTATATTATTCAAAGGTAGTTAGGTGTCCTATTAGCTGTTAAAATGTAAATCTTTCCTGTGTGCTCACATGTGCATCCTAGAAAGAGTTATTATGGAGAGGCTAAAATTCACATAACATAAAACTCACCATATTAACCATTTTAAAGTCACCAATACAGTGTCATGTAGTACAATCACAATATTGTACAGCCATCACCACTATCTACGTCTGTAGTCATTATTTCATAAGATAAACTGCAACCTGTATTTTCATTGATTCTCTTGGTTTTTTAAGTAGGTGACCAAACTTGGACAATGAGAGTTTTATCTCTTCCTTTCCAATATTTATACATGTTTGTTCTTTCCTGCCTGGTAATACATACTAAGATAATGTTGAACAGCTGCAGTGATAATACAGTGTTCATTTTCCCCAAACATTTAATTTTGCAATATTTTTCATCTAGATAAAAGTCATAAGAATAGTACAATAGCACTTACATATTGGTCACCAGGATTCACCAAAGAGTAATAGTTTGCCACACTTGCCTCTTCATGTAGATACCATATTGATATACATATGAATCATGATTCTAAGCTGCAGACATCATACCACTTCACCCTAAAACCCTAAATGTAAATCTTCTGAACATTCTCCTACATAACTATAACTATCAACACTCAAGAAATTTAATATCGATACAGTATTATCTACTATATAATCCATATTCAAATTTCCTAAATTTCTCAAATGTCCTTTATAGTTTCTCTCCTAAAGCCAGGACCCAACCCAAACCAAGGCTCACACATTGCATTTATGTTTGACACTTTTCCTGAATTTCCTTATAAAAAGAAGTTTGCTCGTTTATTTACATTTTTTTAGGAGACAGCGTCTTGCTCTGTCACCCAGGCTGGAGTGCAGTGGCCTCATCATAGCTCACTGCAGCCTCGAATTCCTGGGCTGAAGCAATCCTCCTGCCTCAGCCTCATGAGTAGCTGGGAATATAGGCGTGCACCACCACACCCAGCTAATTTTTCTGTTTTATTGTAAAGACAGGGGTCTTGCTTTTGCTCAGGCTGGTCTTGAAATTGTGGCCTCAAGCAACTCTCCCACCTCGGCCTCCCAGAGTGCTAGGATCCCACGATTGAGCCACTGCACCCAGCCAAATCTATATTCTTAATGACATGGATTATTCTTTCAGTTACTAAGAGATGAATAAGTGCTAATTTCTCACTTTCATTATGGAGGTCTCTTTCTCCTCACAGGTTCTACTTTTGTTTTATGTATTTTGAGGCTGTTATTAACAGATATATATTTAGAACACTTCTTGTATTCAATAAAATGTTTCATAATTATGAATTCTCCTTCTTTATCTCAGCAATCCTGTCCACAAGAATTAAGATGATTTGAAGCTTGCCTTCAGTTTCTGTGAAGGTAGATTTCTGGTTCATCCTTACTCCTAGGATAAAACTCTGCTGGTTCCAAATCTCAAAACAAGGGTACCTTTATCAAAACCCCTAACTCCCCAGTAAACTCTAAACTCCATTTTTATCCTCCCATGACCCCATGAATTTCTGCAAAGCATTGCTAAGCATCTCCACCACCACCTCTGAAATTGGCAAATGCCTCCAAACAAAAGTTCCTCTTTCTGGGCTTTCCTTATCTACCAGACCATGAAAACTCAATTCTTCATTCTACTGGTACCTCGGCTACTTACTCACCTTCATCAAGCTTTTCTAACTGTACTTAAAATGGAAAATTAGTCCAACCAACCTATGCATTATGTCTTTCATTCTTGAGGAATGTTCACTTGCTATTCTTGTAGATCAATAAAAGGTTCTACCTCTGGTTGTAACCTGGCTATGCTTTATTCCTAACATTTTCAGAATGTAAATTATATTAAGTGACATTTTATAATGCTATCCCTGAGATACATACTAAAATATTAAGTGATTACTTATTAAGTGGTAATAACATTACCATGATTAATAGTAATGATGATTAATATTAAGTGGTAAGATTAGGAAGCCTTTTCTTATTTGCTCTTAACTACTGTCAAATTTTTCTATAAGCAATATTATTTGTACCTTTTAAAAATTGAAAAAAAATTACCATAATTTAAAAATGGCTTCTGTGTACCAGTTACAACGGGGGAAAGTACATAAAAAAGATTAAGAATTAAAATCATGTATTTGTTTGACTTTGAACCTAAAACTACTAGTAAGCAAAATTGAATCTTCTGATAGTATAAAAATTAACTAATAGCCAAGTAGATTTTTCAGACATATTCAGTAGATAATAAATGCATGTGGGCCCCCACTACCAAAAGAATCATTTCAGGGAAGATGAGAGCTCCACTTTCACACTGAAGAATCCCACAATGGTTTTAAAACAGACATCCTCTCAAACTATCACAAATTTTCTCATTTGCTATTATTTTGTATAAGGTCATATCAAATTATAAAATGTTAACTGTGAAATCTAGCTAGGATTTGAATTAATTTTCAAACTATGAAACCTTCCACAGAATGACACACTTAACTAAAAATAAATGGGAAAGTCAAAAATCTTGCTTAAACTTTCAAAATAAAATGCTATCTCAATTATAACTGTTATCATATAAAAAATAACTATTCAATCTCTATTCTTCGATGAGAACAGTTGAGAAAAGTCACCTTTTATCATAAAACTTTGCATCAAATCTAGAGAGCACTAACATACAGCCTGGATGAATACCCACATGAAAATTGAACCAACACCATGGTTTTAACCAAATTCTAACTGGAGGCACCAACGTGCCTTAAAAAGGCCTTACAAATCATCTAACAATTTACTTCAACCTGACAAAATGTAATTTTCAAAAAATGATAGAACAGCACCATTTTCAGTACCTAGTGAACTAATAAACCTAAGGTGGTGATCATCAGTGGGTACACAGACACCAGCAGACATTTTGTGCCTCCTGATGAAATAATGTAGCCTAAATGTGATCAATTCTCTAGATCAGTGATTCTGAAAGCACAGTCCATAGAACAGCATCTGAAAACTTGTTCCAAATGCAAATTCTCAGGCCCTACCCCAGAGGTTTTGAATCAGAATCTTTGGGGGTGGTGCCTAACAATCTGTTTTAAGCAAGCCCCCCAGGTAATTCTCATGCACAGTAAAGAAAACTGCTCTGGATTCAACAATCAACCTAATAGAAATACAGAGGAACACATTAAACTACTCCACAAGGATACAACTGGCAATGTCCAAACTGGGAAAACTCTGCAGATAACCTAGTTCCTTTGACAAAGAAACTGCAAAATAATTTTTGTTTAACTGCACAGGGGAATGAAATTTATGTTTTAAGTTGCTTTTAATCTATATCAACCAACTGTAAGGTGCAGGCTTTGTTTTGTTTCTAATTCAAACAAACTAAATAAAATGCCATTTACAGGACAACTGGAAATTTGAACATCAACAAATAGTGTGATAACAGTGATGTAGTTGTTTTAAAAAGGAATCCTTATCTCGCTTAGATATTCATACTGAAATATTTGCAGAAGAAATAAAATGAACTAAGATTTGCTTTAGGTACCAGGAAAGTTGGTTAAAAAAGAATTGACCATTGACTGATAGGGACACAGGGGTTCATTATACTATTATGCCTACTTTGTATATGTTCAAAATTTTCCTCCACTTCTTGTGAAAATATTTTGGCAAATTTAATCAACTTATCAAAATCCACAAGACTTTGTTTCATTTGTTTTTTTTTTTTTTTTTTGCCACCACCGCCACCCTCTCCCCTCTCAGAATCCACAAGTTTTAAAGTTAAACATTAATAATTAATCTATCACCAGTTTATAATTGACACCCAGTTCAACCATAAACCTCAAAGAATAAGCCTTCATATAAAGCTTTACTGCATTACATATTTATTACATAACCCTTCCATGATATGTAAAAATATGATTGATTCTATTTTTTCTTGATTACCTAAACTTAAAATACATCATATAATTACTAAGCACCTTACTATTTCTCAATTCCAAACAGAAAATTTTAAAGGAACAGGCAATAATTCATAAATGTGCCCACTAAGGTAGAAGTTTACCTGTAAAGATGTGATTGATCCTGTGTGTCCTTGGAGCACAGCAACTGGGGCACAAGTTCTCAAGCACCACACTCTAATGATTTTATCACAGCTACCAGCAGCAATCATTGTATTCTCATAGTTTACTGCCATGTCTGAAATTTCTGCAGAATGACCTCTTAATGTAGATAATAGGCGGCCATTATGTGTTGACCAAATCTTTACCAAACAGTCATCTGAACCCTAAGAAAAAATACACCCCAAATGAAATGTCAGTATACCAAGTCTCTTAAATCATTTAAACAATACCTTTTACATGCCACTCAAATTAAGTATCTAATAACTACTACTCTCTTTCCAATTATACTCCCTAAGTGTACAGTAAATCATGAATCCTACAGTCAAAACACTTACAGAATAATAGTATTTTTCTTCAAAGCAAAGAAAATTAAGATACTGTCAAGTTATCATTTTTAGGGTCAGACCACATTGTAAATACTGTCTTCCCCAAAATTAATAAGTTCAACTAAAAGTTCATGGCTTGCCCATATCAATTAATGATACTTAAATGTTACTTTAGTTCATACCAAGCTACACAATCTGATGAGTGTTGGGACAGATCTATATTTCATAGGCTGAGAAAAAGACTAAGTGGCAATCCCAAAAACAAGAAGAAAATGGTTGGAATAGCACCCTCATTTTAAATAACCCAGGAACAAAGTCTCAACTTTACAGTACTAGCCAGCACCCACTCATTCAACATTTGAGTATCATCTGAAGCTCACAACTGCAAAATGAAAATTAAACTTCTCACCCAATGTTTTTCCTTAAAATATTAAAATGGTAAATTAAATTACAAGTATTTCTCTATAGTTTTATAATAATTACTTGAACACTAAAAGGTTATTTTATAATTAATCCATTTTCCTGAATCAGTGATTAATCAGTATGAATGTGAATCACTTGTACAGGTTTGGGTTTGTGGAGCTTTTTATTTTGGGGGGTTTGTACACACACTTAGATTATTTATAAATTAATCTAATTTAGTAAGTCTAAAATATGCTACAGAGGAAATAATAGGTATGTATATTTTTAAGCATCCTTAAGAACCACTACATAAGTCAATGTCTCTCAAAATAGCACACACTCCTATCTAGAGCTGAACCATCTGGACCATTAAAAATTAAACCATTAAAAATACGAATTCATAGGTCCCACACCAGACCTACTGAGTCAAAATCCCTGAGGATGAGAAACAGAATCTACATGTTTTTGAAGATTTCCTAGATGATTCTAAAGCACACTAAAGTGCTCCAGATGACATCAAATTGAGTTTAAAATGTTAACTCACTGTAAAGATTCTATGTCCTGTCCTATCAAATGCTACACAGTAAACAGCAGATAGATGTCCGAGAATCCTTCTGTGCATTTTTATATGCTGATACATAGTTCCTGGAAATGCTGTGCTAAAAGTGGAACACCCTGTGAGTTGCCTTCCTCGATGTATCTCCACTAGGAAATAAAAACAATAAAAATGGTTAAGGGGGAGCCAATATGTAAAAAGCTAAGAAACACTCCAATACAATTTCTAGAGGGTCACAGAAATCTATGTGCAAGAAACCGTAAGGACACAAGTTTCTTCTCAAATCTACTCTACTATATTCACCAAATACTGGCTTCTTACCACAGTAAGATTGTTTTTTATTAATTTATTTTTAGTAATTATTTTTTTTAAAAAAACTTTGAAACTTGATACTTATTTACTACTGAAACAATAACACTACCAGTATTTCCTTTTAAATTTTTATACAGCATCTATAAAGCTTGTCAAAAAATTAAAAGAATGGTTTTGGTGTCTCAAAGGCCAACCTCACTTACCAAGATTTGGTGGGGAACCATAATTCACTGGCATTTCAGGTGGTCTTCCTCTATGAAGAGCAGCAAAGGCAGAGCCCTTCCAAACTGTGTGCCTGCAGTCTTTAAAATGAATTTTAGATACACATAAAATCTTGAAAGTTAACCCCAAGAAAGATTTTATAGAATACTTACGTATATTGTAATAAACTGTTTATTCAAAGTTTTACCAACTAATATACTTTAACAGAAAAGCCCTGGAGGTTTATTAGACTATTTCCGAAGGAAAAAAATTTTAAGACATCTCAGATACAGCAGCAACAACAACTAACATTTGTGTAGCACTTTACAATTCACAAAGTGCTTTCAACATACATTATTCTCATTAAATCCTCACAACAACCCTGTGAGGTAGGTATTTTTGCCAATTTACAAGTGAGGTAACTGAGGCTCAAAGATTCCTGGACCTTTAAAGAGATCCACAGCAAATGACTGGTAAAGATGGACTATAATATCAGATCTTTTAACTCAAATCCCATTTAATGCCAAATGAGTCTTTATTTTTCAATGTAGAATCATACCATACAATGTTAAAGATAAAAGGTCTCACAACTGATCCAATTTTTCAAAAATGGAAACTTTTATAAGGAAAAATTTGATTTATATTAAAATTGACATAAATAATTTTAACTTGTTTGATTTTAAAATTAATTTGACCAATACTGCCATGACTTTAGTTCCCTTAGGAAGTATTGACAAATTAAAATCAAGTAACTTTCCCTTTGTTTTAGGATCAGCGATAATCCTTTACAGAGAAGCACATATGTAGGATCTGAGTCTGAACACTACTTCTAAAGTCCCATCCCCTCCTCGACCTATCCAGCAAATGCACTAAGAAAAAACTGTCTGCCCTCCTCTACAGGAGATATCAGCAGAACACAGGCTATGGGCAGTTGTGCTGCGCTAGAAATTAGCTTCTTCATAACTGAAAGAGAAGGGAGGGAAGGCATCATATTAAACCTTTACTGAGCCTCGGGTGCCCCAAACTAACAGGCATATTGCATTTTACATGAATGGATTCATTACCACTATCATGACCAAAGAGCAGTTACAAGGCATCCTCTTGTGGCACTAGTACAAAACAAATAGAGAAATATGGCCCCTACCCTAGAGAGCAGCTTGCTGAAATCTCTTCTAAGGTCTGCCAGTTCTAAAGCAGTGCTCATCACAAAACAACGACACTGAGCTTGACACAAGAAAACAAAAGAAAACAGGCTACCCAAGTAACTACTATATAACCACCTAAAACAGAATTACAAAATGAATAGGGACACAGAAGAAGGAAGAATATAAACAGTTTCCTGATTAAAGCCAGCGTGGCATGGCTGTAGAGCACTAAGAAACAACTAAAGCTGACAAACCAGTCTGGCATGGACCAAAAGGGAGAGTTGTTCTTTCTCAATTAAGCTTTATACTGGTGGTGCATCTAAGAGGTAGCATCACATCAGCAATAGCTCATAACAAAAAATAATCATGGGATGAACTTAATGTATGCTCAGGATCAGAAAAACCAACAATCTTGCCCATCAGCAGTTTAGCCACAAGTATACATAGATCATATCACATACATATACTTAGTCTAAGTCATTTATACCGAGCTAACAGAAAATAGCAATTCCAAACATTTTGCTAGCACATAACTTTGCAAAAAAATTAAATTAGTGAATAAAATATCATGCAATTTTACATTTTGGTGCTTGTTTTCAAGCTGCTACCAAATTTAGAAAATCAATTCCCTTTATAACAAAGGGCTTTCAGAATCTAAATATCAAATGAAATACTTCTAGCATTTAAAGAGTTTATTAGACACATACAATTACATTCAATGAAGTTATGAGTGAGCTACAAAATGGAAAATTAGGAACTCACATTGATAAAACCTCAAACACATCTCAGAATAAATTCAAGCTTTTTAGCTTAACATCTATATCTTCTATTAATTTTTTAAATGCAGAAGGACCCATTAAACACTTATGTAATAAAATTCAATGTTCTATGCTAAATGAAGAGAATTTTATAGTCCACAGCATGATTATAGTTACATATCACCTTTCTTCCACAATGCTTACATTACTTCACAAGTATAATAATTATTAAGCTATTAATACAAAGCAGAACACTTCTTCAAATTAAGGTACCTTTTGCTGTACGTAGCAAAGACTGCCTTCCTGCACCAAGTAAAGAAGTGACTCTTGAAATACTGGGTGGAATTTCTTTATCCAACATAGGACCGATGCGCTGGCAGATTTGCAACAGATGATCAGGAGCCACATGCTTATTGGACAATACCTAGTTGGAGAGCAAGTTTTAATAACAACACTGTTTACAATAATGTCAAAAAAATTAAATACTTAGGGATAAATCTGACAAAACGTGGCATACACACTGAAAACTATAAAACATGCTAACAAATTTCAAAAGACTTAAAAATAACAGTAAGTTGATCTATAGATTTGAACCCATACCAACTAAACCTCCAGCAGGAATTTTTGTAGAAATGGATAATCCTATTCTAAAATTTATATGCAAATGACCTAGAAAAGCCAAAGCAGCTTTCAAAAAGAATAAAGTTGCAAGGCTAACAATATCTGATTTCAAGAACTGTTTCATGAAGCAATAGTTCACTTAGTAAGTGGGCTGCTAAAAAATTCAATAAAGCCATTGTAATCAAAACAGCATGGTACTGGTATAAAGACAAAGAAATCAATGAAACGAAGTGTCCAGAAGCAGACCTACACACACACACAAGACAAATGATTTTTGACAAAGGTGAAAAGGCAGTTTAGTGAAGAAAAGATAATCTTTTCAACAAATGGTTCTGGATCAACTGGATATCCACTTGCCAAATATAAAAAATAAATAAATAAACTTTGATCCATACCTCCCACCATAAACAAAAATTATCTCAAGATGAATCGCACATACCCCAAAACCATAAAACTCCTTAAACAAAACATTGGAGAAAATCTTTATGACCTGGGGTTAGGGAAAAATTTCTAATATGAATCCACAAAAGAACTGATAAACTCGACTTCATCAAAACTAAAAACTTCTGTTTTTCAAAAGGCACTGTTCAGAGAATTAAAAGACAGCTTCAGACTGAGAGAAAATATTTGCAAAACATGTAACTGATGAAGGACTTGTATCCAGATTATGTAAGAACTCTCAAAACTCAACAATAAAAACCTAATTTTTCAAATGGGCACAAGATTGGAACACTTCAAAGAAGATAATACAGATGGCAAAAAAAAAAAGAAATGAAAAGATCAAGATTAGTAATTAGTGAAATACTAAATAAAACCATAGTGAGATTCCATTATATACCTATTAGAATGGCTAAAATTTAAAAAACTGACCAGACCAAGGTTGGAAGAATTTGGAGAAACTGATGATGGGAACGCAAAACAGTACAGTTTCTTAAAAAGTTACCCATATACCCTCCATATAATTTAGCTATTCCACTCCTAGGTATTTATCCACGAAAAATCATACCACATGTTCGTACAAAGGTTTGTACATGAACGTTCTTAGCAACTTTCTTTTCAAAATAGCCCAAAAGTGAATAGAACTCAAATGTCCATTAACAGGTTAATGACATTACAGTACATCTATACAATGGAATACTATTCAGCAATAAAGAAATGAACTATTGATAACATGCAACAACACAAATGAATCTTAAAATATTATGCTGAAAGAAGGAAGAAAAAGAGAATACACTGTATGGTTTCACCTATATTAAACGCTAAAAAATGCAAACTAACAGTCACAGAGAGCAGGTAAGAGGTTGAGGGGGTTATGGGCAAAAGCAGGAGGAATTACAAAGTGACAAAAGGAAACTTTTGAGGGAGTGATAGACATGTTCACTATCTTCATTGTGGTGATGGGTTCACAGGTATAAGATGTCAACATTTATCAACACTTTAAATATGTACGTTTTATTGTACTTCGATTATACCTCAACAGGCCGGGCATGGTGGCTCACGCCTGTAATCCTAGCACTCGGGGAGGCCGAGGGTTGCTCAAGGTCAGGAGTTCGAGACCAGCCTGAGCAAGAGCGAGACCCCCGTCCCCACTAAAAATAGAAAGAAATGATCCGGCCAACTAAAAATATATACAGAAAAAATTAGCCAGGCATGGTGGCACATGCCTGTAGTCCCAGCTACTCGGGAGGCTGAGGTAGAATGATTGCTTAAGCCCAGGAGTTTGAGGTTGCTGTGAGCTAGGCTGATGCCACAGCACTCTAGCCAGGGCAACAGAGCAAGACTCTGTCTCAAAAAAAAAAAAAAAAAAACAAAAAAACAATTATACCTCAACAAACCACAAAAATGCAACAGGTACTCTGTAAATTAAGTTCATGAATATGCCCAGCATTACCTGATGTGAATGTATCTGCTATAAACTTTATGCTGCAAACCCCGGGCACCTCAAACATAATATTACCAGCATTTGAGGAATGACAAACTAGCACATTCAGGGCATACAATAATTGCTATGGGCTGGATATTTGACCTCTCCAAATTTCATACTGAAATATCATCCCCAGTGTTGAAGGTGGAGCCTAATAGGAGGTGTTTGGGCCACAGAGACTGATCCCTCATGAATGGCCTGGTGCAATCCTCAACAAAATGAGTTCCTGTGCTTTATTAGCTCCCACAAGAGCTGGTTGTTAAAAAAAAAAAAAAAAACCCACTACTCTCCCCGTCTCTTACTGCTACTCTCCCAACATGATCTCTGCACATGCTGGCTCTGCTTTGCCTTCTGCCATGAGTGGAAGCAGCCTGAAGCCCTCATCAAAATCAGATGCTGGCGCCATCCTTCCTATACAACCTTACAGAACCCTGAGCCAAATAAACCTCTTTTCTTATAAATTACCCTGCCTCAGGTATTCGTTTATAGCAACACAAACGTACCTTCTGAACCTGTTTAGGGAAAAAGAAAGAACAGCAACACAAACTAAGCCAGTATCCCTGGCTCCCATCTGCTAATGTCAGCAGTACTCCCCAAGGCACTGTGATACCAACAATGCCCCACATTTTCAAACTCCCTAAGAAACACTGCTCCAAAGAAACTCTGAAACATATAATCATAGACCTCACTTTCTTCTAATAATGAATCCAAATGTAAAATAAGCCTAGATCCAATATAAAGATTTTGTTCATAAGTTCTGGTGACAGAAAAGGCTAGAAAAATATCTTCAACTTTTCAATCTGACTTAAGTGTCCCACCTCTGGTAGACATTCCAACACAAAACTCAAAAGATAAATCAAAACTGAGGACAGCTGGGCCTGGTGGTGCATGCCTATAGTCCCAAGCTACTTGGGAGGCTGAGGAAGGACGATCACTTGAGCCCAGGAGTTTGAGTGTAGCCCAGGAAACACAGCAAGATTCCATCTCTGAAAGATACTGAAAGTAGTCCTCAAAAATTTCTTAGTATTTTGGTTTTGTTTTTTTTTTTTTTTGGTAGGGTCTTGCCTTGTCGCCCAGACTAGAGTGCACTGGCATCATCATAGCTCACTGCAACCTCAAATTCCTGGGCTAATTTTTCTATTTTTTGTAGAGACCCAGGTCTTGCTCTTGCTCAGGCTGCTCTAGAACTTCTGGGCTCAAGTGATCCTCCTGCCTCAGCCTCTCAAAGTGCTAGGATTATAAGCATGAGCCACCGCAGCCAATCCAAATTTCTTAATATTAATTAGCACTCTGCTTTAAAGCATCAATATGTAAAAGTCTAAAAACTTGTGTAATCAGCTCAGCATAGTCAGTACTGGAAGGGAGAGGGAGATGGGAGAAACCAGGAAAAGTAATTCCAACATACCAAGAAAAATCGTAACACCTAAGGACTTGTCAGTAATACAAATCTGAAAGCAAAAACCATCACTAAATTAATTACACTAATTGACCTAAACAATTTATCTAAAACGTTTAATATTTAAATAAAACAAATTATAGAAATGGAAAGATGGCTTCTATAAGGAGAAAGTGACTTTTCTATAACCCAATAGATTTCATTAAGACTTCTACTATTCAGGTGGATCAAGAACTCCCAGTTAATATAATTGATTTTAAGTTCTGAGGTTATACAACAAGCCTACCTGGCAACAGAGACTTGTTTTTGAAGATCAGATATAAAAAGTTTGGATGAAAAGAACTTCTCTAGATAGAAAACACAGAATCCTAGAGGAAATAAATCAGCTACCCTTAGGATGAAAGATCAGTCTTCAGTCTCACTGTGAAAATTAAATAGTAATAGGATTAACTGCACATGGGGAACACAAAGTTGTAAAAGAGGTTTTTGTTTTAAATGGGTAAATAAGTAGCCTTACTATAAAAAAAAGGCTCAATCTAAGAATTCAAGTAACATTATATCTGACAGTGCACCCAAGTTCCAAGTCTTGGCCTATAATCTTCTATCATAACCTGGTTCCTTAATCCTGTAGAGTACTCAAGATGGTAATATTGTTCTTCCCTTGGTTTGGGGAATTAATTCACAACCCAAGAAGGCTGACAAATAAGCAAAAATAAAGAAAGTATGAGTAACACTCACACAGTTATATTTATTCTGATACAGTAACAAGTTTTGTAATTACTGAGCTTTTATGTTTGACAGAGTAAAAATACTACAAAATAAATTTGAAATATTCTAAGAAGTCCTTAGATCATGTTTAGATTTGTCTAAGTTTACCCTGTTAAAGTGATTAAAATAACATACTTGTAAATGTAATATAAAATGCCAACAGAAATTTGATTACGTGGTATTACATATTTTAAGATTAAATTTTTAATTACTAATTAAACATTAATCAAACAATACCAAATATACTTGTTTCCATAAACATTACTAGATTTATAAATAAGACTTGTAATTGAAGGTTTAAGAAAACTACTCACAACTCTAACAAGCCAAATGCTGACTTCAATATAAACATTTAAACAACATTTGTGTGAGGCTATTCCTCACACAAAAGGCCTACTCAAACAAAACTTAATGACAATGAGCTCCCTAATGATATACCACAATATAAGGATCTTCTGATTTTTTTCCCCTGGTTAACAAAGAGCCTGGCCTACAAAAATGTTATCACGTTATTTAATTACTATTTTTTTTTTTTTTTTTTGAGACTAGAGTCTCACTCTGCAGCCCTGGGTAGAGTAGTGACGTCATCATAGCTCACTGCAACCTCAAACCCCTGGGATCAAGTGATCCTCCTGCCTCAGGCTCCCAGCTAATTCTTCTAATTTTCGTAGAGACAAGTCTCGAGGCTCGCTCTTGCTCAGGCTGGTCTCAAATTCCTGAGCTCAAGCAATCCTGCCTCAGCCTCCCAGAGTGCTAGGATTACAGGTGGGAGCCACAACGCCCAGCTTAATTATTGTCTCTTAATCTCTTTCCCCTTTTAAATAAGCCCCTCCTCCTTTATAAACCTAGTCCTTCCCAATTCTCATGCCCAATTCTACAGTTCTATTTCCTTCTTCCTCTTTCTTCCCAATCTATACACATGAAAATTACAATTAAATTCTATGGATTCAAAGGCCCACTATTGCAGGGTTAGGTATTAAGAGATAACTAGTCTCAATTCTTCTAAGAAGCCAAAGTACCAGAAATACTTTTGGCCCCAAATACAGATTGGAATAAGAGCACATCACAAGTCTAAGATACACTGTAGCTTTGTAAATGCCAGTATTACAATCACCTGAAAAGCTTTTTAAAAATACTGATGTCAGTCCCACCACAAAGATTCTGATTTAACTGGTTTGGGGCATGCTTCAGACATCCGGATTTCATAAAGTTCCCCAGATGATTCTAATCTAAGGATGAGTATCACTAAGAAAGAAGAATAAATTAACATGAGGAAACAGACAAATCCAGAATGTGGAAAATTTTACAGGACAAATGACTCAGTCTTCAGTAAATCAATGGTACAGAAACAAAACAACTATTCAAGATAAGAATAGATTTAAGATATAATCTATGCAATGCGTGGACCTTGAAGACCAACTCTCAAACTAAATGTAAATTCAAGGAACAAAAAGCAAGTATGAATAGGGATTCTGTGATACTAGAACTTGGTAGAAACGGCAGTCATTTTTTTAGATCTGCATGCTGAAAAATTTAGCGATGAAATGCAAAGTCTAGAATTTGCATTAAAATATTCCAGTACATTAACCAGTAAAATAAATGGCTACCT
>CM052436.1:4327871-4343314 GCA_028533085.1 Varecia variegata | reverse complement strand
AAAATAAATGGCTACCTGGAATTTCTTAAAAACAATAGGGGACGGGGGAAAAGGCAACATTCTTTGATAATTACTGAGGAAGGAGGCTGGAAAACGGGTACCCACTGGGTAGATCATTATGCTATTATTTTGTTTGAAGATTTCCATTGATAGTTTTTTTAAAAAAAGAAAAAAGAAAAAAATTATATACCTCAAATAGAAATCAAAGTAAATATACCAAATTCGTAACAAATTCAAAATGCAAATTTGTTGATAGCATATAGGGATTCATTATATTATGCGCACTTGTGTACATTTGGAATACTTATTAAAATATTAAAGAAAAAAGATGACTTTGGAGGTCTAGAAGCTACACGTATACCCTTAACAAAAGAATGATTCTCCTCTACACAGGCTTATTGTCAACCATTGACTGCTGGGCTAGAAAGAAGAAGGTAAAGTAGGAAGAAGACACCCAAAGAAAGATGATATATCACAGCCAAATCAAAGGCACATGTCAAAGAAGTCAAGTGATTTCAAACAGAATATTTTTAAGTAGAGATTTAAGCAATTCTCCTAACAAAAGCCAAAAAACAGGCCAGGACGGGGGCTTACATCTGTAATCCTAGAACTTTGGGATGCCTTAGAACTTTGGGAGGCTGAGATGGGAGGATCACGTGAGGCCAGGAGTCTGAGGTTGCGGTGAGCTATGATTAAGAAACATTTTAGCTGGGGCAACAGTGTGAGACCCTGTCTCCAAAACAACACAAAAAATGTCAAAATACCAAACTCAAGAAAACAAACTCTGCCTTCATCAAAATTTTTAGAATTCATTGTTCTGAAAATATTTACTTTTTTCTTAGGGACAGGGTCTCACTCTGTCACCCAGGCTGAAGTGCAGTGGTGTGATCATAGCTCACCACAGGCTACAACTCCTGGGCTGAAGCCTTAAGCAATCCTCCTGCCTTGCCTTCCAAGTAGCTGTGACTACAGGTACACACCAATACATCTGGGCTAATTTTTCTATTTTTCTAGCAATGGGATCTCCCTATGTTGCCCAGGCTGGTCTCCAACTCCTGGCCTCAAGCAATACTTCTACCTCAGCCTCCCAAAGTCCTAGGATTACAGGTGTGACCCACCACGTCTAGCCCGAAAATATTCACTCTGAGGTGTTTACTTCAAACTCTGATAAAGCAAATATTATTTATTATTTTCACTAGGCTTTAAGTGTTAACACTTAACTGTTGATACAGATGACAAATCCCTTGGTTTACTCTTTTTTTGTTTAATTCAAGAATGGTAATAATCTTCTACTACCTTCTGTTTACACATCTTAGAACCTTGGCAAGAGATCATTCAGAAGCTTTTTTCTTTTCCAGTCGTTTTCCTTATACAAGATATACATGGCCTGGCAACGAAAGGAAATCTTTGTCCTGATAAACAAGTTGGTGAAAATATTTTCCTGAAAAATGTTTTATTCCAGTAAAGACAAAAGAATCCTTACAACTTATGTAATTGTGGATAAAACCGAATTATATATTGTGAGAGCAACTAAACAGGTTCACAAAGTAAAAGAGAAGTGAAATCCACGTTAACAGTGCTCAAAAAAACAGACCTGCCTATTTAAAGCCTGTATTAACTTATGTACACCAGAATAAAACTCATCAAAATAAATCAATTTTCTATGACTTTCGACAAATTTTGTACGGTACAGGGCAGCAAAAGCATTCAAATGGCATGATCACAACGCAGCAAGATTTTCATTACGTAGCTGAAGAAAAAGGAAAAAAATAAAAGCTGAACGCAAGAACATTTCTCCACCTTCAGAAACCAATAGTTCTATTCCTAGGGAACAAGTGGCGAAAGAACGGGGCGGGGCAAAGAGAGGCGACCAATCAGAGCTAGGGTTACATAGCTGGCCGCGGGGAAAGAGGCGATGAGACCGCCCCGCGGAATGGCCGGTCGGCGCACGCCACACACCCCATAGGCGGCCGCACCTGGAGACCCACCCCCGCCGCGGGACCTCCGCGCGCGGAGCCCCCACCCCGCCCCGCGCCGCGCCGCCCCGCGCCGCCTGTTTCCTGCCAAAACAAACCCAGTCGCCTCAAAAACAAAACAAACCCCTCTGGGGGGAGGCCGCTGTCCCCGTGCCACCCCCGGGCGCGGCTCACGCCCTCCGGCCGCCGGGCAGGCATCCCCGCGTGGGGTCGGGGCCGGGGGCGGGCGCTCGGGGACGCGGCAGGAAACGTGTCCAATGCTCACCAATTCCTCGTAGCTCCTGTTGTGCTCGTTGCCCTCCCAGTCCAACCTCTTCGGCAACAGCTGGAAAGACACGAAAGGCACACGAGTGACCAGCGCTGCGGCGCGGGGGTGGGGGACGCGGGCGAGCATCCCTCCGGGCAAGGTCGGGGGGACGCGAGGGCGCGCGGGGACAGACCTGGTACTGCTCCAGCTCCTGCACCAGCACCTGCAGCCGAGAGACGCGCGGTCAGCGGAGGGTCGGACTCTGGGCGCGCCCGCGGCGTCCCTGCCCTCCACCCCAGACCCCCGGCGGGGGGGAATGCGAGGCCGCCGCGGCCACCCCGGGACCGCACTCACCTGGGCCGCTCTCCGACACGGGCCCGCCGATAGGTACCGGGCGATAAGGAAGTACAACTCTGCGGGAAGACGAGAAGAGTCGGGTCAAGACCGGGTGCGGAGGGGACGAGCCGGGGCGCCGGGGCGGGGGTGGCACCGCCACGCGTCTTACCCGACTCGATGAGGGGCACCGGGCGTCGGGCGGACGAGGGCTCCGCCATGGCCGGGCGCAGGGCGGGATCGGGGAGCGGGCGAGCGAAGCGTGTAGGCCGCGCCGAGGCCTGACCGGGCCGGCGTCCCCTCTCCTCAGGCGCGCGCCGCCGCCGCCATGCCGTGCGCGCCGCCAGGTCTCGACGCCTCCGCGGGGAGGAGTAGTCCTTCCGCGGGAGAGGGAAAGTAGTCCCTCCGCGGAGGGGCGTGGAGACAGGACGCCCAGCGCAACGCGAGGACCGACGGTCGCACCCCGCTGGGGAAAGCGACCTTCTCCCTATTCTTCTCTGTCTCCTGGCGTGTAATGTGGTGGCTGGGCAAAGGCCTGGGCCCGGGGCTGCGGCGGCGAGTGGGGGAGGGGAGCGCGCGTGGCCCACGATCCCTGCGCGCGGTGAGGCGGCTCCGGCCTTTGTGAGGCGGCTCCACGGCGACTGAGGGGGGTGGTCACCCGGCCGCGACGCGGGACCGCAGGGGCCACGGGACGCGCGGCGAGCCCCGGTGGCGAGGTCGCCCGCTCCAGACGGCTGGGAAGGGACACTTGACGGACGGTCATCTGGGGTCAGTGTGTTTGCTGCCCACGAAAGATCACTCACTTCGAGAACGCGAAAACGTCAAAGCTGAGGATCTGCTCGCCGCGCGGCTTGCAGACGGGAACGTCCCCGGATCGGCTTTCCCGGCCCCGGAGGGAGAATCCGGGTGACGCGGGGCCCCTCCGAGCCGGGGGGCCCGCCCTCACGGACCCTCTGTGGCTTGGAGCTGGTAGCAAACGTTACTGAGACTCTTGCGTCGCTGAAGAAGAGTGGATAAATGAGATGGAGCCGCAGTCCTCAGAACCCAACAGTCTCGTAGAGGGAAGAAGTTAGATAAAATGCAGCTGTCCGGGAGGGCAGTCCAGAGCTGGCGATGCCCAGCCAGGTTCGTGGAGGGATGGTTAGGAAAAGGGGTAGTGCGGGCAGGCAGCAGGCCCTTCCAAGGAAGAGAAGCAGGTAACTTGGAACCACGTATAATTAGGATTCTCGTGGAAGACAGTAGGATTTCAAGTTAGAGGGATAGACACGGGCAAAAAAATCCCCTTAATTGCCTGGCAAGGCTTCTGAGCTAACTCAGTTTTCATTCCCTCAGCACATCCCGTGTGTCCTGTTCTGAGCCCTAAAGTACAGCAGTGAGCAAAGCAAATACCCTGCCCTCATGGGGTGCACGTTGACAGCCTGATTCCTAATCATAGTAGTAACCTCCGCTGCATATAGAGGTTAAATGTACTGGTTCATATAAGACTCTGGGGCAAGACTCACGGCCTGGACTTTGTCCTGGCTCCACTAGCTGTTAGATGTGTGACCTTGAGAAAGTCACTTAACCTCTGGGTCTCAATTTTTGTCACCTATAAACTGTAATAGTATTTGTGCCCACAGCCAGGGCAGCGTAGTGAGACCCCATCTCTACCAAAAATTTCAAAATTAGCCCGCCGTGGCTTGTAGTCCCAAGCACTTGGGAGGCAGAGGCAGGAGGATCCCTTGAACCCAAGAGTACAAGGCTGTTGTGAACTATGATGAAGCCACAGCAGTCTAGCCCTTTTTGAGAAGGGGATCCTGTCTCAAAAAAAAAAAAAAAATTGTGCCCATATCATAGGGTTGTAAGGATTTAATGACTTAGTATTTGTTCCTACCATATAATAAGCACCATATACGAGCTGGCTCTTAATTATACCAAATAGCAAAAGCTTAGTGGGCTACAGTAAGTCTGTTTTTACATTTAATTAAGCAAACACTATCAAGTGATGATGATAAAAAGATGGAATAAGCCACAGCTTTGCCATCAAAGGCTTAAGTGTTTTCTGGGGGAAACAGATGTAAGCAAATAATGACAAGATTTAGGGGAGAGAAAAAAAGGAGATCAACTTGCCTGTAGAAGGGGGAAATGTCAGAGAAGTTTGGATTAACCCAGACTACAGTGTGTGGAAAGGGATTTCAAGCACATGAACAACGAAGGGCCAAAACATGAATATAATATCAAGTTTAAGAAACTCAAATTTAGGCCGGGCGCGGTGGCTCACGCCTGTAATCCTAGCACTCTGGGAGGCCAAGGCGGGCGGATCGTTTGACCTCAGGAGTTCGAGACCAGCCTGAGCAAGAGCGAGACCCCGTCTCTACTAAAAAATAAAAACAAATTATCTGGCCAATTAAAAATATATACACACAAAAAAATTAGCCGGGCATGGTGGTGCATGCCTGTAGTCCCAGCTACTCGGGAGGCTGAGGCAGAAAGATCGCCTGAGCCCAGGAGTGTGAGGTTGCTGTGAGCTAGGTTGATGCCACGGCACTCACTCTAGCCCGGGCAACAGAGCGAGACTCTGTCTCAAAAAAAAAAAAAAAAGAAACTCAAATTTAGTATGACTACTTGGCGTGACTTTGAAGAGAATGGGACCATTAAGTCAAAAGTTGAAATTGGGAGCATTTGAAGGATCTTAAGCCAGAAAGGATCCATTTTCGCGTTAGGATGGATTTCAGAAGGTTAAGACCAGGAGGCAGGAAAGCCAGTTAGTAGACCCCTGAAACAGAAAAGAAATGAAGATGGCTTAGGGCACTGGTTATAAGTAGGAAGAGGAGGAGACAGGTTCAGAAACATGTGGGTCTCCCTATCTTGTGTTGAAGGGGAAATATAGAAAAAAAGAAATATGTGGGACATTAAATCAGCAAGATGAAGTTGGGGTGAAATAAGGAACAGTCACAAAAATCTCAAGTTTGGGCCTAAGTAGGTTAAGGTTATGCCAGCAACCGAGACAGGGCGTACGGGCTGCGGCTAAATTATCAAGATGGAAAATTGCTTAAAACTGCATTATTTGAAGTTATAATGCACATACTCCTGTAGGGCAGTGATTGGATACTATAAGATTACCAAATTAAAGACATAAAGATGGGAGAATTTAAACTTACAAAAAAAGGGAGTTGTGTATTTCATTTTGATTTTTTTGTTTGGTTGGTTGGTTGGGTTTTTTCCGAGACAAAGCATTGCTCTATTGCCCAGGCTACAGTGCCGTGGCATCAGCCTAGCTCACAGCAACCTCAAACTCCTGGGCTCAAGCAATCCTCCTCCCTCAGCCTCCCGAGTAGCTGGGACTACAGGCATGCGCCACCATGCCCGGCTAATTTTTCTATATATATTCTTAGCCGTCCATATAATTTCTTTCTATTTTTAGTAGAGACAGGGTCTCACTCTTGCTCAGGCTGGTCTCAAACTCCTGAGCTCAAACAATCCGCCCTCCTCGGCCTTCCAGAGTGCTAGGATTATAGGCGTGAGCCACCTCGCCCGGCCTCAGGCTGGTCTTGAACTCCTGATCTCAAGCGATCCTCCCACCTCAGCCTCCCAGAGTGCTATGATTAGTGGCTTGAGCCACTGTGCCCAGCCTCATTTTGTAACATCGTAAACTAAAAGCTCCCCAAAAAATATTACAAGAAATTATATCGCAAGCACTGGTCATTGTCTGAAGTTACAATTCTGGTATTGGTAGCATGGTAACCATTACAAGAGATCAGAAATGATGACATGAGTTTTCCTTTACAAGAGCCCTGGTAGCCTTTTTACAATTTACTCTGACATCCATGACAGATATTCTTTCTGTATTTTAAATAGAGACAATTCTAACAAGAAGCAGAATATCTTCCCCATTCCACTCCCAAATGAGAGACCCAGATGTGACTCACATATGCCTACCAGGAAGAAGAAAGGGGAATGTACTGTCCAGCAGCAACTCAATAGTAGGTATGTGCCAGAACTGGTCACCAAACAAGGCAAGAATCATGTATGTATCCCTCACACAGTTGAATCCAGGCCATTCCAAATGTACACAGTGAAGTTTGCTTTTGAGTAAATGGAAATAACTTGCGTTTCACCACAGGAAAAACTATATGGTACACAAGGGTTGAAAAATCTTAACAGCTGGTGACATTAAGCTATAAGGTTGTCACCCCTCTCCATTATAGAGTTTCATCTTCAAGGGTATTATGATGTTCCACCCCCTGGCAAGCAACCCCTTGCTCGTAGGTGCCATTAATATGCTCACTTCCCAAGGAGTAAAGCTGAGGCCAGAGGGTACAGTCCAAGGGCACATAGCTAATAAGTGGCAGCCAGACTGCAAACCCAATACTACCTTAGACTGACCACAAATACTGCAAAGTTCTTTATCCTTTCACCACATTTCACGAGAAAAAAAAAACAGGGCCTGAAAAGTAGGAGACTTTCACAAGATCAACAGCTCATGCATTAGAGAGCTGCCATTTGAAAACTCACATGATAAGTACATGTATGACCTCATTTATCACAGGCAACTCTGAGATTCTGTTATTCTTATTTTAAGAATGCGGAAACTTCTGGGAGGCCGAGGTGGGTGGATCGTTTGAGTTCAGGAGTTCGAGACCAGCCTGAGCAAGAGCGAGACCCTGTCTCTACTAAGAAAAATAGAAATTAGCTGGACAACTAAAAATATATATATATAAAATTATCCAGGCATGGTGGCGCATGCCTGTAGTCCCAGCTACTCAGGAGGCTGAGGCAGTAGGATCGCTTGGGCCAGGAGTTTGAGGTTGCTGTGAGCTAGGCTGACACCATGGCACTCTAGCCCCGGCAACAGAGTGAGACTCTGTCTCAAAAAAAAAAAAAGAATAAGGAAACTAAGGCTTTGAAAGTTTAAGAATTTACCTAAGGATGGAAAGCCTTTTTTAAAAAAAGAAAAAAGAAATTAGCGGAGCCTTCCAGGTCATCACTGAAAAGGCCTAAAAGCATTAAGTGTGAAAAGCATATTTGGAAAATGGTGAGGAAACCAGTCTGCTTCCAACAAATCATATAAGAGAATGGTCAAAAATGAGATTAAAGAGTAGGTTACCTAGCACTCTGGGAGGCCGAGGCCGGCGGATTGTTTGAGCTCAGGAGTTCGAGACCAGCCTGAGCAAGAATGAGACCCCGTCTCTACTAAAAAAAAAAAAAAAATAGAAATTATATGGACAGCTAAAAATATACATATATAGAAAAATTAGCCGGGCATGGTGGCGCATGCCTGTAGTCCCAGCTACTTGGGAGGCTGAGGCAGAAGGATTGCTTGAGCCCAGGAGTTTGAGGTTGCTGTGAGCTAGGCTGACGCCACGGCACTCACTCTAGCCCGGGCAACAGAGCAAGACTCTGTCTCAAAAAAAAAAAAAGAGTAGGTTAGTGTGGGGGAGGGAGGGAAAAGGTAGGTTAGGGTCAATTTTGAAACACTGAAAAAATAGATGAGGAAATCTATGAGCAGTGGAGATGGTGCAAAGAAAATTAGATAACATAATTCAAAGTCTAATATTAATATTAATGCAAATTTATGTTCACTGAATTTAGGTTCATTCAGCAAGCATAAAGTGGGTGTTGTTGGACCTCCACAAACTGAATCAGTACATGGAGGTGAAATTAAATGCCCATAAAAACCTGGATCATTTCATTCATTCAACAAAAAAATGTACTGAAGGTCTTCCGTAAGGCAGGTACCCTGTGATAAACACTGGCTCCTGGGCTTCTGTTGGATAAATTCCCTAGAAATAGAGTTAACATCTTGATAGATTTTTTTGAGAACTTTGAAAGAAAACATGAATGAAGGTATCTGATCTTTTGATAAGCTCTCAGTCACTAGTAGATCTTGCATCTAATTCCTCAGGCCCCTCCTCCATCTACTGGTGGTGGTGTCTTTCCCATAGGACCTTTTCTTCCCCTTAAGTCTGTCCCAACCAGCTGTCCCTTCAATGCTACTTATCCCTGCCTCCCTCCACAAACTGTTTCCACATTTATCTCTTCCCTCTGCAGCTTCTGCCTCTCCCTCGTCATTGGCTTCTGTCCCTGTTTGCTCCCAGCTTGCAGGCATTGGCCCATGTCTGTCTCCAATCTTACCAGTTCTTACTTTGAAATGTTTCTCTCACAGCATTAGAGAAAACACGATGTGGTTGGACAAGACTTTGGGAACGTGGGAGCTGCTATCAGAATGTGTCTGTGTTTGGACATTGGAATTGGGCAACCTCTCTGCTCCGTAGTTTTTGATTGTTTTTTGTTTAATCTTTAAATTGAGGGTGACAACTAATAGATAACATTTATTGAATGTCTTAAACCTGGACACTGTGCTAACCCATTTACACGTACTATTTAATGCTCATGAGATAACTAGAACAACTCATATACAAGTTGTTTTTGAGCATTTCCAGAGAGAATGCCTATAAAGCTCTTTGAATAATGCCTGGCTCTCAACATGTTGCCATTAGATAAAAATGATTCTCTTTCTTCTCCATTCCCAGTTAGTTCAGGCACTCAATCATCAAAGAGCTTTCTCAAAGGTCCACCTGACTCCACACGTAATTAATCCTACCACTACTGTTAAATTTCCTCAAGTATAACCTAACACATTACTTCTCTATCCAGGCCATTCTCATTCCCTGTCATCTCAAACCCAAACGGCTTGGCTTTGCTTTTAAAGCTGTGTGGGACATTCTGCCCTCCACCCTGCTCCACGCCCAGGAAAGCTGAGTGTACACACTGCCCTTGGGTTTCTGATAGGATGCATCCAGTGGGAGGCCCCAGCAGGAGTTGGAAAGGTGGGAGGAGAGTGAGGCTGGGGTTTCCATTGTCCACCTCCCTTTCTGCCAAGCCACAGCTTGGTGGTGGCTGCTGTTCATGTGGGATAGTCTCTCTCCATCTAGCAACTCTCTCTGGGTTTTTACCCTATTGCCCTGCCCTTAAAGACTTGGGCTTCTCTTCCAGTCAGATGAGAGGGATTGGAGGGGGCCCAGGGTACTTCACCATTCCCTGCTGATTTATTTTAACTCTGCCCACACCCTTATAAATTGTACTATCATTAACTCGCCTCAATTATCCCAACTAATTATGCATTCTGTTTTCTTCCAAAAATATAATAGATACTAAAGTTCTCCTTAAATGACACCTATACTCTCCATCCCCTGTGGCTGTCCAGAACACCCTCTTTCCAGTTCTCTTGTCCTCTAGCTTGAAAGGATCCTAAACTTCACAAAACCTTTCCTAAGTCACTCAGGCCCTCGTTAATCTCTTTTCAAAAAGCTTAGAGTCATCTCTTTTATATCACACATGCAAACCATCAGTAAACTATCTGATGAGCTTACCTTTAAAATATATCTAGAATCTAAGCCCTCCTCTCCTGGATGACAATAACCACCTCCTAAATATTTCCTACCTTTACCTTCATCATGTTACCATCTCTTCTCAACAGGCAGCTGGAGAGATCCTGTTAAAACCGAAATCAGATCTGTCCCTCCCTCAAAATCCTCCAATGGCTCCCATCTGACCCAGAGGAGAAGCCCAAGTCCCACATGATCTGGCCCCTCTTGCTTCTCTGACCCTTTGTCTTCCTGTTCTCCTCTTCTCACGCTCTGCTCCAGCCATGCTGGTGGTGATGTTCGCCAGACATGCCAGGCATACTGCTGCCTCAGGGCCTTTGTACTTGCTGTTCCTTCTGCAGGAATGCTTTTCCCCTAGAAAAACTTCGTAGCTCCTTCAAGTATTGGCTCAAATGTCACATTTTCAGTGGTACCTTCTGTAACTACCCTAAATAAAATTAAAACTTATCCTCACTCTGAAACCCCATTTCCCTTTTCTTCCTCCTGCTTTATTTTCCTCCATTGTACTTTTGACCTTCTAATCTACTGTAAAATTTGCCCATTTATTTAGTTTATTGTCTATCTCCTCCCATTTTATGAGGGAAGGCAGAGCTTTATATATTTTGCTTCTGATATATGTGGACCTATTATGAAGCCTGACATACGTACAGTAGGCATGCAATAAATATTTATTGGATGTTTAATGAAAAATTGCTCAACCAGACAGTCCATCAGATAGGAGATAATTATGCTCTCAACATTCACTCATAGATCTTTTGGCTGCTGTGGTGGTTCAATCCAAAGACAATCCACAAAAACCTTTTGGCCCCATAACGTAACTAGAGACCCGGCCCCCATGGTGTCCCTGTGGGATAAGGGCCTTGTGGCTCCTCTGGTAAGGCATCAGCGGGGAGTCAGCGTCTTGAGAGAGGAAGGGCAAGTGAGAAGAGAACATTTTCAGGAGCAGCAGTGGAGGCTGCTTTAGGGAAAGGATCCCAACACTGGGGATGGGACACCCTGCCAATGGGTTTCCCAGAGACTTCGTATGGCATCTGCCAGCTTCCTGGCCAAATGGCGCCCTGTGCCCTCTGTGGCCAACCTGCTTCACCCCCACTGTCAGTAGCCTCTGTCACAGACCTGACCCCTTAGCCCCCTGAGAAGAGAACACACACCCCTGGCCTCCCAGCCTCTCCCTCAAGCAGGCTTAGCACCCTCTGGTTTCCTCAGGGTCTCACTGGTCCCAAAGATGAGGAAACAAATAAAATTGGCCTTGCCTGACCACAAGGTGAGACTTTGGACCCTCATTCATGGAGGAGAAGATCCCAGCAGGCCCAAGAGGACCTCCAAAGAGTAACAGAAGAATGGAGAGAAATTCTAAGTGGGGAGGCTAGGGAAGACGGAGACCTCTGAGGTCACTGGGTCACCCCATGGGGGGATATTCCCATTGCGGCTGACTGATTTATGCATTGGGTAATGTAAGCTGGGTGCCTAAGGCAAGGATGCCTAAAGTCTGGTGATGACATTAACACCTACTTGCAGTAATAACTCTCCCCTTTGCAACATGGAGAAAGCTTCTTGTTCCCTCTTTTTCACTTATGGGCAAGTCTGGCCTAGAGCAGGGTAAAGAAACCCACAGTCTAACACAAAACTATCTTAATATTTAAAAATCAGGGCTGGGTGTGGTGGCTCACACCTATAATCCCAATGCTTTGGGAGGTCAAGGCAGGAGGATAACTTGAGGCCAAGAGTTCAAGAGCAGCCTGGGCAACACAGGGAGACCCTGTCTCTTAAAAAAAAAAAAATAGCTGTGTGTGGTGGCACACACCTATAGTCCCAACTACTAAGGAGGCTGAGGCAGGAGGAGTTCAAGGCTACAGTGAGCTATGATCGTGCCACTGTACTCCAGTCAGGGTGACAAAGCAAGACCCTGTCTCTGAAAAAGAAAAAAAAAAATGAAAGCCACTAAAGGTATAAGATGTGAATATTTGTAACAAAAGGAGGTTAAGATGATTTTCGACTTGAGAATCCAGAATCTCAAATCCTGTCAACCAGCCATTACCTCCCTCAAGGCCAAGGAAAGTACATACATGGAAGACGTTGCCTACAAGGGGTGCTTTATTAACCCTGAGCCCATCCCCGAGTGATCTAGGCTCTGTGGCATGGAGAATGATTTGTTCAGGCCAAGCAGTCTCCAGAGACTAAGACCAAAGCAACCCAGAAGTGGTGAAGCAGAGCAGGGGGGCACAAGGTCCCAATAGGTGGAGTGTGCACCCAAGCATTGGTGAAGCTTATGCCTGCCAAGGCTAGGGCTTCTGGAGCCATGGCTCCTAGGCCCAGCAGATCTCTCCAGCTACATGAGAACCAAAGAATTGAGGAATTTCTCTCCCCATGAGACCCAGTCTGTCCTCTGGAAGAACTACACTTTGTGTTTAGTTGGACATGGGCTGGTGTGTTTCCAGTAGGCCTTTAAGACAGCAGAGACCAACTTATTGACCGCCAGTGTATGCATGTTACTTAACCAGAGGAGTTAACAAAACATAATTCATGTAATCATAGGTAGTGAGAATTATCAGAAAATGGGTATGTTCATTGTAATTTTTAGGTGGATTAATTTTCCATAACAACAACTGAAGGATATAATTTCCTACAACAAACCTACAAGACAAGATTTGCCAAAATCTAACCTTGAGAAGGTTACACATTCGACAGAATTTTATTCTAAAGCCTTTTCAGAATGCAGGCTATATAACAGGAGAACATCTTCACAGTAAATAAACAATTCAGAAACTCAATTTCATGCTGAAAAGATATATAGAGATTTATCTTGACCCAGATCTTGGTCCTACCTGGCTAATGCTTTCTAATTGGTAACTTTGGAATTACTATAGTATAAATTATTTGGCCAGGTTCGGTGGCTCATGCCTGTAATCCTAGCACTCTGGGAGGCCAAGGTAGGAGGATTGTTTAAGGCCAGGAGTTCAAGACCAGCCTGAGCAAGAATAAGACCCCCATCTCTACAAAAAATAAGAAAAATTTGTTAAGCGAGGTGGTATGTGCCTGTATTCCCAGCTACTTGGGAGGCTGAGGCAGGAGAGTTGCTTGAGCACAGGAGCATGAGGTTGCAGTGAACAATGATCATGTCACTGTACTCTATCTCGAGCAACAGAGCAAGACCCTGTCTCAAAACAAAAATATGTGTGTGTATATATATGCATATATATAAATTCTTCACCTTTCTATCTTTATAACAAAGAGTAATAACCAGCCCACTACTTTGAATTATCTGCACTCTTACAATTTTGCCTGGTTGTCTCAACAAGATGGGGATGGACTGACAGGTAAGTATAAACTTTCTTCAATGGCAAGAAACATAGATGTAAACTTTGACAGTTACATAAAGCAGGAGATACATATTCTACCCATTAGCTCCCAATCATACAGCTTTTCAGAGCCTCCTAAATTCCCCCCAAAAACCCAAGGTTATAGAATATTCTACCTACTCACATCCAACAAAGATTCCATCAGGTGGCAGAAGCTCTTTTTTTGGCCATTTTCCTTAAGTTTTGTTTCCACCTCCTCCTCCTCCTCTCCTTCCTCCCCCTTCTCCTTTGGGTGGGGTCTGTTCATATTGCCCAGCCTGGAGTGCAGTGGCTATTCGCAGGCACACACTGCAGCCTCGAACTCCTGACCTAAAGCGACCCTCCAACCTCAGCCTCCAAGCAGCTGAGACTACAGGCTCATGCCACCACACCAGGCTTCTGGCATTTTCTAGCCTTCTGGACCCTCTGTTCCACCTGACACTTCTAGCGGTTTCATCGTCCTGCTACCAAGTACAAAATACCCCATTTCCCTGAAAACATCCAGCAATGCTGCCACTTTGGTGTAGCCACTTTAACACACTATTTGGGATGTTATGTCACAGCCTAAAACAGACCTAAAGTAGATGTATTCATCTGATCCTGAGCCTCACCCAGTACTGAACTTACCCCATCGCCAGTTCTGGGGCACGGGGCAGGCAGGGAGCAGGGGTGGTGGTATAACGAGGTGGCAACAGGGAGAAGGAGGAGGCTCGAGAATGGGAGGGATGAGAATAGAGCAGGGTAGTGGTTACTCTTGGGATGGGGGTGGGGTTGGAACGGGGCTTCTGGAGTTCTGGTTATGTTCTGTTTTTTCATCTGAGACGTATCCACTTGGCAGACAAACATCACATTACAGGAGAAAGGGTATACATCATTCTATGCAAAGTGACTGCTCTTTTTCTGAGAAACCTTTGTAGTTTGAATGGTCTACATCACAAAGTCTCTGCTTTCTCTCAAAGTTATAATCGTCATACTTTTAATTTTGAAATAATTTTAAACTTACAAAAAAGTTAGTTCAAGAATAGCGGGGAAAAAAAAGAATAGCGGAAAGAACCCCCATGTACCTTTTAATCCAGTTCCCCAACCGTTAAACATTGTACCACATTTGCCTTACCAGTGTGCTCATATATGTGTGCATACGTGCACTCGTGTCATTTCTTCTACACTTACTAGTAGGCCCTGTACTCTAAGGAAGGGCTTCACTTATCTCCCACTGATTGGTTGGTTTGCTTATATCAGTACAAATTCATGGGTTCCAATTTTTTCATGGGATCCTAGTCCACGACAGGCACTGCAGAAAGCTGGTGGGCAGTCCCTTACCAAAGCTGAGCAAATGCACACTCTGCAACCTCCCATCCACTTCTCAGGTATGGACATGACAGAGCTGCATGCACGTGTTTGCCAAAAGAGTAGCAGAGCTATTTATAATAGCCCTAAACTGGAAACAACCAAATGCCCATCAACCATACAATGGATAAATAAATTGGAGTTTATTCATAATAATGGTAAAATATATAGAAGTAGGAATGAATGTACAACATGAAGACTCTCACAAATATAAGAATTGAGCAGGCCGGGCACGGTGGCTCACGCCTGTAATCCTAACACTCTGGGAGGCCGAGGCGGGTGGATCGCTCAAGGTCAGGAGTTCGAGACCAGCCTGAGCAAGAGCGAGACCCCGTCTCTACTAAAAATAGAAAGAAATTATCTGGCCAACTAAAAATATAGAAAAAATTAGCCGGGCATGGTGGCGCATGCCTGTAGTCCCAGCTACTCAGGAGGCTGAGGCAGAAGGATTGCTTAAGCCCAGGAGTTTGAGGTTGCTGTGAGCCAGGCTGACGCCACGGCACTCACTCTAGCCCAGGCAACAAAGCGAGACTCTGTCTCCAAAAAAAAAAAAACAAACAAACAAAAAAGAATTGAGCAAAAGAAGCCAGACGCAAAAGAGTGTATAGTGTATGACTCTATTTGTATGCTGTTCAAAAAACAGGCACAACTTGTCTGTGGCATTAGAAGTCAGGGTAGTGGTTATCTTTGGGATTAGGATTATGGCCAAAAGGACACTTCTGGAGTTTGGGTTATGTTCTGTTTTTTTTTTTGAGACAGAGTCTCGCTTTGTTGACCGGGCTAGAGTGAGTGCCATGGCGTCAGCCTAGTTCACAGCAACCTCAGACTCCTGGGC
>CM052436.1:4305977-4327771 GCA_028533085.1 Varecia variegata | reverse complement strand
CTTGATTTTTGACTCCCTGAAATCCATTTTGGATTTCTGACCTCCACAACTATTACAAATTTGTCGTGTTTCAGTGCCACAAAATTTGAGGTAATTTGTTACAGCAGCAATAGGAAGCTAATAAAATGCCAGAAGCAATTTTTAAGTTCTTAATAATCTACTCAGAAATTTAATTAATAATTTGCCAAGTTACATAAAACCACTTAATTCGTGGTTCAAAAATTCCAGACTCGGGAAAAGCTACCACTCTTGTACTTCTTAGCTTAATTAGATAATTCTCATAAATAGGTTTAGATATAACTCTAAGCTATCTAAATATGAATGATCAAAGTCATTTTCATCTGACCCCTTAAACTTTTTTTTTAAGTATGAGTTATATCAATAATTGGGGTTAAACCACAGAAAGCAGACCACTAGATATATGACAAGGCTTTGATCTCATGCAATTGTGGAAGCTGGTTAAACAGTCTTTTTTAGGCTGTTGTCTTCCTTTTTGATGCTGGAACCTGAAGTTCACAGGGCAGGTAGTTGAGAAGGACATAATGTTGGGGAGATTGAGGTCAAACTAGAACCTACAAAGGCAGACTTAGAGCCTGAGACAGTCTCTTATCATCTCCAACCTTGGGTGTCTTGCAGGAGAAACTGGCACCCTTCGACAAAGAACTAAGTCACAACAGCCCCAGAGTCAGAGAAGCTTCAGGAGAATCCAGGGAGATGTAGAATAGGGATGGGGAGGCTTTAGGCCAACTGCTAGCTGGACATGAGCCAGCAGAGAAACAATGATGCACACAAACAACAGCACCTGGACCCCTGCACTACCCTGTAGAGTGTGAAAAACGACGGTTCTTGCTCCATTTCTGCCTTCCTGATCTGGTGTGAAATGTGTTTTGTATCCCACTGTAACCTAAACATACAAGGGAGAGCATTCTAGTAAATGTAGTTCAGATTACCAAGTTGACACATTACAAAGCTACCATATGGTTGTACACTTATTAGCTGGTACCTTCCTTCACTTCATCTGAAAAATGTAAATGATAATTACCGTTGGATTTTCGTGAGAATTAAGCGAAGTAATATTTGTTCCAGGCATTGTGGCGAGAATAGAAGACCCTCAAATTGTGTTGAATTAGTTGGTATCTTTACTAAATTAGATACTCAAAGAAGGTGCTTTTGGTTTAAACTCATAAAGATCATTAGCTCTTTGAAATTATAAAAGAAAATTATTCCATTCAAATTTAAAATTAGTGATTGTCTCAGTCTGTTTTGTGCTCTTATAACAGAATACCTGGGACTGGGTGATTTGTCATGAACAGAAATTTATTTCTCACAGTTCTGAAGGCTAGGAAGTCCAGGTTCGAGGGGTCGGTATCTGTTGAGGGCCTCCTTGCCGCATCATCCCATGACAGAAAGTGGAAGGGCAAAGAGAGGGCGGAACTCGACCTTTTATAAGGAGCCCACTCCTGAGATAATGGCATTAATCCATTCATGAGGGTGGAATCCTGATAGCCTAATCACCTCTTCAAGGTGCCACCTTCCCTTGTAACCTACTATTGGCAATTAAATTTCAACATGAGCTTGGGAGGGAACAAACATTAAAGCCCTAGCAGTGATAAAATCAAAACTCTTTTATTCAGTTCTGTAGGAAAAAAGCTTGATGCCATAAATACCCACGCTCAAATTAATCTCCTCTTTTATTGACTGCCTTTTTAAAACAGGTTACAAAACAGAATTCACTGTTTGTTAGCCATGAATGGTGGCATGTGCCTGTAGTCCCAGCTCCTTGGGAGGCTGAGGCAGGAGGATCACTTGAGCTCAGGAGTTTGAGGTTGCTGGGAGCTATGATTGCAGCATGCACTCCAGCCTGGGTGACGGAGTCAGACCCGGTCTCACGAGAAAAAAAAAAGGTATACAAAATGACTCTGTGGTCACACATGGGTTTGACTCTGGGCTCCACCCTGTACTAGTCATGTGGGCAAGTTAGAGGAACACACTGACTCTGCTGTTAGTAAAACAGGACAGCAACAGTTTGACCTCACAGAATCTTAGTATAAACTGAGAAAATGTGGGTGATGGCTTAAAACAGTACCTGTCAATGGAGCAAGGACACAGTGAGCATTTGCTTATCATCATCATCACTATTAGTAATGATGTAGAGGCCAGGCGTGGTGGCTCACGCCTATAATCCTAGCACTCTGGAAGGCCGAGGCAGGAAGATCGCTTGAGGCCAGGAGTTTGAGACCAGCCTGAGCAAGGGCAAGACCCTGTCTCTACAAAAAATGGAAAAACTAGTTGGGCATGGTGGCATGGGCCTGTAGTGCCAGCTACTCAGGAGGCTGAGGTAGGAGGACCGCTTGAGCCCAGCAATTCGAGGTTGCAGTGAGCTAAGCTGATGCCACTGCACCCTAGCCCAGGTGACAGAGCAAGACTCTGTCTCAAAAAAAAAAAAAATGCACTGACCCCTTGAGAGGGCAAAAACAAAAAAAACAAAACAACAACAAAGGCATGGAAAACAGCTGGGAAGCATGCATATATAGACAAATGCTAACCCATGTGGTGGGAGGTCAGGTGGTTTTGTTTTCTTTTTTGTGCCTTTCTAGGTCTTCAAAAGCATCTACAATAAACTTATACGTTATTTTTAAAACAACATCCCCCCCCCCAGTAAAGCCCTTTGTCTTTTGCACAAGCCCTTTCTTTGGTCTCCATTCATATGGTCCATATTCTATCTTCTGCTCCACCACATGTGAATAAATGTTTAAGGATCCCAAGACTAAACATGCATCTTACCCTGTCTATATAGTTTTCTTCATCATCCCATAATTTTGGCCTCCTCTTGTGCCTCCATTCCAGAAGAGTGACAACTTCTGTCCTAATTCTTAACTGTTGGGTAAATAGCAAATGCATCTTCTGAATAGTTGTTCTATAAAAGTCAAATTTGATTAGCATAGGAAGAACATTTTCTTCTAGCCAGTAGGTAAGGTATACCCTGCCAAAATAAACTCTACCTTCCCAATGTCTGATTCAAGGGGCAAATACTAACATTTCCCCATGACTACCTTGTAATCTAAATTTAGATACCTCAGCAAAAGCATCAACATTTTAAAAATATTTATTTCAAGATTCCAAATATCAGAACATGTGGAAAAAGGCAAAAAGAAAAAAAAAAAAAAAAAAAAGATTCCAAATAAATGCAATGCCAAGTTTAGCAATGTCAAAGCACAAGCCTAACAGTGGTTTTTTTTTTTTTTTTCCATAACAGTGTTTTATTAAGCAAGTGATGCTCTTCTTTTTTGTTGTCAGTTCGCTTTCACTCCCTCAACTTCTTATTTTGGGCATTCTGAAACCCATAGAAAAGTTGAAAGAATGGTGCAAAGTAATTTTATGCAACCTTCCTGTTCTTCACCAATTGTTAGCTTTTTGCCACATGCACATACACACACAACACACACACACACACAGTTGATCCTTGAACAACATGAGTTTGAGCTGCTAGAGTCCACTTAGATGTGGATTTTCACCCACCTCTGCCACCCCTGAGACAGCAAGACCAAGCCCTCCTCTTCCTCTTCCTCCTCAGCCTACTCAACGTGAAGACCACGAGGATGAAGACCTGTATGATGATCCACTTCTACTTCCTGAACAGTAAATATTTTTGTCTTCCTTATGATTTTTGTAATAATATTTTCTTTTCTATGGGTTACTTTATTGTAAGAATATAGTATATAATACATATAACATATGAAATGTTAATTGACTTTATGTTATCAGTAAGGCTTTCTGTCAACAGTAGCCCATTAGTAGTTATGTTTTGGGGGACTCAAAACTTATATGTGGATTTTTGAGTATGTGAGAGGTTGGCACCCCAACCTTTGTGTTGTTCAAAGGTTAACTGTGGGCCAGCCACAGTGGCTCACGCCTGTAATCCTAGCACTCTGGGAGGCCGAGGCAGGAGGATAGCTAGAGATCAGGAGTTTGAGACTAGCCCGGGCAACATAGCAAGACCCTGACTCTATAATGAATAAAAAAAAATTGCCAGAAGCAGTGGCACGTGCCTTTAGTCCCAGCTACTTGGGAAGCTGAAGCAAGAGGATCACTTGAGCCCAGGAGTTCAAGGCTGCAGTGAGCTATATGAGCTATGATGACGCCACCACACTCTAGCCTGGGCAACAGAGAGAGATGCTGTCTCTAAAAATAAAATAAAATATAAATTTGGACAAGAATATCTCATTGGTGATACCATTTAGTTTGCTTCACATCAGGAAGCACACAATTTCAGTTTGGACAATTTTGGGTGATGCCAAGTTTGATTACTTGATTTTTTTAACAAATTAAGTCATGCTATAATTTTCTTTTTTCTATCACCAGTGTATTTTGAAAATCTTTTTGTTTTAGTAGATCTACAGTGTTTTTCATTTTTTAAAAATTTTTATTTATTTATTTATTTATTTATTTATTTTTTGAGACAGAGTCTTATCTGTTGCCTGGGCTAGACTGCCGGGGCATCAGCCTAGCTCACAGCAACCTCAAACTCCCGGGCTCAAGCAATCCTCCTGCCTCAGCCTCCCAAATAGCTGGGACTATAGGAATGCACCACCATGCTCGGCTAATTTTTTCTATATATGTTTCAGTTTTCCAGCTAATTTCTTTCTATTTTTAGTAGAGACTGGGTCTCACTCTTGCTCAGGCTGGTCTTGAACTCCAGAGCTCAAAAGATCCTCCTGCCTCAGCCTCTCAGAGTGCTAGGATTACAGGCATAAGCCACCGAGCCCGGCCCCTTTCATTTTTATTAAACTGTTACTTAATATTCCATAGGGTGGTATGTTAAACACTTGCCAAAAGTTGGGATAACTACCTTCTCCCAAGAAAGCCCATATTTTCTTAATCAAAATCCCACTGGGAATTTTTGTAGACATTGACAAATTGATTCTAAAATTTACATGTAAGACACATAGATCAGTGAGATGGAATAGAGAGTGCAGAAATAGACCCATACAAATGTGGCCAGTTGATTTTTTTTATTTCAGTAGATTTAGGGGTTACAGTGTTTTTTATTACATGGATGAATTGTATAATGCCGAAGTTCGAAGTTCGGGCTTTTAGTGTACCCATCACCAGAATAGTATACATTGTACCCTAGGTAGATTTTTATCCTTCACTCCTCTCCCATCCTCCCCCTTTTTAGTTTTCAATGTCCATTATACCACTTTATAACCATATATATCCCTCGTTTAGCTCCCACTTCTAAATGAAAAAATGTGATATTTGTTTTTCCATTTTGGAAATACTTAGGATAATGATCTCCAGTTTAATCCAACTTGCTCCAAAAGACATTCTTTCATTCCTTTCTATGGCTGAGTAGTATTCCCTAGTAGATATACACCACATTTTCTTTATGCACTCATCAGTTGATAGGCACTTAGCTTGATTCTGTTATCTTTGCAATAGTGAATTGTGTTGCGGTAAACATTTGGGTGCATTTTTTATAAAATGACCTCTTTTCCTTTGGGTAGATACCCAGTAATGGGATTGCTGGACTAAATGGTGGGTCTGCTTTTAGTTCTTTGAGGATTCTCCATACTGCATTCCGTAGCAGTTGCACTAATTTGCATTCCCTTTTCACCACATCTATGCCGAAATCAATTTTTTTTTTTTGGCTTTTTAATAATGGCCATTCTGACAGGGGTAAGGTGGTATCTCATTGTGGTTTTAATTTGCATTTCACTGATGATTAGTGATGCTGAGCATATTTTCATATGTTTCTTGGCCATTTGTCTATCTTATTTTGAAAAAAATCTGTTCGTGTCTTTTGACCACTTTTTTTTTTTGAGACAGAATCTCACTTTGTTGCCTGGGCTAGAGTGAGTGTCGTGGCGTCAGCCTAGCTCACAGCAACCTCAAACTCCTGGGCTCAAGCGATCCTACTGCCTCAGCCTCCCGAGTAGCTGGGACTACAGGCATGTGCCACCATGCCCGGCTAATTTTTTCTATATATATTTTTGGTTGGCCAGATCATTTCTTTCTATTTTTAGTAGAGACGGGGTCTCGCTCTTGCTCAGGCTGGTCTCGAACTCCTGAGCTCAAACAATCCGCCCGCCTCGGCCTCCCAAGTGCTAGGATTACAGGCGTGAGCCACCGCGCCGGGCCTTTTGCCCACTTTTTGATGGGGTTATATGTTTTCTTCCTGTTGATTTGTTTGAGTTCTTTGTGGATTCTGGATATCAGTCCTTTGTCAGGTGTGTAGTTTGCAAATATTTTCTCCCATTCTGTAGGTTGTCTATTTACTCTGTTGATTGTTTCCTTTGCTGTGCAGAAACTTTCTAGCTTAATCAAGTTCCATTTATTTATTTTTGTTGTTGCTGTATTTGCTTTTGGGGTTTTAGTCACAAATTCTTTGCCCATGCCAATGTCCAAAAGAGTTTTTCTTACATATTCTTCTAGAATTTTTATGGTTTCAGATCTTACCTTTAAGTCTTTACTCCATCTTGAGTTAATTTTTATATATGGTGAGAGATAGGGATCCAGTTTCATTCTTCTATATGTGGCTATCTAATTTTCTCAGCACCATTTATTGAGTAGGGTGTCCTTTCCCCAACGTATGTTTTTGTCTGCTTTGTCAAAGATCAGCTGGTTGTAACTATATGGCTTTATTTCTGGGGTTCTACATTCTGTTCCATTGGTCTATATGTCTACCGTTTACCAGTATAATGCTGTTTTGGTTACCATAGCCTTGTAGTATAATTTGAAATCAGGAAATGTGATGCCTCCAGATTTGTTCTTTTTGCTTACAGTTGCTTTTGCTATTTGGGCTCAATTTTTGTTCCACATGAAGTTTAGGATTGTTTTTTCTAGATCTGTAAAAAATGACATTGGTATTTTGATGGGAATTTAATCTATAAGTCATTTGGGGAAATATGGACATTTTAACAATGTTGATTCTTCCAATCCATGATCATGGGGTGTTTTTCCATTTGTCTAGTTGAATTTTGACAAAGTTGCAAAAGAAATTCAATAGAGAAAGTTAGTCTTTTCAAAAATTATGCTGCAACACTTAGAAATCCATATGCTAAAAGTTGAATTTTGACCCTTACCTCACACCATTTACAAAAACTTAAACAAAGTGGATGATAGACCTAAATACAAAACCTAAAACTATACAACTTCTAGGAGAAAAATCTGTGTGTTTTCATATATCCAAAGATTTTCTAGGTATAAAACCAAAAGTATGACCCATAAAGTAAAAACTCAATGAATTAAAGTTTTTAATACTCATTGCTGCATAACAAATTATCCCAAAAGTTAGTAATTTAAAACAATACACAGTTATTACCTCATAGTCTCTGTGGGTCAGAAGTCCAGATATGGCTTGGCAGGATCTTCTGTCTCAGAGTCTCTCTCAAGGCTGCTCAAAGTATTGGCCAGGGCTGGAGTTTTATCTGAAGGCACAACCAAGGAAGAAGTGGTTTTTGGCAGAATTTGGTTTGTGGAGGGCTTTTGGCTGGAGGGCCTCTGTTCTGAACTGGCTGTTGACCAGAGGCTGTTCTCAGTTTCTTAACACTCGGGCCTCACTAACAGGACTGCTTGTTTCATCAAACTGTGCAAGCCAGGAAGGCAATAGGGAGAGTCTACCAGCAAGACAAAAGTTACAATCTTATGTAACATAATCACAAAGTGACATCCCATCATCATTCTTGTATCTTATTGGTTAGAAACAAGTCATAGATCTTGCCCACACTCAAGGAGAGGGATTGCACAAGGGCGTGAATACCAAGAGCCTGGGATCACTGGAGGTTGTCTTAAAGTCTGCCTCAGACTTCAAAGTGAAAGAGTGATGTTCTTTGAAAGAGACTGTTAAGCGAATGAAAAGACAAGCTATAGACTTAGAGGAAATATTTGTGAAACACATGTCTCATACAGACTTGTACCTCTGCATACATAAAAAATAAGAACAACCAATTTTTAAAATGGACAAAATTAATTCACATTGTATGCCTGTATCAAAACATCACATGTACCCTATAAAGATATAAAACTATTATGTATCCATAATAATTAAAAAGAAAAAAGAAAAAACTGGACAAAAGAGTGAATAGATATTTAACCAAGAGTGACAAAGAAGTGCATAAAAAGGTGTTCAACATCATTAATCATTAGGAAAATACAAACTAAAACCACAATGGGATGGATACTGCTGCACTCTTATTAGTATGGCTAAACTTTAAAACAACAGCAACAAAAACCTATAGCAAATACTGGCAAGTATATAAAGCAACTGGAACTTTTACTATGTGGATGATAAAAATGCAAAATGGTGCAGCCACTTTGAAAAACAGTTTGGCAGCTTCTTATAAAGCTAAACACATACTTATATTGTGTGCAGGACAGGGTGAACTCTGCAGGCCTGGGTTGCTCAAATCTTGCATATTCCCAAAGTCTTCAGGGTGGTCATTGGTCCAGCTTCTGGGAGATGACCTCTGAGATCTTGGCCACTCCTGCCTGATAAGAGTGTCCTTGTGTGCTTCTTGAGGGATGGGATCCTAGAAGCTGAGGTCAGTCACATGGGTGCTGCATGCCCACATGACTAACCCCCAATAAAAATCTTGGCCATCAAAGTTCAGGTGAGCTTCCCTGGGTGGCAACACTGGGAAAATTAAAGGCCATCTTTGAGAGTCCACTGGGAGAGGACAACTGGAAACTTCTTCCTGGTTTCTCCTGGACTCCACCCTATGAGCTTTTATCTTTGGCTGATTTCAATCTGTATCTTTCACTGTAATAAACTGTAATCTTGTTTTAACAACTTTTCTGAATCTTGTGAGTCCTTCTAGCAAATCCTCAAGCCTGAGGGTTGCCTTGGGGACCACCAGCACTCCATAGGGTCCACCTATACTTCACTCATCTGGGTGGGCCCACATTTCCTGTATGAAACAGGACCCATATTTCACTCCTACGTGGGAAAATGTGAAAATATATCTTCTAACAAAAACCTATATGTGAATATTTATAAGGGTCTTAGTCATGAAATCATCAAAAATTGGAAATAATAGAAATGTTCTTCACCTCATGAATGGATAAATAAATTGCGGTTCACCTATACAAGGCAATACTGCTCAATAATAAAAAGGAGTGAACTTCTGGCCAAAGTGGAAGAAATAAAATAAAGGAAAAAAAAAAAAGGAATGAATTGATGAGACACAAAACCACCTGCATGAATCTCAAAAGCGTTATGCTAAGTGAAAGGAGGCAGATTCAACAGACTACATACTTAATAATTCCATACATATGGCACTTTTAAAAAGATGAACTTTCTGGGAATAATTGAAATATTCTATGTCTTGAATGTGATGACATAGCTGTATGTGTTTGTCAAAATTCATTGAACTATTCACTAAAAATGGTGAATTTTATTGTTTGTAAATTATACCTCCATAAACCTAACTTAAAAAAAAAATAGCAATGACTTGGAAATTTCTGGAAATCAAATAACCTAGAAATTTGTCAAAAGATTTTTCTCCTGCCTCTGGGCTTATTATGCCAAGTACCTTATTGCATAATGTTATGTCGTGACATCCATTTCAGTCCTCCGTGAGATTTTTCTTTCTTTTTCTTTTGTTTTAGCAGATCTACCCCGTAATACTTATTTAACTTTTAAATTTTATTCATATGAAAGAGTATATATAATGGAGATGTAACTTATGAAGCTCAATATTAAAATGAACTCCTTTGAACCGCCCGTCCAACTTAAGAATTAGAACATTTTCCACGTTGTTGAAGCTGCCCTTTTGACTTTACTCCCCTGCCGGCCTGAGCTTTATCAGACACTTGCTTTGCTCTTTCTAAATAGTTTTCCTAGATAGTAGAATTCCCTTATAGCATATTGTTTAGTGTCCTTGGTTTTGAGTTGTGTAAAATGGGATTATGCTATATGTAGATTGTGTCAGCCAAGATCTCTCCAGAAAACAGAAGCCCATTCTTCTGGTTCAAATGAATGATTATATTGAAGAGACTACAACTGTGGCCAAAGTTAAGGGAACCATCGAGGTGCCATTGAAGCTCCTAGGGACTAGCAGCTGTGGAAAGCCTTGACCACCCTAGGTCTGATGGCGCCAGGGAGCACACCTGTTACCAGCTGCCCTGAGAGCTGGGTCACTGGGTCACTGGCTTAGGAGCGCCCGACAGGACCCGCAGTTGTGCAGGGGATCACAGCTGCTCCAGCGCATGAGTGAGCAAGGAAGAAATACTCCTAATTTCTCTTTCTTTTGCTCTGTGCTGTCCTGCCAGTGTCTCCTATCGGGGGATCTGGCTGAAACGCAGCCACAGGAAGGCTCTAGTACAGCAGTCAGTTGCATTCAGCATCCCGGGACACGGCCCAGACTGTGGAGGACAGATGGTGATCTGGTGGAGGTAGAAGCAACTTCTGTCAATATTTTTTCACTGAATACACAATTGTTTCTTAGGTTCCTCCTTGTTGTGTGTGGCTGTGGTCGATTGATTTTTAAGTACTCTTTAACATGCCATTGGGTGGCTAGACCATCATTTATTAATCCATTCCTTTGTGGATGCACATCTGGGTTTTTTCTAGTTTTTTACAATTATGAACAATGAATGCTGCTATGAAGACTTCTGAGACAATGGAAAGAGGTCTTTGCCTGCAACCCAGAGTCTCATCAAAGGTGGGAGGTATCGTGTGCTTTTCACAACCTTTCCTGGGACAGACGTGACTTAGTGACCCAATCGGGTCACCTCACCTCACTCCATGTGAAGTGGCAAGACAACTGATTTTGTTTTTTATTGTGATAAAATATATATAATGTAAAATTTACCATTTTAACCATTTTTAGTGTATGATTCAGTGGTATTACATATGTTCACAGGACAACTGGTTTTTTAGTAATTGAACAGCTAACGAGCATGATTTTTTTTTTTTTTTTTTTTGAGACAGAGTCTCGCTTTGTTTCCTGGGCTAGAGTGCCATGGCATCAGCCTAGCTCACAGCAACCTCAAACTCCTGGGCTTAAGCAATCTTCTTGCCTTAGCCTCCCGGGTAGCTGGGACTACAGGCATGCGCCACCATGCCCGGCTAATTTTTTCTGTTGTTAGTAGAGATGGGGCCTCACTCTTGCTCAGGCTGGTCTCAAACTCCTAAGCTCAAGTGATCCTCCCTCCTTGGCCTCCCAGAGTGCTAGGATTGCAGGCGTGAGCCACCGAGTCCGGCCCCGGAATGATTTTTAAACCAAGATTTCTCCCACAAATTTTACGTACATGTATGTTCCATTTGTCACAATCTCTTGTTTTATATATAAGAAAGGTACTCACAGTTCTTGGTGGAATTTACTTGAGAATGAAAGCACAAGTTTTTATTTTTATGTTTTTTCCCCTAAGGGGACCTCAAAATTTTAAAGGTATAGTGAATGCAAAAAAATGCCTTATGAAGCAGAAGTTGATGATGTTAATTTTGTCAGTCTCTTACTGAGAGGCATTTAGGCTATTTTCAGTTTCCACCATTACAAACAATTCTGCCATCAACACTCCTATCTCCGCCTCCTGTTCGTTCTTGAATTTCTTTAGGGTAGACACTGAAAAATGGCATTGCTAGGACATGGGAAATACTACATTTTAATTGAATAAACACTGCCAAATTCCCCTGTCAATTCTTAAAACTTCTAAAATAGTTAGATTAGGAACCTAATATCTCAGTCATTTTCCAGAGCCCAGAAGATCTCAAAGCATGTTTGGGCAGGTGTTCCTGAAATATGTCATTTAAGTCATGTCTCTCCCAAGCTTGCTTGAGTAACTGGTACACAAATCTTTCCCAATTTGATTCACTCAGCAAGTGTTATTGAATGTCTGCTGTGTGCTGGTGCTGCTCCCAGCTCTGAGGATGCGGAGACAAGTCCCTCCCTTCCATCAGGAGGAGGTGGTCTCGCTGTTGTGAACTCGGGCTGCTCTCACAGGTGCCTGATCCGTGATAGGAACACAGCACATATGTGTGCATGCTGGCCTTTTTTAAGCAAGATGGTTTTTCTTGGTTCTCTGGCTATAACAGAAAGTTTTCCTATTAATAGCAGGCAAATTTTTAACTTTCTACAAATATACCATCTTCAATTTAGTCCATAATTATGGAAATTCAGGAGCTCAAAATTGTACCATAGTTACCTGAGATAAATGAAAACGTTCCCACAGAAGACCCTTTGTACCAGGATGTTCATTGTGGCTTTATTCCTATTAGCCAAAAAATGGATACAGCTCAGATGTCCATCAATAGGAGAATGGAGAAACAAATTATGGTATATTCAGCACTCAAAAGGAACGGACGACTGATACATGCAAATAGCATGGATGAAGCTCAAAAACATTATTCTGAGTGAAAGAAGAGTGTGTATCATATGACTCCATTTACATGAAGTTCTAAAACAGGCAAAACTAATATATGGGCCCAGCAGAATGGTTCCCACAAAGAAGGATGGCAAGAAGAAGGGCCATGCTGCCATCAACAAGGTGGTGACCCGACACTACACCAACAACATTCACAACTGCATCTATAAAGTGGGCTTCAATAAGTGTGCCCCTCGGGCACTCAAAGAGATCTGAAAATTTTCCATGAAGGAGGTGGGGCCTTCAGATGTGCACATTGATACAATGCTCAACAAAGCTGTCTGGGCCAAAGGAATAATGAATGTCCCACATGTGTGGTTGTCCAGAAAATGTAATGAGGGTGTAATGAGGATGAAGACTCACCAGACAAGCTCTATACTTTTGTTACCTATGTACCTGTTACCACTTTCAAAAAGCTACAGTCAACGTGGATGAGAACTAACCGATGATTGTCAGATACATCAAATAAAGATATAAAACCACAAACAAAACCCCTAATATGTGGTGGAAAAGTGAAGCTACCAGGGATTCAGGCAGGGATCAAGTGGGAAGGGGCATGAGGGGACCCTCTTGGGTGATGGTGAGTTTCTGTATCTTGATGGGTGGTTGTGGTACACAGGTGCATCTCATAAAACAGGAAACTGGAGATTTGTGCATTTCATCAGATGCAAATTTTACCTCCAAAAGTAAAAAATAGAACCATAAACAAATATTGAACTTTAATTAATAATGTGCATGCTGAAGCATTAGGGGGAAGTGTACTAATGCCTGCAACTTATTTTAAAATAAATGAAAAAAATAAGGTGGATTGATGGAGGAATGGGTAGACAGATAGAAAGATATGAAACAAAGCAACTATTATAAAATCATAAATTGTAGAGTCTAGCTGGTCTCACTCTGTCACCCAGGCTGGAGTTCAGTGGCATCATCATAGCTCACTGCAGCTTCCAACTCCTGGGCTCAGGTGATCCTCCTGCCTCAGCCTCCCGAGTAGCTACAATTATAGGTGCGACTGTAGGACTATAGGTGAGCCACCATCTATAGTGGCATGAGCCATCATGCCAAGCTTTAACTAATCTTTTATTGGAAGGTTAAAATTTAGGCAGATAAAACTCAATTCAAATTCTTTGCCGTGTAGCTTTCTAGTTGGTCACTTTTTTTTTTTTTAAAGAAGCCTCTTCCCGACATTGTGCAGCAGGAGATTAAAAAAGAAAGTCTTTGGAGACTCAAATGCCTCATCTCATCCTTAGCCGTGGTAAAGCCCTTTCACAGCTTTTTATCAGTCTAAGTGAAGACTGTCTTTCTCTGTGAGAGGGACTTTTTCCCGGAGGAATTTAGGGAAGGGTAGAGGAGGGGCAGGGAGCGTAGGACAGTAAAGAGATTGGAACAGACTCTTCTCAAGTGGCCTCCATCTCCCTGAATGCCTCCCAACTCATCCTTTACAACATTTTTGTGGATACTCGAAGAACCTTTCAACCGAAAGGAGCTCTGACAGAGCAGATAGCTGAGCCATCCATATTCGAATGCAGAGGGCACACTGCAGTTTAATTACAAACTGTTCTTGCAACACACTACTCCTCTTACCTGCAAAAGCAAGGATCATCAAGGGTTGACTGAAAAGATGTTTTCCAGAAACTCAGGACGTATCTGTAGATTAGTGATGCTGCTGAAACAGGTGCTTTCACATCACCTGCAACTCAGTTCGGTGATCTGAGTCAGGTATCCTGCCCTTCACCGTGTCCGATACTCTGATTCTTGGACAGCTGAGGGGTTGAAATTACTCCAGAGAAGGTCCAAATTCATTCTGTTCAGGACCTCCACACCCACTGAGGGATGTGCCCAATTCACTTAAAAAGGGAACTTTTCTCTTGACTTTTTTTTTGAGGAGCTCTAAGCTCAGGTCTCAGCTCTAAACTGAAAAAAATGGTCCCAACCTGAATTTCTTTTTCTCTCCTTGGTTTCAAAATTTTTAACAAAATTATTATATCCTTGTTTTAATAAATTCAAATCATATAGACATAAACACATTTAAAAGTTTAAATTCCCTTCCTACCCATGGCTCCCCCTCAGCGAATCCCACTCCCTGGGAAAAACCATGGTTAAGAGTTTGGTAGTGGCCTCACAGAGCTTCTCCTACACTACATACACACAGATGGGCTTATTTTATGCTCATACAAATATATTTATGCCAGTGGAATTGTCTTGTGCCTATAGCTTTGCAACAGGTGTTTCTGACCTAGCCGTGTATTCTAGATCTCTTTTCACGTCAACATCTACAGTCTGTTGTCTTCTTTTTAGCCACATGCTATCCCATAGTATGAATAATATGATGATAATCCATTGTTGGATATTTGGACACTATAGAAATTATATTACATTGAATGTTCTTGTACATATGCCCTATGCAATTATTGAGTAGATTCTTAAAAATAAATTATGAGGTCAAAGTATATACTAGTTAAGGTTCTTCAGAGAAACAGAACCAATAGGGTGTATATTTATGTAGAGAGAGATTTATTTTGAGGAATTGGCTCACATGATTATGGAAGCTAGCAAAATCTACAGTGCAAGTCCAAAGACCAGCAGGCTATAGACCCAGGAGAGAACTAATGTTGAAGTTCAAGTCTGAAAGCCATTTGCTATGGGATTCCCTCTTGCTCAAGGGAGGTCAGTCTTTTGTTCTATTCAGGCCTTTAACTGACTGGATGAAATTCATCCACATAATAGACGGCAACCTGCTTTACTCAAAATCTATTGATTTAAATGTTAACCTCATCCAAAAACACCCTCACAGAAATATCCAGAATAATGGTTGGCCACATATCTGGACACCATGGAACAGCCAACCTGACACATAAAATTAACCATCACAAGTATGTTCATTTAAAATTTTGATAAATGCTACCAAATTTCCCTCTTTTTTTTTAATTTTTTTAATTTTTTATTTTTTTTTTATTTTTGTTGATTCTTGCCTTTTTCCACATGTTCTGAATCAAATTTCCCTCTTAAAAGATCATTCCCAGCAAGCATATAGGCATGCCCTTAACCTATGTCCTTACCAACATGAAATGTTATTTTTTGTAACTTTTACCAAGCCAATAGGCAAAAATGGTATCTCTGTTGTTTTAATTTGCACTTTTTATCACTAATGTAGTTAAAATTTTTTTTATGGAAAACAATTTGTTAATGAAGATGTGAAGAAATTAGAACCTTTGTGCATTGCTGGTGGGAATGTAAAATGGTACAGACACTATGGAAAATAATATGGTGATTCCTCAAAAATTAAGCATAGATTTACCATTTGATCCATCAATTCTACTTCTGGGTATATGCCCCAAAGAACTGAAAGACACAAACAGATATTTGTATACCCATGTTCATAGCAGCATTGTTCACAGTGGACAAAAGATGAAAACAATCCAAATGTCTGCCAACAGATGAATGGATAAACAAAATGTGTATACATAAATGAAGTATAATTCAGCCTTAAAAAAGAAGGAAATCCTGACATATGCTACAATATGGATAAACCTTGGAAACATTATGCTGAGTGAAATAAGCCAGATATAAAAGGACAAATACTGTATGATTCCATTTGTCTGAGGTCCCTAGAGCAATAAAGTTCATAGAAACAGAAAGTAGAATGGTGGGTGCCAGGGACTGGAAGGAAGCAGGAATGGAGAGTTGGTGTTTCATGGGGACAGAGTTTCAGTTTGGGAAGATGAAAAAGTTCTGGAAATGGATGGTGGTGATGGTTGTACAACAATGTGAATGTACTTAATACCAATGGACTGCACATTTAGCAATGGTTAAAATGGTAAATTCTATGTTACATATATTTTACCACAATAGAAAAATATTTTTAAAATTTATATTTCTTTTGTGAATTCTTTTCATATCATTTGCTCATATTTCTATTGTATTCTTTTTCATATTGACTGTAGGAATTCATTCAATAGTTTGGACATTTAACTCTTTGTTACCTGTGTTGCAAGTATTTTCTCCCAATCTAACATTTCTCAGGTGTTTGTTAAATAGAACCATATAAAGCTGGGTGAAGTGGCAAGCATCTGTAGTCCTAGCTACTCGGGAAGCTGAGGCAGGAGAATCACTTGAACCCAGGAGTGTTTTGAGGCTGCAGTGTGCTATGATCGTGCCTGTGAATAGCCACTGCTCTCAAGCCTCGGCAACAAAGTGAGACCCCATCTCTAAAAAAAATAAAATAAAATATTTAAGTTTAAAATGTTCTGAAGTACAACACTCAGACTTTTTCTTTATGGCTTCTGAATGTATTACCTTGGAGAGGAAGGAAGGCCTTCTCCACTTCATAACTATTCTCCAGACCAGGCATGGTGGCTCACGCCTGTAATCCCAGCACTTTAGGATGCTGAGCCAGGAGGATCACTTGAGGTCAGGACTTTGAGACTAGGCTGGGCAGCATAGTGAGACCCCATCTCTACAAAAAGTAAAAACTATTCTCCTGTTCTTTCCTCTGGTACTTTTAGAGTTTTTCTACATTTGGGTTTTTAAATCTGTTCCTGTATGTGGTGTGAAGCAGAGATCTAATTTGTATTTTCTTAAATCGATAGCCAATTGGACTGAAACTCTTTTTTGAATGGTCTCTTCCTCAGTGATTTGAAATGCCACCTTTATTATGTATTAAATCTGTTTTGACCTAGTCTATTTCATTGATGTTTTTGTCTATTCCTGCTCTAAAATCACATTGCTTTTATTACTGTAGTTTTATAGGACCTTTTGATACCTGGCAGGGTAAATCTCCTCTTATTCATATTCATTTATCAAAAAATCCTTGGCTAGTCTCAGTTTTCTCTTTCAGATGAATTTTAGAACCAGCTTTTCAATTTCCAGTGGAAATTCTACTTGGATTCTGATTGGTATTGCATTACATTTTTATTAATAGATAGAAAGAACTGACACCCTTAAATATTGACTCTTCTTTAGGAACATTGTGTGTTTCTTATTTATTCAGATCTTCTTTTATGTCAAAGACTCTTGTCAGCCAGTGTGGTGGCATGTGCCTGTGGTCCCAGCTATTCAGGAGGCTAAGGCAGGAGGCTAAGGATTACTTGAGCCCAGGAGTTCGAGGCTGTAGTGAGCCAGGATGATGCCACTGCACTCCAGCCTGGATGACACAGCGAGTCCCATCTCCAGAAGAAAAAAAAAAGACTGTAGTCAATTCATATTTTTCTTTGTAGAGAAAAATGCTCATTTTTGATGCTGACCAAAAAACCATGTTGAGACCCAGAAATGTGGGACAGCAGTGTACTCTTTTGGCACATTCTCCAGCCTCCACTTATCCTGGTATCTAAGAGACCAATTTATTCTTATTAGTGCAATTAAATTTATTGAATTTAATATTTCATATGCATTGGTTTCAAAGATAAATGAAATAAGAAGTGAAGCAGAAAGTGAGAAATCATGCAATGACCATTAAAGCTATCTTTTAATATATTTCTTTTAGGCCGAGTGCGGTGGCTCACGCCTTAAACCTAGCACTCTGGGAGGCCGAGGAGGGCGGATTGTTTGAGCTCAGGAGTTCAAGACCAGCCTGAGCAAGAGCGAGACCCCGTCTCTACTAAAAATAGAAAGAAATTATATGAACAGCTAAAAATATATATATAGAAAAAATTAGCCGGGCATGGTGGCGCATGCCTGTAGTCCCAGCTACTGGGGAGGCTGAGGCAGGAGGATTGCTTGAGCCCAGGAGTTTGAGGTTGCTGTGAGCTAGGCTGACGCCACAGCACTCACTCTAGCCCTGGCAACAGAGTGAGACTCTGTCTCAAAAAAAAAAAAAAAAAAAAAAAAATATATATATATATATATATATATATATATATTTCTTTTGAAAACCCAAATCAGCACTGGTGGGAATTACAGTCTTGCACATTTTAATATGCAGCCGTATCTTTACATAGAAATATCCAAGCATACAAGACTCTTAACTTTTCTTCTCTATGAATCATGCATAACAGATTAGTGTATTTTAAAATTCTTATATATAATTTGAATTTATGATCACTAGTCTTCATATATTTTTAACTAGAATTTTCAAAGGGTAACTGCTTTCAGAGATAAAATTTAAATATTATTTGCACTTATGAATTAAACCTAAAACAACAGTTAATCTTTACAGTTAAAGATGTAAGAAAGCACTTAGGGGCTTAACAAAAGCCATATTCTAACAAAATACCTACAGCCAGACCTTGCAAGTGAGAGTTCTCCATTAGAATGCTCAATTTAAGGTTAAATTAAGTGTAGTTTTAAAGGCTTTCCTCAATAATATATATTGTAAAGGGGGGTAAAATCTGCCAGGAATCTAGATATTGTAAGCTCTGAAAATCACCCAGGAAGAGAAGCAAACGTTTCTTGAGTACTACCTGCCGGCCACTGCATTATCCACTCTGACCCTCGGAGAAAGTATTATCACAGCTCCAGTTAAGCCCTATTACTATGTCCTTAGCCCTTTCTGTGGCAAGGTCATATCATTTGCAAATGAGAGGCAGTGGAATGGAGCAGATGTGCCACTCTCTAACGCAGATCTGCATTTACACCATATCCAGAGCATCTCGGGTCCCTGTGCAACCTCAATTCCTTCCATCCTTAATCACAGCACTACATATTTCCACACCCTCAGAAAAATCTCAAACATCCAAAGATTTTTGTGGAATCAGCATCTGTATGGGAATATTCGATTCTAAAGGTAGGACTAGCCACGTTGGAATTTTAAAAAAAATAGCAGCTTCTTGTTAAATCGAATCTGTATCCAACCCTGACAAAATGTGTCAAACTCCAAAGTTAGATGAACATTTTTTTCCTCCTAATACAAATATTTTTTCTTCTGTATTTTTCCTCTTTTAATTTTATATTTACGCATACTATTTTTAAAATACCCATTCTTATTTGATTCAAAAAATATGGATGGGGTGGGATTGGCAATGGGTGGTTGGCTCCTGGGACTGGCTGACTGGTACAAGGGGCTTTGGTATACTGTACTGCTTTGGGGCCTGGGCAATATGATTCCTAAGGAAGAGTTATTATAAAAACCGTAATGGCCAAATTAAGGCATTGCCACAGAATGAACTATTAAGGAAGTATTAAAACATTTACAATTAAAGAAAAACCCAAATATATGTGAAGAAAACTCACTAACATGTCTAAAATAATTACTTTTGCTTCTAGGATTAAAGGGTTTCTTACCTTATATTTTTCAGAGTTTTAAAAGACATAGCCTAATTTTCACAATCTCAAAATAAAACAAATTGTTATGAATTGATGACCTACTTTCCATCACCTACTGAAACATAGTATTTAGAAACTTTCCACTGTCTTTCGATTAAGTATTTCTATTGCAAACTCATGGAACAACTGGGGATTATGATAAGCAGGTATATCTTTAGATGTACCTGTATGGATTAGTAGAGATTACTCATTTCAGTTTCACAAAGCTTGTTTTAATGGGAAAAGTCTAAATGTTTGACAAATTATATGTTCTTGAAATAAAATACTATGCAGTGCTTACAAATGCTATATAAGTACATTCATTGACATGGGAGAAAACTCACAGGGATAAAATTACAAAATAGGATGTATTAATATAACCACACCACTTTTGTACAATCATATAATCGTAGAAAAGGACCTAAGGAAAATGCACCTTTAAATACCTATTTAAATAGTTGTCTAAGTAAGTGAATTAAAGTGTGTTTAGCTTGTTTGAATTTCCTGAGTTTCTTTTCTGGTATGAACTGCTTCCCTACTTCAATTATACACACACATTTCTTGTCCCTGCACCTGCCCTCCTCTCAACTCTCACGCCAACTCCCACAAAACACTTTTCCACACACCTCCCAAATACTGCTACAACAGAGCACAATTTTCCCCTGGGGCCTCCATGATCATCGTGAATCCAGGTACTAAGTACCAAGATCTGTGCCTTAAATCCTGATTAACCCACATTTGAGACAGGTCAAGTTCAACCTTTGAGAAGCAAAGAAAAGAGAATGCAGGGTTCTTGTTAACTGGTTTTTCTAATTAACCAATTAAAGATGGATCAGTTTGTACCATTAACAAGTTATTTTCTTTATACTTTTAGGATGTCTGATATTGGTATGTCCAGCCAACCATTCTCATTGTTCAGAACTAGCTATTGAACTAGCTGTTTAAAGGGGAAGAAATTGACTTTCTGGTAAGCACTGATCTCAGAAAATACGCCTCAAAGTGGTTTACTTTTTTAAAAAGTTAATTGTTTTCCTTGACAGCTGAAGAGAACCTCCAGTTGATGGTTCATTTTATAAGATGGGAAGATGTACAGGAAAAAGGACAACGTGCAACCTTGGGGCTAGCCAACACCCGAATACTTGGTCAGATACATAACAAAGCAGGTAGGATCTTGAAGTACTTCCATTTTGACACCCTTACCTGTTACACTTTCTGAGAAAAACTAACCATTTCTTTAAACATATTAGTAGCAATGAGTTCAGAACTGAGAAAATCTTTGACTTGTAAACATTTATCACCACTCCCAGGGGTGTAGTACAACTAAACCCTGACAGATGGGTCATAGGGTTAAAATTCATTAGGTTCTTCCCTTTCCTGCTAGTTTTTAGATGTCACTTTTAACTACAAATAGACACGTGCTAGACAAATTCTGGTACCAAAAAAATTGCATAAGGGAGAGGAAATGTTTCAGTTCACTGTTTCAAATTTACATATCTAAAAACTCACCTATTCTGCCTACACCTACCAATTAAAGGCAAATTGGTTTATCTATTTCAGGCATCTGTAAAAAAATGACCCCCAACAACTAGGGCACCTGGCCTCTAGTCCTTTCCTACCAGAGGCTGTCAAAAGTTCTTTGGTGCCAGTCCATCCCACGCTGCTGTCCTTGCATTTGCTTTTTGTCTGTAGCCTCACTATTCACTATAAACTGCTCAATGGTCCTTGCAGAGATCTGTGATTCCCCTAAGACTCTGTTTAAAGCATTCTTGCCTACTAATCAGTCCATGGACAAAGTAACACATCAAGTGTAGAGAAGCCTGAATTGTTTCAAGGTCCCCCCTCTTTAGAGATAACCTTGGTGAGGTCCTTTCTCTGGTCCAGTTTTCACATTTGTCAAATCAGCAGTTGCCCTACACAACCTCTGAAGACTATTTAGAGGGCAAAATGGAAACATAACAGGGAGTATGAATTCAAATCTGGAAAAGTTTACCTCATATGAAGAGCTGATAATTATGTATTTACTTTGCTTCAGGACACTGGACCGTTTTTCCATTATTAAACCAAAAGTCACAAGCAACTTCAAAGGACATGGACATTCAAGTACAGTGATGCACAGAGTATCTTTTCAGTAAACAATGAACAGCATATACGATGGTCCCATAATACTGTGGTTTCTTTGTACTTTTTCT
>CM052436.1:4268506-4305477 GCA_028533085.1 Varecia variegata | reverse complement strand
ATAGGATTGTTCTGGACTGTTGGATTCAGCAGCTTCTGTGTTACCACAGTCCCAGGTCCTCTTTTCTTTTTTGTTGTGCCTCTCCGAGTTGGTTTCATCCTCAGTCTGGAAGTGAAATTCTAGGTGTCTTATCCAGATTACAGCATCCAGACAAAGAATGTCTCTCTTCCCAGAGCCTCAGCTGATTTCCTTACTCATTGTTCAGAATTTGGTCACATTCAAGGGGTCTGGGATACCCTGTGACCATATCAGGGCCAGCTCTGGCTTCGGAGAGAGTGGATGCCTGAACAAAATGAAGGCTCTGTCTGGAAGGACAAGGAGAGGCTGACGAGGCTGGGATTCAGCAGTGTCCAGCAGGCTGTGCAGATGGGGAGCCATTTTCCCAGTTCAGGGTACAGGGGAGTTGAGGAGAAGCAAGTGGGTTTGGTCTTGTCATATTGACTTCCAAGTGTTTGGGGAACACCCAGGGTCCAGCAGGCAGTTGAATCTACAGGGGTGAGGGGGAAGGAAATATTTGAAAGAAGAGATGTTCGGGTGAGAGCTAAAGCCACAGGCATGAGTCAAATAGGGAATATAAAGTGTCTACAATGTTGGCAACTGGGGATGTCACCCATTGTCCTGATGAAGCAGTTTCAGTGAATGGCAGGGCAGAAACCAGGCTGAAGTTAGAGTAGATGGGAAGGGAAGAAATGGAAACAGTTCCAGACTCCGCTGTGCTGTGCTGTACCTTACTGTGTCCCAAGAAGCCCAGTCTCTGAGCTGGTTTGTCCACGTGGTGAAGATGGAGGACAAATGAGTGTTGGTGTAAGCCAAGGGGAAGGTAGGAAGGGAGCTGATGGTCAGGAGGCTTGTGTGCTTAGTGTTAACCACTGTTGCATTTCCAAGCTGCTGCAGAAGGCGGAGGAGCAAGGGATGCAATGAGAGCACAAGCACAGTGCTCGGAACAGCTGTCCAGCACCACCACGAGTCGGTCAGGAACACCAGAACACACCGTGCAGCATGTGTCCAGCCTGTTGCAAACTTTATGGATAATGACTGTATAATTAATTGTTACTAGATAAGATTATTGGGATTTCTGTTATTACAAGGTTTTCCTTCTAGCTGTCCATACTACTTGTTATTTCAGAAAGCACATTAAGCTAGTCAGCAGTTAGTCACATTATTTTTTCCTGCTCACAAATGAAGCCTGGCTTTCCAAACAGGGAGGGGAAGGGCGCCGTGCTTCCCTCCCAGATCGCTCAGCTGTTGTGGCTTCAGAGGAGAATCACTCCCTCAGAGGAGGAATTACTATTCAAGACTTGAACAAAAAAAACTCAAAACAAAACAAAAACCCCCACAAAACCTCCCATGTTAAGGGGCACTTGTTCTAACTGACGCTTGCAATCACATGAAGAAGTTAAAGGTCTCCCTGGCTCACCTGAACTGTAAAAGCAGAGGCGGTGGTATAGACACGTTTACCAGACACGGTTTGAGGGATGCCCCGTTCATCAACTTGGAGGAGAAAGCCGTTTTAAGTTTGATTAGACGTTGCCCCACATCTGCGGTTTGGAGTGTTGGTCAGAATAACAATTAAAAGCAGAAAAATATTCTCTTAATGCTGCTTTTACATTTTTCAAATTAAAAAAAAGATTCATTTCTGAATCCTTTCTCAGAAGCATTGTAACAAAGTTCACTCTGTTGTAACCTTGTTTAAGGGAAAAATGGGAAAAAGGGAATACTATGTGACTTTTATTATAGTTAAATGATATAAAATGTTATTCCCATATGAATGACTTCTCATTTTTCTCTTTTTGGAGAAATCAAACACAACTTAGCTAGCAAAAACAGATGAGTCATACATTTTCCTGATTATTGAACATCAGTGCGGTCTAACTCTATTTTGTGACTTAATGTCTTCATTATCACATGATTTTGCATCATCATCCACTGCTTGTATTGATCAGACTTGCACGTTGCAGAGTGCTCTTTCAGTGGTACCACGCCATGTGATCAGCTCACCACTCTGAACTGCGTGTGAAATACCATACATTTAGGTTTGATCTATAAAACAAAATGGCTTTCTCATTATTGAAATGTACCTGTCCTGTTGGCTGAACCAGCAAAGTTATTCTTTCCATTAATAGCTCTGAATGGGATGAGAGATCTTAGACTTGTAGATTCATCTATTTTATTTGTTTGTGTGTGTGTGTGTGTGTGTGTGTGTGGTTTTTTTTTTTTTTTTTGAGTAATTTTAAGATTCTTGGTGAAACAATGTGGAACATTCTAGTGCTCTCTCATCTCTGAGCCAACTTTAGAAAAGAGGAGAATTGCCTCTTCAGTGTATTAGTAGTGAGCTCATGGCTGGGGGCCTAGGGGAGGAAATCAGAAGGTTGCATTTTTCTCTTTTTCTTCTCAAGTTTTGTAACATAGACCCATTAATCAGCCTAGTGTATTTTTCCATGGGAGTGAGATGAAAAGAATGAAGTATATGAAATCCTTTGTTAATCTTGCATGTTAATCTTCCACATTAGATCAGGTGCCTCTATACTTAATAGCATCCCATACTACTTTTTGGAAAAAAGTCCTAAATAATACACATACCATGCTTATTTCATGCATGGTTCTCCTTTATATTATTTACTAACAATATATCAGACAAGCATCCATAAACCTATCATCCAACTTGGAGCTAGAACATGGACAGTTACCTAGATAAATTTGTGTGTCTTCCAAGATCACAGCACTAGCAGAAAAAAACTTATGTGTCCCTTTGAAATACTTTGCTTGCTTGTGACTATTTATAGTACTTATAGTTATTTGTTTAGTTAAGCCCTAAGAGAACAAAGACTGGGGGACATTTAGTTCACCACCATATTTCATCCTGCAGTTAGTGAAGTATCAGACACATAACAGACTTTAATATCTTTTTTTAAAAAAATGTAATCTGGTAAAAAAAACACTTATAAAATTTACCATCTTAACCACTTTTAAGTGTACAGTGCAGTAGTGCAACTGTATTCACATTGTTGTGCAACAGATCTCCGGAACTTTCTCATCTTGCAAAATGGAAACTCTGTACCCATTAAACAACTTCCCATATCCCCACACGCCTAGTCCCTGATGACCACTACTCTACTTTCTGTTTCTGAGTTTGACTATTTTAGATCCTTCATATAAGTGGAAACATACAGTATTTGTCTTTTTGTGACTGGTATATTTCACTTAGCATAATGTCCTCAAAGTTCATCCGTGTTGCAGCGTGTGTCAGAATTCCCTTCCTGTTTAACGCTGGATGATAGTCCACTGTGTGGATAGACCACATTTTGTTTATCCATTCACTTGCCAATGGACACTTGGGGTGCTTCCACTTCTTGGCTAGTGTGAATAATGCTGCTGTGAACGAGGTGTGCAACATCTCTTTTTGAGGCCTCACTTTCATTTCCTTTGGATATATACCCAGAAGTGAGATTGCTGTATCATATGGAAGTTCCATTTTTAACTTTTTGAAGAACCATCATCCAATTTTTCATACCTTTTATAATCCTTTTTTTTTTTTTTTGAGACATAGTCTCACCCTGTTGCCTGGGCTAGAGTGCAATGGCATCATCAGAGCTCACTGCAATCTCAAACTTCTGGACTCAAGTGATCCTCCTGCCTCAGCCTCCTGAGCAGCTGGGACTACAGGCGTGTGTCACCATGCCCGGTTGAATTTTCTATTTTTAGTACAGACAGGGTCTTGCTCTTGCTCAGGCTGGTTTTGAACTGCTGGCCTCAAGTGATCCTCCTGCCTCAGCCTCCCAGAGTGCTAGGATTACAGGTGTGAGCCACCATGCCCATCCTTATACCTTCTGAATAGTTGTTGATGCTATAGTCTTGACAGATCTTGGCCGGACAGGCTGGGAGCTTCTGCAGTGCTATCCCTGGAGAAGCTGAGGTAAGATGCCAGCCTCAACCAGTCTCTGGCTGGATGTTACCACTTATCAATGCTTTTTTCCCCCTTTTGTGTCAGTAAAATTCATTTTTTAAAAAGCCCAGTCACGGCCGGGCGCGGTGGCTCACGCCTGTAATCCTAGCACTCTGGGAGGCCGAGGCGGGTGGATTGTTTGAGCTCAGGAGTTCGAGACCAGCCTGAGCAAGAGCGAGACCCCGTCTCTACTAAAAATAGAAAGAAATTATATGGACAGCTAAAAATATATATAGAAAAAAAAATTAGCCGGGCATGGTGGCGCATGCCTATAGTCCCAGCTACTTGGGAGGCTGAGGCAGAAGGATCGCTTGAGCCCAGGAGTTTGAGGTTGCTGTGAGCTAAGCTGACGCCACGGCACTCACTCTAGCCCAGGCAACGGAGTGAGACTCTGTCTCAAAAAAAAAAAAAAAAAAAAAGAGCCCAGTCATGTGTGTCATAAACTCATTTTTAAAAATAACGTTTTTTCTACCTAATCTAATATGCTGACTGTGAGAGTGATCAAATTTTTTTCTGAAAATGGGATCTATTACTTTTCCTTTATGAGCATCTTAGTTTGTTCCTGCTGCTATAACGAAATACCAGAGACTGGATAATTTATAAAGGACAGACATTTATTTCCCACAGTTCTGAAGGCTGGGGAGTCCAAGAGCAAAGTGCCGGCAGGTTTGGTGTCTGGAGGGCCTGGTCTCTGCTCCCAAGATAGTGCCTTGTTGCTGCACCCTCCGGAAGGAATGAATGCTATGTCGTGGCAGCAGGGTCAGAAGGGCAAGAGAGAGACAAACTCTTTCTGAAGCCTCTTTTATGAGGGCATTAATCTGCTCATAAGGGCTCCACCCTCATTACTCAGTCACTTCCAAGAGGTCCCACCTCTTATTACCACCACAATGGGAATTGAGTTTCAACATGAATTTTGGGCAGGACACCGATTCAAACCACAGCCAGTAATGTATTAATCATACTTGTTCAGGTAGCCAGTATTACTCTTACTCTGATAGAAGAAACACCATGTTCTTTTATTTCCTAAATCGTAGTTAATCTGTCTGGGGCTCCTAAGCACTGGAGTGGCTCAATCTCAGTCCATTCCCAAATGCTCCCCTTCATTCCAGAAGAGGCCTTTCTCACTCGGCTTTGAAACTCAGTGCTGCCCTCTCTTTCTTGAGGGTTGGGAAAAGAGCTGCTAAAACATTTTAAAAGGAGCTTTTCAAATTTAAAAGCGTAAATTTCTCTTACTAATATACCCTATTACTTAAAAAGAAATCAAACAATATAGAAGTATAAAAAGGGAAAGTTAACCACTCTTGACTTTTTTTGTTGTACATGTTTCTAGATTTTTCTGGAAACTATCCATATGCATATATTGCACATATTGGACTTGGAAGGACCTAGGTTTATGTCCTGAATTTACTACTTTGTGTGACCTTGGGTAAATTACTCTCTAAACCTTGATTTTTTTTAATAAGAGCAATTTAAAAAATTAAATATTTATTTGATAACAAGTTTGAGTGGCAATGTTGGCAATGCAGATTTTTAACAAAGATCACAAAAAGTGTCCACAAAAAAGTACTGGCGCAAAGAAAATAAAGCTGAGAATCAGGCTAATAGCTGCTGATTTTAAGAAAATAGGAGGCCTGAAATCACTAAAATATAAAATGCATTAAACACTACCATCCACAGAACAGTCTTTATTATTGGTTATTTTAAAAAATATATAATTATAGTTAATTATATATTAAATTATAAATGAGTATTCTACATGAATCCCCTTTCGGAAGGCAATTCTTTCTTGCACAATAGAACATCTAATTACATTGTAAAAAGTATCCATTTTTGCTGTCAATAAAGAAAACAGTTAATGGTATTACTATAAATATCAGAAAGGCTACAAAAAAAGAAATAAAATTTATTTTTTGTATTCAAAGTGCTTTCCACATAGAGTGAAGCACTTGCCTTGTTGAACTGAATGCACAACTGGACAATGTCCTGAGTTCCAGATGCTCTTGAATGACAAGACCAGGCTTTGCAAATTGAAGACTTGAAGAAACCGTGCAATCCTCTTACTATTTGGATACTGTCATGTGACATTTACCGATGTGTCTTTCCAGAATACTATTCAAGATACTTAAGAAAAGACCAGACTTATATGATAGATATACATAAAATGAAAAGACACAAAACTGCCATGTGACACTACTCTTCGTAATGTCTGTGCTGAGCCTGTGGGGCAAGAGATAAGTATCTAAAGATTCAAAATGAATCAGCAGTACTGGGTAACAGCATAATTCTCAACTCAGAAGCTGCCTCAAGATTAAGGGCATCTTCAGTTATTGTAACAGGATAAAAAGATAATGGATTTTATTTTATTAATTGTATCCACTCACAAGGTCACCAGATGTGTAGACACAAGGACAGATTTTTATTGTGGTTTACGGTCTTTAATTGAAGTGATCATAAAGGAAATAGGTCTATTTAAAAACAGCTATTTCTATGTAGATAAGAAGTGGCTCCAGGTGGACGATTCACATTTTGAGTGGCCACTTCTGTAATCTGGGGTTTGTCTATGATTCTAGCTGTATGGTTGCCCTTCTGTACAATCCCAATAATCCATGCTTTGTGACCTTCACCATGAGGGATTTTATCTCTGCACAGAACAGGGTTGCTTGCTCACATGGTGAACAGATTCGAAGGCCTCCTGCTGTCCCTGGGCAGGTCCGTGCATGAGGCCGAGCCTGTTTCCACGGCCTTGCTCACGGCAGCCACAGCAGCCACCTTGGCCAGCACAGGTTGTAAATCACAAACAACCCCTCCTTCCCCTGCCGCTTGGCTTGGTTCTCTACCTGGCCCCAAATTCCAAAGCCTGTGATGTCCATGCCTCATGGGCATTGAGTGTGTGCATGAGTCCTGCAGCTCTTCTGTTGAGCCCTGCCATAGTCATCATTGCTTCTTGCCATGTTAACTCTACATCTTCTTGGGTGAACACTACGAGTTTAATTTTATTCATTTTTCAGGCATATCCAGCTCCTGATGCACAGCGACTGGGACTTATGTCCCCAGGGGTTTCATCAACACCAGCATGTCCCTGGCACTGCATCACCTGCATTATCTGGCATGATAAATTCACCGGGCTGGCAGACAGCCGCAGAGACTCCTTCCTAAACAATCCCGGGTTTAATACTCTTTGGCTGCCTGTTACAGATGTCCTTGTTTCCTCTGCTGCATCTTTAAAACCCTGTATAACCAGGGGCACAATTCATCCCCTTCTCTGTCAGGGATTTTATTACTGACTCCAACGAGCCTTGGCATATTGTCACATTCTGTGACCACCATTGTGTAGAGGTCACTGAAAACACTGGCACATGCTATCCTGCCCAGCACGTGCGGGTCGTCTACAATAGGATACATGTAATCTGTGGTGTTAACCAAGGAAAGGCCATCAGGCCTCAAAGGGATGACACAAGTGTCCACCCCAACGCTAAGCCTGGGCATAACGGCTCCCAGAAACTGCATATCTTGGAAGTGGTTCTCTTGTAAGGGTTCTAGCAATTTCTGCAGGACACCTTGGGGCACCTTGTAGCCTGTGTGTGCCCTTCAGTTCAGTGAATCTGGTTAGTCGGAAGCTCCTGTCCAACTCATCACTGTCCGGGTTAAAGGATTCTCATGTAGACGTGGTTCTTGGGCCCACAGTCCTCACAGCTCAGTCCTGCCTGCTCCTGGTTGGCTGGGTTCTTTTCTTTTCTTTTTTTTTAAGAGATGGGGTCTTCCTTGTTGTGCAGTGGCATGATCATAGCTCACTGTAACCTTGAACTCCTGGGCTCACGTGATCCTCCCACTTGGGCCTCCCAAAGCGCTGGGATTACAGGCCTGAGCCACCGCTCCTGGCCTGGCTGGGTTCTTTAAGGATCCACCAGCTTGCTTCATGCCCTGGGCTTCTTCCTGAAAACAGGCCACAGGCCCTAAACCTTGATTTCTTTATTTGTAAAGTGAAAATAGATAACTCATAGGGGTTCACGGTAAAATAAAGTTATTAACATTGTGCTTGACTTACAGTAAGTCCTCAATAAATGGTCAATATTGGTGTTATTACTCATAAAATGGCATCATGTGCAACACTAGACTGTAGCCCTTTTTTACTTACCAAAGTATTTTTTTTTTTTGAGACAGAGTCTCGCTCTGTCACCTGGGCTGGAGTGCTGTGGCGTCAGCCCAGCTCACAGCAACCTCAAACTCCTGGGCTCAAGCAATCCTCCTGCCTCAGCCTCCTGAGTAGCTGGGACTACAGGTGCGTGCCACCACGCCCAGCTAATTTTTTCTATTTTTAGTAGAGATAGGGTCCCACTCTTGCTCAGGCTGCTCTTGAACTCCTGAGCTCAAGCGGTCCTCCCACAGTGCTAGGATTATAGGCATGAGCTACTGCACCCAGCCCACAGTCCAGTTTAGAACATTTAAATCACCTGGAAAAGAACCCTCCTGTCCATGCATGGCCAATCTTCATCACACCCCAAGCCCCAGGCAACCACTGATCTGCACTTTCTTTTATTTAATACTATTTTAATCATTCCAAATCCCTCCTTTAATGTCAGGCAGTGCTTCCACCCAAACACACATTGTGCACACACCATAGAGAAGGAGGCTGCAGGCATCTGAGTCATGCAGGGCGTGGTGGGTACAACTCTCGAGTCCTCAATGTAGCAGTCAAGGGCCTGGAAGAAAGAGATGGTCTGTTCTTTCCTTCCCGTTTCTCTTTCCGTGGAAGAGAAAAGTTTTTAATCAGTGGAGCTGATGAGGCCCCAGGGCCTTGGAGGGTAGATTTGATTGTTCAGTATGATAAAATATGTTCAAGAAAAAAACAGCTCCCTCAACACATTTTTTAAAAAATGAATAAAAGAAAAAAGTAGCCTAGGTGTCAACCGGTTCAGTGGCTGGACCTGTACATCTAGACAGGGAAGGGGAGAGGGTGATTGCTGGGCACTGGTGTAGGTTTATGGTGGAGTAGCAGAAGATTTTCCCTGCGCTGTGAACATGTAAACATTTATATATTAATAGCTCCTTCCCCTCAGCTTGCTGTGCCGCAAGGAAGCCACTGAGAGTGAGTGACAGCTGGGCAGTGTCTGGTGAGATCGGTTATGGGGTCTAATGCAGTAAATAAAGGACCTATTTTCACATAGAGGCAAAGAAAAACCAGAAACGACTTTTATCTTACCTTTAAACTGAGACAGTCCATTCTTTACAATTACCCATAACAAATGTCTCAGGTCAAACAACATACCCTACTGGGGTTTGAAGTATAGAAAATATAATCTAGCTCTTCTCTTTCAGCCCAAGCTCTAGCTTGTCAGCAAAACTGTGGCAGAAGATTTCTCCTGGAGAGGCAGAAACACCTGTGGCGAGGAAGACAGCTACTGAAGGAATTCCAGGAGCATGGGACCGAGTTTACAGAGCTGAGTGCTGTCAGTTTCCTTTTCTACTGACAGCTTCTTCCTTTAGGGCAAACTTCCTTCTTAGGGCCTCAGAGAAGAGCAGTGTGGTCCTCCTCCTTCAGTAAACTCCAGTTCAGATCTTGGCTCTTTCATCCAGTGAAAGTCCTTCAGGATACCGATCATGTCTGCACAGCTGCTGGCCTTGGACAGAGAGATGCCATCGTCCTCTTTCGGTGAGCTGCAGGTGGCTGTGTGTTCTGGTTTGTTAACACTTGGGCCTGGCAGAACGAAGCAGGGGACTGACTGATGGAAGCTCGGGGAACTCTACCTTTATCTTTTCGGTGATGTCACTAATGACAAAGGAAGTGCTAGAGTGGAAGGAAGATGAAGATCCAAACAAGGTAGGGCAGAAGAGACATTAGAACTTCCTGCAGATAAGAAATCTGGCATTAGTGAAGCCAAAGCTGCATCAGCTGCCACTGTCTTGGCAATCTGGCTGCACAGGTGGCTGAGCTCATCTTGCAGCTCAGTGGTGCAGCTTAGGGCTGGCAGGGCTGGCTTCTTCAGGGCCAGGAGACTCTCCTAGGACTCACGGGTTGGGCACTGAGGCACTGCGCTGCATGACAATCAGAGGGCTGGGCTGCAGGGGTGTGTATCACTCCTGGCCCTCCCCATCCACAGCAATCCACCCAGTGTCAGCCAGGGCAGAGACTGGGGGTGCATCTCTCCAACTCAGGTCAGAGATGTTGGGCAAGGTCTCAAAAGTTGCCTGGAGACATGGCCTCAAGGGTAGGTTGGTCTGGATTCTTTTCACTATACTTCAAGCAGCACGATGTGGCTTGTTTTGCCAGATTGGGGTAGTAAGTCACATTGGCTTCCATTCCTGACATTTCAACAGCTCCTGCACATGAAGGACAAGGCAGCCCCAGGGCAGCTGGGGAGGAGGGAGGCGTGACTCCCTATCAGGCTCTCTTGAGGAAGGCTAGCTTTTCTTCCTTGGATTCTGGGACTCTCCAAAGGATACTTTTAAGAGAATGAAAAGACAATCCACAGGCTGGGAGAAAACATTTGCAAAACATATTGTGGATAAAGGATTTGTATTCAGAATAAACTCCAAACTATTATATAATAAGATAATAACTCAGTAAAGAAAGGAGCAAAAGTTTGAGCAGATATTTCATGAAAGAAGATGTAAGAATGGCAAATAAGGATAAAGCTTTTTTTTAAAACTTGACAGTCTAGTGTGATAGGCAGATAGTACTGGCAGCAACTTGAACCCGCCATATTCTTTTTCTTCTTCCACTGCTAAACTTGACTTAAGTCTTTTTTAAGACTAGTCAAGTGCAGTAGTGAAGAGGGGGGAAAGTAGTAGAACAAGGAGGTCAATCTGTAACTGACTGTGAACAATCAAGTGAGATAACTCACTGCCTTCGGACCAGCTGACTTAAGTCTTTAATTAAAGAATAGATTACTTCTGCATTCATCATCTGCCTCTAAAAATAGTTACAGCTCTTCTTCTAATAGACCTTCTAAAGTTTGTGTAAAGATCTTTTTTCCCTTTGTGAATTATATTCTTCAGAATAAGCAGTGTGGCTGGCTCTGTTTTCAAATCGGTGAACAAATTTGATTTTTCAAGGTAGACCATAATGTCATAGGCCATAGTCTATGGATTGTTTTTCTCATTGTAATAATAATTCCAGCACTATTTTTTTCCAAATATGTGCTACTCCAAATGATTGTCTCTCATTTTGCCTTAATTTACTACTACATGATTGGTGTGCATAGCCACTCAAATTAGCATAAGGGTAACAGGTCTAGGAATTGCTTACTGATCCCAAATTTCATTTTTTTTTTTTTTTTTGAGACAGAGTCTCACTCTGTTGCCTGGGCTAGAGTGCCATGGCATCTGCCTAGCTCACAGCAACCTCAAACTCCTGGGCTCAAGCAATCCTATTGCCTCAGCCTCCCAAGTAGCTGGGACTACAGGCATGTGCCAGCATACCCAGATAATTTTTTCTATATATATTTTTTAGTTGTCCAGCTAATTGCTTTCTATTTTTAGTAGAGACAGGGTCTCGTTCTTGCTCAGGCTGGTCTTGAACTCCTGAGCTCAAACGATCCTCCTGCCTCGGCCTCCCAGAGTGCTAGGATTACAGGCGTGAGCCACGGTGCCCTGACCCAAATTTCATTTTTAATCTTCCCAAGGTTGATAAACATTCTACTGAATTTTGCTTTATTGAACCACCTTTAAATCTAATCCTTGAAATGTTGGAATTATTACTAATAAATTGAATAAAGTTAGGTTTTGTTTACCTAGCCACAGGACTGTTTCATCTTTGATGGCTTTTTTTTTTTTTTTTTTGGTGGTTAGAGAGCAGTGTCATCATGGTAGCTCACTGCAACCTCAAACTCCTGGGCTCAAATGATCCTCCTGCCTCAGCCTCCCTAGTAGCTGGGACTACAGGCACGTGCCACCATGCCCGGCTCATTTTTTTTCTATTTTTAGTCACCTGGCTAATTTTTTTCTATTTTTATTAGAGATGGGGTCTTACTCTTGCTCAGGCTGGTCTCAAACTCCCAACCTCAAGTGATCCTACCACCTTGGCTTCCCAGAGTGCTAGGATTACAGGCACCCCATTTGAACTTTTTTTTAGAGACTCCTGAGTCTCTGGCATGTGCCCCATGTCCCGTTTCTCAGGTCAGGCTGAGGCGTGGCATGAGCCTTAACTCATCTAACAGTTATTGAATTCATCTGATGTTATTTTGGCCAATGGTGCTTAGAAGTTCATGGCCTCCCTCTGACATTCAATACTGAGTTCACTAATAAACTGGTAACAGCCTTCTTGCCTGTGGAGTTGCTCTTGCTACCATCTTGGTTGATTTTCACAAAGACGCTGGTATTTACAGTAGGCAGAATAATGTCCCGCACCACCAAATGTCCACATCCTAATCCCCAGAACCTACGAATATGTTACTTTTCATGGCAAATGGACTTAGCAGATGTGATTAAATTAAAAATTTTAAATGGGGAGATTGTCCTGGTTTAGCCACATGGGGCCAGTGTAATCACAAAGGTTCTTATAGAGTGAAAGAGGGAAGCCCTAGAGTCAGAGAAGATGTTACAATGGAAGCAGAGGTCAGAGTGGTGTGGCTGCTGTGTTTGAAGATGGAAGAGGGCCACAGACGAGCTCTAGAAGGTGGAAAAGCAAGGAAATGAATACTCCCTGGCACCTCCTGAAGGAAGGCAACCTTGTCCACACTTTTATTTTTAGCCCCCTAAGACCCATTTCAGATACCTGATCTCCAGAACTGTAAGATAATAAATTTGTGTTATTTTAAGCCACGAAGTTTGTGGTAATTTGTTACAGCAGCGTTAAGAAATAGTCTTAGGCTGGGTGCGGCAGTGGCTCATATCTGTAATCCTGGCACTTTGGGAGGCTGAGGTGGGAGGATCAGTTGAGGCCAGGAGTTTGAGGCTGCAGTGAGCTATGATCGCACCACTGCTCTCCAGCCTGGGCAACAGAGTGAGACTCTGTCTCTAAAAACAAAACAAAAACAAGAAATAGCCTGGAAAGGAAGGCTATGGAGGAGAGGCAAAAAGGGGAAGAAACAGTCTTGTTATGCTTCATTTTCCTCTTAACCTGTACTAGATCTAGATTGATTCATACTGAAATATCCTGGTTTCCATATTTCCTTTATATATGTTAATAGAAGAATTCAGCCTTCAATTGTTGGTGCTTTTTTTGGGTGCTGCCCAAAGGAAGCAATAGGAGAGAGCTGAGTTATTCAAATTGGTTTGCCTCTGAAGCCCAGGTACTGCTGTTTCTCTCTCACCACTTCTCCACAGTAAAGGAAATTCTCCAGTGTTTTTTGTCAGATTTTTGCTGCACCCATAATTGAGTGATCCTTCTCCTGAGGATATGTGGCAGTGGAGTGTGGTGTGGTGGTGGGGGAACAGCTGATACTCTCCTCCTCAGCCAGAAAGGCAGAGACTGGGGGTGGGTGAGAGGGATGGGGTGGCATGGGGGTTGTCATATTTTTTAAGAGGCAGTTTCTCCTTTCCAAATCCATCTAAATCTCCAGTGAGTAGAGGATCCAGGAGCCTGGATGTAGTTTTGGGTGATCTGGCTGGAAAGGAAGGCTTTGGAGGAGAGGCAAGTTCCAGCTCTTTGTTTTGGTCAGTTCTGCAGTCAGCTACTGGCCAAGAAGCCCTTTCATGGAAAGAACTCACTCCACAGTTACGAAACAGCTTCACTTCACATGGTTTGTTGAAACAGAAATTTGTAGAACCAAAGATTCTTGCATCATTTTTTTAGCTGATACATAATAACTATACATATTTATAGGGTACATGTGATATTTTTTCTTTTTTTTCCATGCATTCCAAGTTCATCTTAAATGGGTAATGTGATATTTTGATACGTGAATATCATGTGTAATGATCTTGCATCATTTTGATTAGGAATTAGTTCTCAGAATCCAGCCATGGCAGAAGAGACAGCTAAACATCTTTTGTTTTATCGCCTATACATAAATTTGAGTTGAGATTCTTTTGTGTAAAACCTAATCTTTATCTAAATTCAGGTCAACTATTTAATTACAGGCTGTTTGCGGAAAAGAAAATAAAATTTCAGGACCCCCTAAATTTATTATGCCAAGGGAGGAGTTAAACCCTGGAGACTGAGTTACATAAGATATTTGCAACTTCTGCTTCTTAGATTATAGATTAACTCTCTTCTTCATTGTTGTTCTGTAAATGACTAGGAAAGACGGGAGACCAGACCTCCTTCCCTTCTAATCACTGATTTTTGTTGTAGATTAACTGCCTCCTTTATTGCCCTGTACCTAACCCAGGTCAGATGGCTCAAAAGACCACATGACTGTTACATCTTCAGTGCGCAATGTTAAATATACCTTTCCAGAAAGAAAAAGACTACCTCAGCTAATCAGATCATTGTAACTACTATGCATTAAGCCTTATAGATAAAAATGCTGAAATTCTGTTAAGCTTCTCTAAACTTTGTTTATATTAAGCATCCCAAACTTATACATTTCAGAACACTGTTTTCCATTCTTTGGAATCTGTGCTGAGGGGCCATCCTCAAGCTTTGCACTTGAATAAATTCTCTTTAAACTAGATTCTGACCCTTTCATTTTTAGGTTGACAATTGTAAACAGCACATTCTGACTAATAAACTTATTTTTCAGGTATGCAGTTGTATAAATTGTTTAGCTCTACTGTCATGTTTAGTTTCGAAGTGTAAACGTAAGACATTTTACATATGAAAACTGTTTAGAAAACATTTCTTTTTACAATTACCTGCTGCTATAATTACGGTAGTTTTCTATTTATGGTAAGGTTTATTTTAAAATAAACTTATTTAGGGATAAAACTGAATCAACTTAAATAAAATTCTAATTAAGTAACAACACAAATGGTTTGCAGATATGACAAAACTGGAGAGTCGGCAGTACTCGTATCCATACCACAGTTTAGAAAACTGGTTCCGCGGGGATATTCGCGTGGGAGCGCCTACGGAAGCCCGGAAGGCCAAGGAAGACGCTGTAATGCGTTCCGCTTCACCTGGACGGCGAGGGAAAGATGGCCCCGCCTCCCCGCGGGAGCGGAGCAGTGCGCAGGCGCGTCGGCGCGCCTCCTTGGAGCCGCTGGGCCCTACTGCGCAGGCGCGGGGGCGGCCTCTGGTGTGGTACCCATGGCGCTGTAGTAGGTGTGTAGGCGCTGCCAGGAGCGTCCGGAATGAGCACGGCCGAGGCCGACCGCTGGGCGTGGCTGCTGGTGCTCAGCTTCGTGTTTGGGTGCAATGTCCTTAGGATCCTCCTCCCGTCCTTCTCCTCCTTCGTAAGTGGCTGTCTGACCTTCCAGGGGCCGGTGCTGGGGTCCCCCGGCGGGTCTGGCGTAGACACAGGGGTCTCAGGCCGCATTAGCGTCTTGGTCTGTTCTAAGAGTTTTTCTGAGGTAGTTGCTAGCGTGTAAAAGCTGCAAAGCTTTACCCCCCAGATCCGATTTTCTGAATTCTCGGGGGTAGCAGGGGGCGAAGAAATACCTGGCAGTATTGGCCACGCTTCCACCTCGCAGGAATCTTCCGGCTGTGGGTGGCGGCGGCGTGCTTCAGACTGGGAGGTCTCAGTGCCCAGCTGCCAGCCTCACTCATTTCCGTTAACCCCTGGACGCTGGGGGCCTTCGAGCAGCCCTTGGCTGCTAGGGGACCAGGGTTTCCCGGAGGCATCGCGTGCAGTGCCCACCGTGCCATGTCCCCGAGAGACGGATCCCAGGGTGCAGGAGCCCATATTCTTGGGGTGGGGAGACAGGTGTAGAGAGAGAATCTCAGTGCAGTGTGATGCTTTGTGTATCCAAGAGACCGAGAAGCTCTGGGGAGCACTCTCTTTTTGCCGGGCATTTTGTCTAGGCAGTGAATAGGGATTCGTGCATATGGATTTGGTGGCAAACTGGTCGGATCGTGGTGGGATGTGGGTGTGGTGGGATGTGGGTGTGGTGGGGTGGGGTGGACTGGAAACGTCAGGAGCTGTCCGTGGAGAAGGACACCCTCTGCAGGAATGAGGAGCTGTATGGCTCAGACTTCAAAGATTGTGTGCATGTGTTGTAACGTTGTCCTGGAAAACAGTTCTTGCTTTTCTCTCCTAATATAAATTGAGGTGGTAGTGTATTTAAGACTAGGCAGGGCTTCTGCTTCTTTATACTTTATTCTACCAGTAGCATTGACTGCCTGTTTTGTTCAGAGCTCTTTACCCCATTGTCTTGAGGCCTGGGGACTTCTCTTTTACCTCCCTCTCCCTCTTCAGAATCTTTTCCTCATGCAGTCTAGTCTTTAAGATAATGTCCCAGGTCCTTAGCATTGCATAAACGACTCTTGAAGAGCTGGCCCCTGCCCATCTTTCTTTCTCCTTTTTCATTGTAAAATATACATAACATAAAATTTATCATCTTAACCATTTTTAGGTGTGCAGTTCAATGGCATTAAGGACATTCACATTGTTGTGCAACCATAACCATCCCTGAACTTTTTCTTCTTGCCCAACTCAAACTCTGTATCAAATAAACAGTAACTCTCCACTCCTCCCTCCCTCAGCCCCTGGCAACCACCATTCTTTCTGTATGAATTTGACTACTTTAGGGACCTCTTATAAGTGGAATCATACGGTGTTTGTCTTTTTATGTCTCACTTATTTCACCTAGCATAATATCCTCAAGGTTCATCCATGTTGTTGCATATGTCAGAATTCCCTTCTTTTTTAAGGCTGAATAATAGGCTGTTGTATGTATGTACCACATTTTGTTTATCCTTTCATCTGTCTGTGGACACTTGGGTTGTTCCCACCTTTTGACTGTTGTAGACAGTGCTGCTAAAACATTGGTGTACGAATATCTGTTCGAGTCTCTGCTTTCAATTATTTTGGGTATATACCCAGAAGTGGAATTGCTGGATCATATGGTGATTCTATATTTAATTTTTTTGAGAAACCACCATACTGTTTTTCACAGTGGCCACATCATTTTACGTTTCTACCAGCAATGCACAAGGGTTCCAATTGCTCCACATCGTCCAACACTTGTTATTTTCTGTTTTATTTTTTTAATAACAGCCAACCTAATGGGTGTGGAGCGGTGTCTTCATTTAGTTTTGATTTGCATTTCCCTAATAATAGTGATGTTGAGGATGTTTTCATGTGCTTATGGCAATCTGTATATCTTCTTTGGAGAAATGTCTAATCAAGTCCATTGTCTCCTTTTTAAATCCAGTTGTTTGGTTTTTACTGTTGAGTTAGGAGTTCTTTATGTATTCTGGATATTAACCTCTTTTATTAATATATGATTTGCAAATATTTTCTCCCATTTTTTAAGTTGCCTGTGCATCTTTCTTGCAATATCACCTGCATTCTTCTATGTATGCTCATCGAATTTTACCTCATGTTGCAACTATAGGAAACTCATCTCATTTGCTCAAAGAGGCTGTGTTGGTGTTGTCTTCCTTTCTGAATTGTTAATTTCTCAGTAGCTCATAGGGAGTGAGGAGTGTGTGTTTGGGGTATGGCAGTAGCTATAAATAAGGCCTGTCATCATCTCAGGCTCCACCCCCAAACGTACACCAAACCCCTCCTATGCTGCTAGCCCGCTACAGTTTAGATATTCACAAGGCTTGTGCCCTATAGGGGTGGCTATTCATCATTAAGTAAAAGAAGCACTAGGCTTTTTCTTGGGCCTGTGTCCACATCGTGTGCTGCCCCCTTCAGACTGTATAGCCTCTCCAACCTCAAACCAGTTAGCTTTCCTAAACACCCATTTCCTTTGCAATCCCGCGGGGGCGACAGAGCAAGACTCTGTCTCAGAACAGCCCATTTCCCCTTGGTTGTGACATTGGCTGTTAGCCAGGTTCAAAAGGTTAACATAATTATCCGAGCAGCGTATAGCCCCGGTAGTTGGTGTTTGAAACAGGGAAAAGTAATAAAGAGATTTGTTTTGCCTGGTCACTGGGTTTGTGGTGAGGGCCTGTGAAAAGCCGTAAGGAGTGCACTGGTCCTGGGGAGGGTAAAATGCTGCTCCTTCACAGCCTCGGGTTTGAGGAATCAAGTGGGCGAATCATGACAAGAAACAGAAAGTTGGATTGGGAATACAGTGCCGTGGATGGGGCTGTGCTAATGTACTTCAGATTATAACCCCCTAGAGGGTGTTTCTGAAACTTCTGTCCAGCCAGAAGCTAGGGAAGGAGTGTACCCATCCCATTAGCGAAGGCCTCACTGGTCTCTTGCCATGAGGCCCTTTAGCAATTCTGAAGTATCAGAAGTGTCAGCCAAGCCTTGCAAGGTCCTGGGAGAAGGCAGTCTTGGCGCCCTACTGGGGTGGGAGTGGGATGCCAGTATAAGGACACCCAGGCCCTGGTGTTGATGTGGTTGAAATGTTCCAGGGGGTCCCTCCTTTTTTTTCTTCAAGGTGGTTACAGAACTCATGAATGACAGAGCCTTGTTCATTTGCTAGGCGATCCAGGACTTTCTTTAGCTATGGCCTTCTGCCAGCACCAGCTCTGTGCGGGAGCAGGGGAGGTGCACTGCGCAGGCGCCCCGGGACTGGCACGGGAGGCTGGGGGCTGGGTGAGGGTCCAGGCTGGCCACTTTCACTGCGCAGGCGCCAGGAGTTCCTCCTCCACAGACCCCTGTGGAGATGATGGGCGCTGCGCAGGCCCCCTCCTGGGCTTGTGTGACGTGTGCCATTTTCAGATTCTACGTTTTCGAAATTATCTTTCGCTTCCTGCGCCAAAAAGTGGTCACCTCCCTTTCCCTCTAGGGGACTGAGCGGAGGGGCGGATATTGCAGGACCTTGCTCTGTGTGCGTCTTCCTTATCCTCCTCCATTCTCATAGAGCAGTTGCTTAGTGGGTCCCTACTGTGGGCCAGGCACGAGGATGATGACACAGTCTACGTCACAAGACCTGCCCTGGACCCTCATGGAAACCTTTTGCGTTAGTCGTGGGGTGGAGTGCGCATGCGCAGGCCAGGCCACTGGTCTGGGATTCGCTCACTTGAGGGGCTGGGGCCGGGATGGGGGGCAGAGGGCGGGCCTGGGGAGGTGCCGGCTTCTCAGCTGGGCCGGGGGTGGCGTCTGGGGCTGCTCAGGGTCCGGAGCTTTGCAGGGGCTTTAGTTTCTTTCCAAGGTGGAGGACTCCATCCCCATGTTCAGGGACACTCCCGAGCGGGTGACCATAGTTGGTGGTTCCCAAACTTGCCCGCTGAATTCCGGGGAGGGACGGGCATGGGCTGCAGCTGTCATCCTGCCATCAGTTAATTTCCACATAGATGTGGCCCTTAGAGTTGTCAGCAGTGAGTGAGTACTGCTGGAGGGGGAGTTTGACTCGAAGTTCAAGCTTAGCCATTTGCCTGTTGGCAAAGAGGACATCGGACCTGAGCAGTATCTGAGGGTGACTGTGGCAGGGGTCGTTAGGAGCTCAGACAGGCGGGCGGCCAGCATCTGCGGACGGGGTGGACAGGAGGGTCCATTCTGTCCTTTTTTACTCTCTGAACTTCTCCACTGCCCGAGTCATGTTGATAAGAATTTTATAAACTGATTTTCTGCTTCAGAATTCTTTGTGGACCTATCGTCTCCAAGACTTCGAAAGGCCTGCACCCTACACAGCTTATCTGTTTCTGTCAATTGTGAATTTTGATAGTCTGGAAGGTGGCTTTTGAGTTCATAAAAATACTTCAGAGATTTATTTTGTTTCCTAAAAATTAATATTTTCATTATATTTAGATTCAAATCTTATTAAATCTTACACTTAAATTCATAATTCTAGAACATTTTATTTATATGTGGCTCTTAGATTAACGTTGGTACATGTTGGCAAACTTAAACACTTTCAAATATTTTTTATTGTACTTAAATATGTAACGTTTTTTCAAGCACCATTTGTCTGATTTAACCATAAAGCTGCCTGCAGTTCCCTTCATCTGAAGTTCACCCTCCTTCCCTCATTCACCTTCCACTCTTGAGTAACTATTTTTGACCTTTTCAGTTTTAAATTGTTTTGTATATTTTCTATAACGGTGAATGTCTTTGCATCTCTTTTTCTTCTTTTAAAAATCAGATTTATTGGCATAATTTGCATACAGTGAAATTATAAAAAAATCCTTAAGTAGTGGCTGTAGATTCTTGCTTTTGAAAGATGATTCTGTGGTTTATTTTGTCTTTATTTCTCTCTCTCTCTCTTTCTTTCTTGACCAGGTCTTGCTCTGTTGCCCAGGCTGGAGTGCAGTTAAACAGCTCACTGCAACTGCAAAGGCCTGGGCTCCAGCGATCCTCCTGCCTCAGCCTCCTGAGTAGCTGAGACTATAGGCCTGCGCCACCACGCCAGGCTACTTTATTTTTTGTAGAGTTGGGGGGTCTCACTATGTTACCTAGGCTGGTCTTGAACTCCTGGCCTCAAGTAATCTTCCACCTTGGCTTCCAAAGTGCTGGGATTACAGGTGTGAGCCACCGCACCTGGCGATTCTGTAATTTTTTAAGAATTTGGGCCGGGCATGGTGGCTCATGCCTGTAATCCTAGCACTCTGGGAGGGCGAGGTGGGAGAATCACTCGAGGTCAGGAGTTCGAGATCAGCCTGAGCAAGAGCGAGACCCCCGCTTCTACTAAAAATGTAAAGAAATGATCTGGACAGCTAAAAATATATATAGAAAAAAAATTAGCTGGGCATGGTGGCACATACCTGTAGTCCCAGCTGCTTGGGAGGCTGAGGCAGAAGGATTGCTCAAGCCTAGGAGTTTGAGGTTGCTGTGAGCTTGACGCCACCGCACTCTAGCCCGGGCAACAGAGCGAGACTCTGTCTCAAAAAAAAAAAAAAAAAAAAAGATTTGGCCCATTCCTACTTCCTTGTCCGGGGTGGATCAGGCTAGAGTATGTTTCCTTTAGTTAGAGCACTGGATAATGAGCTGGCTAACGCAGGGGGCATCACAAAGAGAGAGCTGGGTTTGAAGACCTCTATTCTCTGCAGGAGGCCCGCAGGAATCTTCCCCTCCCCCCATCCTACCGCCATGCTAAGGTCCTCATTGCGCAGGCGCTGGGGGAAACCTCTGCAGGTGTCCCGGGAACCTGTGCGCTCGGTCGCGCGGCACCCCAAGGGGACTGGCAGGGCTCGGCTTCCCAGCTCAGCTGAAGAGTTGTCCTACTGTGCGGCAGGCAGGAGGGCACGTGTGGGGTGGGGGACGCGGGGACAGACTCACTTATTGTGCAGTTGCCCTGTGCTAGGTACTCTTTAGATTCTTATTCCCCGTCGTTTTTTTATTAATCTGTTTTTAAAATTTCGAAACAAACACAAAGAAAAGTTATGCGTACAGTACAAAGAAACGATTTTGTTTCCTGCACTGTTTGAAAGTAAGCTGTCAACCTGAGCCCCTCATTCCCGGATACTTTGGTGTGTAAACTGCTGCCTTGTTCACGATGTGGCCGTGAAGTACTTTGCTGCTGTCAGGTACTTAGGTCCCGTTCCGGTTTTCCACGTGTCCCAATAACGTCCTTTACAGCAAAAGGACCCACATCGGAACCATGTGTTGCGTTTGCTTGTCAGGTCTCTGTGGTCTGCTTCAGCCTGGAGGGGTTTCTCAGTCTCTCCTCGACGTGCATGACTCATTTCCGAGTGTCAGAGGGCAGTGATTTTGCAGAACGGCCACGGCGCGTGGCCTGCTGTCTGGCAGGGCCGTGTTCTCATTACATCTTACCCACAGGACTGCGATCTGGGGGTGTTCATGATCACTCTGGGCAGGTTGCCAGAGGCCCCTCCCCAGGTTTTCTTAGCCCTCCGGGTGCCGAGGCACCCTCGCGGCCCGGGGACCCAGGCCCTCCCCGGCGGCTGGCGGGCGCCACCTGGTGGCCGTCGTCTTCTCGTCCGTTGGGCGCCAGGACTGCCGGAGGCCTGGAGACTGTACCAGGATAGGAGACTGGCAGGTGTCGGGAAGAGGGGCCAAGAGGGCCCTGTGGGGACAGGCAGGGCCCCTCCCCCATAGGTACCAGGGAGGAGGCCACTTTACATACATTTACGTCAGTGTTTATTTCTCTATCGGTAGGAAACCACGAGTTCACACCCTTACCTTCGGTTTTAAGACAACACGACAACATTCATTATGGTTCCCTCCCGACACATGTTTCTACCTCTCTGACAGTTTGAAGACTGGCTCCTTTTATTCCCAATGTGTTTACTTGATAGGATCAATCCTTTGTAACTAATCTGTCTTCGCCGCCAACCCCTACCCACCCAGCCCCTTGGGCTCTGACACTGTGTTTGGCAGGGTTCCTTCCTCCTGTCTGATGCTCCCATGCCTCTCACCGCTCAGATTCTGCCTCCCATGTCAGAAAGGCTGCCCTTTCTTCAGGTCTCCTATGCCACTATGCTTGGCTCTGACTCCCCTTGCCAGGTGCTCCTCTAGGAAGTCCTCCCTGCTGTCCTTGGGCTCTGACACCCTGCTCTGAGCCACCACCTCATCACTGGCACCCTGCACCCCACCTTGCTCTGCCCCATCTAATCTAGGACTGAATTCTTCAGGAAGGGAAGAGCACGCAGGTTCCCTTGAATACGGCTCTGGTGATGGAACTGGTTTTCATTTGATAATCTCAATTTTAGTTACAGTGATAGACACATGCATCTATACTGTAGCAATTCATGAGCATATCTGAAAAAGGAAAAATATAGTTTGAATAGCAATTCATTTTTTTTTGCACTTTACTTTTACAGCAAATTGAATAGCAATTCAAATGTGAGGAAGAGTGTGTGTGTGTGTGTGTGTGTGTGGTAGTTGTAGGCAGCAGGAAAAGGCCGCAGAGGCTGGCTGTGTAGGTAAAGGGAAGCTTCCCAGTTGGAAGGAGCAACAATAGGATATTGGAGGAAGGTATACCTGTTCTGTTGGGTCAAACCTGTGCTGGAGTCGCCTCAAAAGCAGTGAGGTGGGGAGGTCCCTCAAGGGACTGCTCCAAACTGACCAGAGTTGGGGCCAGCTGGGATTCCAAAGAAAGAAGCACAAACACCAGGTTGACAGTCCAGAGCATTTATTAGGGGAATTTACAAAGTGTTCCAGCAGTCCTCATGACAGACAGAGAAAGGGATGATTTACCTAGGTATGTACACCACAAAGGGGTTGGGTTATGGAGTTCAGAAGAGGTTTTAAGGAATTTGGCTCAAGGCAGGGGCTAGTTTATACATGTTTAGCAACAGGGTTAATCTCCCAGTGTTTTCAAACAACAACCTAAACTCTTTATCAGCACTTGGGGATGTTTAAGGCCCCAGTTTGGGTTCAAGCCTTCAGGGAAAACATGCAACTGGCTGAGTCACAGAGTTAACACTCTGGGAAAGAAGGTTGGAGGGGGGGACTGTGGGACTTCCCTCTTTACCCAGTGTGGCGAGGCACTGATCCCAACTGTCTGCTCTGCCAGATGTCCAGGGTGCTGCAGAAGGACGCAGAGCAGGAGTCACAGATGAGAGCAGAGATCCAGGACATGAAGCAAGAGCTCTCCACGGTCAACATGATGGACGAGTTTGCCAGATATGCCAGGCTGGAAAGGAAGATTAACAAGATGACGGATAAGCTCAAGACTCATGGTACTTGGCTGCACACTGCGGTTCATTCCTGTAAACCCAGCACTTTGGGAGGCCGACGCAGGAGGATTGCTTGAGCCCAGGATTGCTTGAGGATTGCTTGAGACCTGGGAGTTGGAGGTTGCTTGAGGATTGCTTGAGACCAGCCTGGGCAACACAGCAAAACTCTGTCTTTACAAAAAATTTAAGAAATGAGCCAGGCATGGTAGTCCTAGCTACTCAGGAGGCTGAGCCAGGAGGATTGCTTGAGCCTGGGAGTTGGAGGTTGCAGTGACCTGTGATCATGCCACTGCACTCCAGTCTGGGTGACAGAGCAAGACCCTGTCTCACCAAAAAAAAAAACCAAAAAACCAAAAAAACCCCACCTCATGGTGCTGCTGTCAGTTATAGCCTAGAAAGCTTCATAAGAGCTGATTAATATAAAAGTTTTTATATAAAGATTCATATAATATATTCTTTACTTCTTGGATGTTTTAAATGTTCATAGAATCTTTAAGTTGTTTAGAAGAAGCCCAATAATAGTTATTATTTTCTCTTTATTTGCTGGTGAACCTTTGCTTTCTGAACACAGCAACATCTAGGATTCTGTTAGATTTTCTTCAGAGGCAACTTGTTATTGTAGGTTTTCATTTTGAAATTCACTTTTCTGAGAGAAAAAAATCTTTTTTTTTTTTTTTTTTTTTTCCATTCAGGAAGGCATTCTTGCTTCCTAGAAAAAAATCTTATAGTGGATTCCCAGGGGCTTTTGTTCCACTCTCTAGACAATGCCCAACAGTGTCCTTATTGGAGTGTGGACTTCAAGGTTCAGTCTCCTGTGGTGAAGACATTTTCACAGGGCGGTCTGTGTGCCCATGAGAGCTGTCTCCATGGCTAGGAGAGGGGCCCCTCCAGCCAGGGCAAGCTGGACTCCCACTTGGGGGTTCACGTGCTGTGTTACTGAGAAGTAGGAATATTTAGTCCTGTTAGTAAGTGGTAATTGCATTGTAAAAAGAATCTCCGATTTAGATGAATCATTTTAAGGTTTTTCAAAACTAAAGCTATTTAAATCTCATACAGTCTGGGATTCTGTTTTAAATAACAGCATAGTGAGATAGTAGATGACTTTTAAAAAATCCTATTTTGTCTTTTCTAAATATATTGAGCGGTTGTTCCATTTATAATCAGAAAATATTTTATAATGGAAAATACCATTTCTGTGTACTTGCATATTTTCTTAATTTTTCAGACTGACATTATTTTATCCTTTTTTTTTCCTTTCAGTGAAAGCACGGACAGCTCAATTAGCCAAGATAAAATGGGTTATAAGTGTTGCTTTCTACATATTGCAAGTAAGTGTACTATAGTGTCACACAGGGTTATCAGAGTTGGCAGTGACAGGGCCGCGGAAGCCTGTGGCCTGCGGAAACCAGGGCTGGGAGTTCAGGCTTTTCCACCTTAAGCTGCTGTGTCCTTTGGTCCTGCCAGCGTGTGAGTCTGCGCACACTGTGAATTTAAAAGTTAGACTAAAAGAAAGCCTTTTCCTCGATTAGAGTTGTTAAAGATTGGGACTTGTTGGCGATTCAACTCTGAAGTAACTTCTTGGAGGTCTTTCATATTGCCTTTATTCCAGTGCAGTTTTAAGGGCCTGGGGGGATGAGGTGAGAAGCATTTACTGATGTTTTTTCTAAGATTGTTCATAATATTGGTCATTACTTGTTACCTGCTGGGCTTAAACAGCACGCTCTACTCTCCAGGTAGAGACCAATTTTCCTCATTGAAATTGGCTCCCATCCTTATTACCTGGGGGATTTTTACTAGTTTGACTGCCCAGGGAACAATTGCTACGTCTGCTCTGCCTTGAGGGTGTGCCCCTGCGGCCCTGCGCTTGCTTCAGTGTTTTCCTTAAATGGCCTGTGAGTTTCAGTACTATGTGTGATCTTCCCTGAGGGAAAGGATTCAAGCCAGCCCCCAAAAGCCCAGGTTTTGAGGTATATTTGAGGAAATTGATTCTGAGGCACTGTCATTTAATATGAGGCAGCACAGGAATTAAGCCAGCTGCTCTCTTTTAGGGTCTGCTTATTCGAGTGGCATATGTAGGCCAGCGAGGGGACAGAAGACAGCTGAAGAAGCGCTGCTGGGGAAAGGACAGAAAGCTAAGCGTCAGTTAATCTGAACCTTAGGGCTCACCTCTACACATGTGCTGACACTAACAGTCGAGAATTAACTATTTTGTCAAGGATCTTTGAAGTGGAAGATGGTTTTTGTCACTAGTCAGGTGTATTTCGCCTATAGTCTGGCTACTCAAAGGAGATTCTCAGTGAGAAAAGAATATGTTATGGGAGACCTTGCCTAATTTTTCAGCTAATTTAAATTGTGTACAGACCTAGTCATACTGAAACAGTACAATGCCAGTTTGTATAAGAAGGCTCGCTCACTTGTCAGCAGTGTGTTCCAGACATCCTCATGAGCTCGTCTTTCATTAGACATTCTATTTCAAGGTTTCAACAATGGAAATTAATAGCTGCACGCATGTATCTGTTGCCTGCGAGGACTGGATTGCTAGGCTTGAGGTCCTCAATCTGGAGAGTTCCCTCCGTTTTCTTTGTGCACTGCCCCATCTTTCTTTCTGTGGTTACTGGTTGTGCGGCTGGCGGGTTGTTTTCACTCACCAGAAATGTCTTTCCAGGCTGCTCTGATGATCTCGCTCATTTGGAAGTACTATTCTGTCCCTGTGGCTGTTGTGCCAAGTAAATGGATAACCCCACTAGACCGCCTGGTAGCCTTTCCTACGAGAGTGGCAGGTAAGAATTAATTTTCTGGGAAATGTGGAAGAGTATGGATATGCTTATGCAGAGGTGTGTGGTAGAAGATTAAGTTAGCCTGGCATCATCCTCACCATGCGCTTAGTGAGCAGGGCTTTGTGTCTCAGCCTCACATGGGGCTTGTAGTGAAGAAACTGAGGTCTAGAGAAGTCACTTGCCCAGTGTCACCAGAATGTTAAGGAGTGGAGCTAGAATTCAGTCCCAGGTCTATTTCCAGAATCCATGACCAATACTTAGAGTCCGATACCCCATTTATTGAAACACCACCTGTAGTTCCCAAATTCTGTGTCTTTTCAATCCTTATTCTGGTTGGCCTCTCTGCAGTACTTGCTGCTGTTGGCCATTCTTTTATTTTTGAAAGATAATCTTTTTTGGATGTTAAAAGTAATACATGTCATTATAGAATGACTAGGAATAGAGTAATTTTTTAAAAATCCTATTAGGTATGGATAATCCCTTTTATCCATATTTTTTCCATTCCATTTCCATACTATTATGATATATTTTTCCAGGTTTTTCCCACTTATTTTGATATAGTTAAGTTCATATGACAAATATAATTTTATACCCCTTTTTTACTTTATAGTGTAAGCCTGTTCCCACATGTCTTAGTCTGTTCTGACTCCTATAATGAAATATTATAAACTGGGTAGCTTATAAACAACAGGAATTTATTTCTGACAGTTCTGGAGGCTGGGAAGTTGAAGATCAAGGCACTGGCAAATTTGGTGTCTGATCAGGGCCCATTTTCTGGTTCATAGATGGTACCTTCTTGAAATGTCCTCACAAGGTGGAAGGAAGGCAAGGATGAGCTCCCTTGGGCCTCTTTTATAGGGACGCTCATCCCATTCATGAGGGCTGTGCCCTGGTGACCTAATCACCTCCCAAAAGACTCTACCTCCTAATCCCATCACTGGTGAGGATTTCAACATATGAATTTGGTGGGGGGGAAATACAAACATTCAGACTTTAGCACCATATCAATAAACTTCATTAAGTAATTTTCAATAGCTCTTCTTCATTTGGATGTGTCATAATTTGCTAATTTCCTGGTGAAGGATGTTTATTTAGGTTCTAACGTTTGGCTATTAAAGATAACACTGCAGCACACATGTGTGTCGTTCGGTCTTTGGCTGTAATTTGTGATTATGCTGGAGGTTAATTAATAGTCACAAGGAATGACTGTTTCAAAGACTTACAGTTTAGCCATGACCCTTGTCCCCTCCCCTTCTGCTTCCTTTTCCCGTGACACAGCTGGGCCCAGGCCAGGGCCTTTGTGCTGCTGACCAGAGGAGCAACAGGCCACCCTTCCAAGCCTCCAGCAGAGCCCATGGGCCACTGTCACAGCCTGTCCTCCTAGACAGGGGATGAAGGTGTCTCTCCATTATCAGTGGTGCAAGAAAGGTGTGGGCAAACCTAGCTTTGTTTATAATGCTTCTTTGAGAAGGGAAAAATAAATAGTCTTACAGAGTGGTCTTACAATCTGTTAATATCATAAATAGTAATGCACATCTCTCTGGCAGGAAAGGGAAATTCAAACCAGTGTCCATTGTTGAGTGTAACTCCTGCTTAGGAAAGAGCCCAGCCCTGTGACTCTATAGAGAGTCTGACAATTTCGGACTGACAAAACACGAACTTAGTCTTTCCTAGCCCCACACTGCTCAAAAGGAATTGAAATACTCTGATTTCCTGTAAGTTAAAGGTAGCAGAGGCAGGCAACGTGGGCAGTGCTGCTGGCATGCTCTCATGTTGGATTTCTTTGTTTTCAGGTGGTGTTGGAATTACCTGTTGGATTTTAGTCTGTAACAAAGTTGTGGCCATTGTGCTTCATCCTTTCAGCTGAAAAGGAAGATAAATGCGGCTATGAGACTTTTAAAAATGAATATTCTCTTATTAGGTTAAAAATCTTATTTAAGTTTTTTTTTTTTTTTTTAAGAAACAAAAGTGTACAGGTCAGCTTTTTTGTTGTTGAATATGTTTGTTCTTGGAATTCATGTGAGATCCTTATAAGAATCGAGATTTTTCTGCACTTGTCATTGGGCCAGGAAGGCCAGTTTATGACACGTGTGTACCTACCAACATCATCCCAGATCTACAGGAAATGTGTCACTTGTGATTTGCACTCTTGGCATATTTTGCTTCTATCACCAACTGGGAAGTCAAAATTTTCGAACAACTTAAGCATTTTAAAGACATAGCACTATTTTTAATCTAGTTTAGAAAGTAACTTAATTTTAATACCACTACTAGAATTTGAAAATTTGTTTTTCAATCTCACGTAGCACAACAAAAGAATAACACTAATTGACATTGCTTGTGCTTTTGCTTCCTCTGTTTAAAATCATTTGTTGGTCAAGTGTTTATATAGTAGCATCTACTTATTCAAGACTGTTAATTTCTCATTACAGTGTTTTGTAAACGTATTCATGAGACAATAATGCATTGTTTTGTGTGAAAATCGTGTTATGTATTTAAAACATTTCAAATGAAGTGTATTTTATAAGCATTTACTATTTATGCTCTATAGAATGGCACGAAGTTAAAAAATAAACTAGGAAGCCTGATTAAATTAACCTGAACTGAAACCTGTTTGGCCCATAAAGTATAATTCTACTAAATCTGTTATTTAAACCATTTTTTCTTATTAAAATCTTTGCAAGTGCTTGCATGACTTCCTTCCTTATTAGCCACTTATTTGCCGTGAGCAAGCTGTAATGGCCATTAACTAAGTGGGTAACCACAGCGCTATAAAGCTAAATGCCATCATTAGTTTTTGAAAAATCATGCTTTTTTTCTTGGGTTCCCTAGTGATCTAATAGGTAGGTCATTATTATTTTGGCTAACTACTATGAAAAGACAGATACTGTGGTCCTTTGCTGTCACACTGAAGCCTACCACAGTGGGTTTCAGGTTCCACCTACTCAAGCTCACAGATGCTGCAAGTTCGCCCAGCACCGAGTTTACTTAGCTTTTAGGAAGGACACAGCAGGGAACACAGCAGCAGCAGCCTGGAGGACCTGGACACCAGCTTCCAGTGTCTCCTCACCACACAGGATACATTTTGGCCACAGAGGATGAGAATCCAACTTGAGGAGGAGATTGGAGCAGCACAAGGAAGCTGCAGGGACTAGAGTCCCTTAGATGAAATTTAGCACGTGGAAGGTCGGTGCCTAACTCCCATTTCAGTAAGCGGCAGGCATAAACGACGGTTAAGACAGTACACAGTTGGGCACCAGGTATGGTATGCCTGGGAGAAGCTTTGGATCACTAATCAGTGTAACGTATCCCTGAAGAGACCCTTACCTCCTAAGGATATAGTCTTTCAGTTGATATTGCAAGAATTTTGAAAAATCTTGTGGCTAGAGGAAAAGATTTATAGTTCACAGCTATTATCTTTCCACATACATTAATAGTTTTGAAGATTAGGGGAAATTTAAATGTCCCTTATGTGTCATATCATTGTGTTTTTTCAGAAATTGTATTTGTTTTAAAGTAGATAATAAACATGGTCCTGAATTCAAAAGATCCAGAAGGTGATATAGGAAAAAGTGCATTTTCTGACCCGCTGCTGTCTTGTTATCCAGTTTCCCAAAGTTTTCCACTGTTACCAGTTTCCTGTGATTCTTCCCATGATATTCCATGCCCTAATGAATATTGACATATGTACTTTTAAAATAAATATTTTTAAATTATACAAGTACCTAGTCCCAGCTACTTGGGAGGCCAAGGTGGGAGGATTGCTTGAGCACAGGAATTCAAGACCAGCCTGGGCAACATAATGAGACTGTGTCTCAAAAAATAAAAGTAATACCTAAAAAACACAAAAGTAATACCTGTTTGCTGCTTTAAAAAAAAAAAAAAAATCTAACTTGGGAAGCACAGAACAGGAGCAAGCCAAGTCTCCTGTGATTCCACAGAACTGGTGTTACTGGGTTAATGGTTGTGCTTTTTGCTTTTTTCTATATATGTGCGTATGATGTTTATAGATAGCCTCTAGTTTTTTTAATTTTTAAATATTGGATATGTCTTATGGCTTTATATGAAAATAGATATCTGTTTGACTTAAAGTACATATAAAGTTCTCTATGCCAATTTTGTTTGTGGTAAGTCAAGCAGAAAAATCTTTTTATGTATAAATGTGTATCATTTTTATGGGGTTCATGTGCTCCTGTTGCCACCGTAAGGGAAGGAATGCTGGTCAGTCTAGTGTACTCTCCCCTGACCTGCGGGCTGTCAGGCCTCCTGTAATTTTTCTTACACGTACACGGTGCTCCGTGCGGGCCTGTGTGTGTATGTGTGGACCCCGTCCTCAAACCAGACCTTTGAGACTTTATAAAGCTTTCTCTGACCCCTTTAGATGAGAGCGATTTCTTTCCCCTTGTCATCTGGACATCTAAATTAATATCTATATGACTGATTTGTCAATTTATTAATATTTTGTATTCACTTGTATCTGCTGTTGTGTGGTTTTGTTTCTAATGTTTTAGATCCTTTTTTTTTTTTTGTGATAAAATTTTTTTTCCAGTGATGCTGTAAGTGCCTTTGGGGCCAGAGACTTCCTGAAGCTTTTTTGAATCTCTCTCAGCATGTCTTAAGTCATGTCTTAAGTACCCAGGAATATTTAAAAGTAATAGCTTTCCACTAGAGCCATGTATGGAGCATATTTTCTTCACAGTTGAGGTGCTGCCCATTAACAAGTGTCAAAATTTTCTGAAGTGCTACTCTTTTACAAGACCTATGGTATAGAGTCCTTTGGTGGTGTCACAGCTTTGAAGCTGCACGTGTGACTGGTTTGCACACCCTGTGAATCCCAGGCCAGGCCGTTCATCCTGTCTCTGGGCCCAGCGTTTTTGTTTGTGTGGTTCAGCTTTACTACTTGCATATTTGGGATCTAATGTGCACGCATCTATCAGCACCCAGAGTACTGACTCTTGCCAGTGACTTCAGTCTTAAATTGAATGAATATTTTATAGTTTTTGCCAATATTGTGGGGAAGGATATTGGACTCTACAGGGTGGAGTAATCATTCCTTTATGTTGGCTTAATTCTTTCCCTGTATCTTTTTTTTTTTTTGAAACAGAGTCTTGCTCTGTTGCCCGGGCTAGAGTGAGTGCTGTGGCGTCAGCCTAGCTCACAGCAACCTCAAACTCCTGGGCTTAAGTGATCCTCCTGCCTCAGCCTCCCGAGTAGCTGGGACTAGAGGCATGCGCCACCATGCCCGGCTAATTTTTTCTATATATATTTTTAGTTGGCCAGATCATTTCTTTCTATTTTTAGTAGAGACGGGGTCTCATTCTTGCTCAGGCTGGTCTCGAACTCCTGACCTCGAGCGATCCACCCGCCTCGGCCTCCCAGAGTGCTAGGATTACAGGCGTGAGCCACCGCGCCTGGCCCTGTCTTGTGATTTTTTTAAATTGAAAACTGGAATTTGAACCTAATAATGTAACTCTAGAAATCAGATTCTCCCCCTTCCCCAAGTTTCTTTGTTTTTTTTGTTGTTTTTGGTGGTTTTGATTGTTGTAGGCTGTCTCTGTGCCAAGGTTCAATCAGTCTGAGGTACAAACTTAAGATATTCTCAAGTCTTTTCTGAGCCTGCCCCTTTTCCTGGGCATGCACAGTCAGTTTCTAATTTTACCTGTTTATGCAGTTGCTTTTAAATGTCCTAGTCTTTAATGTCTGGCTCCCAAAAGAGGAAAAACAGAAAATCGAAGGGGGAAGAAAAAAACGGTGCTGGCCCTTTAAATCCTCTGTAACCCACTTCGGCCAGAGGGGAGGAGGTGCAATAACTGGAGTTGTCTGCCTCTTTGTTTGCACCTCTGTGGTCAGAAGCAGCAATCAGTGATCAGAGCGTAGACCTCTGATACTAGGCGGACGGGGTCTTACAGGGTCTTTTTTGCCCGTCCTGGCTCCTGCACACTGTGTGCAGGTTGCTCTAGGCCAGGAGCATGGGCACAGTTGTCGGCCATGGCGGTTGAGGGTTGGGGGTTGGTAGCTGCTAAGAGCTGAAATGAATGCCCAAGTCTTCCCCTGGATGTTGCAAGCCTTTAATACAGCTGTCCCCAACCGTTTTGGCACCAGAGATGGGTTTCATGGAAGACAATTTTTCCACAGACAGAGTGGGGGATGGTTTCAGGATGATTCAAGCACATTACATTTATTGTGCAATCAAACCTCTCTGCTTATGATAATCTGTATTTGCAGCCACTCCCCAGTGCTAGCATCACCGCCTCAGCTCCACCTCAGACCATCAGACGTTAGATTCTCGTAAGGAGAGAGCAACCCTGATTCCTCACATGCACAGTTTACACTAGGGTTCTCGCTCCTATGAGAATCTAATGCAGAGCTCAGGCAGCTATGTGAGAGCTTCACTCCCTCCTGCTGCTCACCTCCTGGTTCCTAACAGGCCACTGACCTGTACCACCAGGCCCAGGGGGTGTGGAACGCAGCTTCAATAGACTCTAGAGTTCTAAAATAGTTCACAGCAGATGTATTCTGCCACTGCAATCATTGCCTAGGTAGGGAGAGAGATTGCTGGTGTTTCTACTCTGCCATCTCAGAATTTCCCCTAATCTGTTTGTTTCTATAGATTTACCTATTCTGGACATGTGATATAAATGGAATTCTATAATATGTGGTCCTGTGGGACTGGCTTCTTTCACTTGGCATAATGTTTTCAAGATTCATCCATGTTGCATGTATGAGTACTTCATTCCATTTTATGGCCAAATACTATTCCATTGTATGGATGTACCATATTTTGTTTATCTTTCATTAGTTCATGGGCATTTGGGTTGTCTCCACCTTTGGGCTATTATGAATAATGCTGCTATGAACCTTTCTGTAAAGTTTTTGTGTGGACATGTTTTTATTTCTCTTAGGTACGTACCTAGGAGTGTAATTGCTTGATCAAATGGTAAATCTATGCTTAACTTTTTGAGGAACTGCTACACTGTTTTTCCAAAGTGGCTGCACCAGTTCCCATTTCCACCTGCAACGTTCAAGGGCTCTGATTTCACCACATCATTGCCAACACTTAGATTATCTGACTTTTTGGTTATAGCCACTTTGTGAGTATGAAGTGGTATCCATTATGGTTTTGATTTTCACTTCCTTGATAACTACTGATGTTGATCATCTTTTTATATGCTTCTTGGCCATTTGTATTATATATCTTCTTTGGGGAAATGTCTATTCAGATACTTTCCCCATTTTTAAATGCGTGTGTGTTTTTGTCATCAGTTGTAAGAGTTCTTTATGTATTCTAGATGTGATTCTCTTATCAGGTATATAACTTGCGGATATTTTTTCCATGCTGTGGGTTGTCTTTTCACTTTCTTGATAGTCTTCTTTGAAGCACAGAAGTTTTTAATTTTGATGATATTCCACTTATGTATTTTTGTCATTGTTTCTTATACTTTTGGTGTCATATCTAAGAACCTATTGCCAAATCCAAAGTCACAAAGATTTACACCTATGTTTTTTTTCTAAGAATTTTACAGTTTTAGCCCTTACATGTAGATCTTTGATCTATTTAGATTTAATTTTTGTATACAGAGTGAGATAAGGGTTCAACTTTATTCTTTTATATGTAGATGGTCACTTGTCCAAGCACCATTTGTTGAAAATATTGTTCCCCATTGAAAGGTCTTGACAATCTTGTCAAAAATCAATTGACCATAGATACATTGGTTTCTTTCTTTTTAGAGACTGGTCTTGAACTCCTGGGCCAAGCGATCCTCCCACATAGCTGGATTACAGGCGCCTGCCATCCTGCCTGGCTTGTGTTGGTTTATTTCTTGATTCTCAGTTCTATTCCTTGATCTGTATGTTGATCCATATACCAGTGCCACAGGTTTGATTACTATTGCTTTGTGGTAAGTTTTGAAATTGAGGACTATGGATCCCCAACTTTCTTTTTCAAGATTGTTTTATTTTGTCCTTTGTATTTCCATGTAATTTTAGAGGCAGCTTGTCAATTTCAACAAAGAAGTTAGCTGGGATTCTGACAGAGGTTGTGTTGAAGCTCTAGGTCAGTTTGGGGAGTATTGCCATCTTAATATTAAATATTGCAATCCATGAACATGAGATGTCTTTCTATTAATATTCTGCTCTTCTATAATTTATTTCAATGATGTTATATAGTTTTCAGAGTATAAGTTTTGCATTTCTTTTGTATAATGTATTTGAAAGTATTTTATTCTTTTTGATGCTATTATAAATGAGATTTTAGAAAAATTTTATTTCAGATTATTTGTTATAAATGTATAGAAACATAGTTGATTTTTATATGTCAGTGTTGTATTCTGTAACCTTGCTGAACTAATTTATCAGTTCTAATAGTTTTTAAGTGGATTCTTTAGCATTTTCTATATACAAGATTATGTCATCTGTGAATAGACATCGTTTTATAATACTTCTTTCCATTCTGGATAACTTTTATTTCATTTTTGCCTAACTGGTCTGGCTAGAACCTCCAGTACAATGTTGAATAGAAGTGGTGAAAGTGAATATTATTGTTTTTTTTTTTAAATCTGGTTTTGGTGTCAAGGTTGTGCAAGCCTCATGAGTTGGAGGGTGTTCTTTCTTCTACATTCTGGACCAGGTTGTGTAAAATCTGATTATTTATTCTTTGACTGTCTGATGAACTTGCCTATAAAAACTGTCTAGCTTTTCTCCTACCTTTGCTGGAAGATTTTTAAACTATTGATTTCTATTTCTTTAATGATTATAGGGTTATTAGGTTTTCTATTTCTTTTTGAGTTAGTTTTGGCATATTAGTGTAAAGATCTATCCATCTCTTTTTAATTTTAAATACATTAGGATAAAGTTTTTGTAAATACTTCCTATGTGATGGCAAATAAAAATTTCAAAGTTGTTAGATGTTCTGAATATGTACATTGGGTCAAAGTTGCCAGTTGCCTTACTCAAATCTTTGTCTTTACTGATGATTTTTGTTTGCTGAGCTGTCCACTACTGAGAAAGCTCTCCTGCTCTGCTGCCACGTTGTATTTCTGTCAGTTTTTACTTTATGTTTCCAAGTTATTACATGCATATATGCTTAGAACTGTTACATCTTCCTGGTGGATTGAACGCTTTATTACCTTATAGTAACCCTCCTCATAACTCTCGTAATGATTTTTACCTTCAGTTCTTTTTTTTTTCTTACAGATACCTACAGAGTGACACCAACTTTTATTTAGATAGCCTGATATACCTTTTTTCACCCTTTCACATTTTGTGTGTCTCATTGGCCTAGATATCGTGTATAAATAGCACATGGATATATTTAAAAAATCCCATCTTATATTGTTTTTTAATTGGAACATATAGTTTATTTATGGTTTTTGAAATTAGTGATATATTTGGGTTTCTGTCATCTTATTTTGTGCTTTTATTTTTTTCACTTTTTCTTGCCTTCTTTTGATAGTTTTTTTCACATCCCTTTTCCTCCCATATATTTTGAAGTTATTCACTTTTTTGTTTTTAGTGCTTATACTTGAAAATTTATCAGTGTTTAATGTTAATACTTTACTCTCCTCTTCAGCAATGTAAGACCCATAACACTTTAACTTCAATCATTCCCTCCCAATTTATATGCTATTATTATATATTTGTGTGATATATGATACTTTAGTTGTTATCTTATTTTTTTGTAAACACGAAAGGGATTTGTTCTATAAAACAATGACATTTAGAATTACCCACATATTTGCATATGAGACCTTTTATCTCAGATCACTTTCCTTCTGCCTGAAGTTTACCCTTTAGAACAGGGGTCAACAAATTAAAGCCTGTAGGCCTAGTCCAGCCTGCTGCCTGCTTTTGCAAATACAGCCATGCTCATTTGTTTATATATCGTCTATTTCATGCTACATTGGTAGAGTTGAGTAGCTGTGACAGAGACTATGTCGCCCCATAAAGCTGAAAATATTAATATTTGTTCCTTTACAGAAAAAGTCTGCTCATCCCTGCTTTAGAGTTTCCTTTAGTGACGGTGCCAGTCTCTGTTTTTTGTTTTTTTGAAAATGTGTTTGTTTCATTTTTATTCTTAATACTTTTGGAGGGTACAGAATTCTAGGATGACAGCTATTCTGTCAGCATTTTGAAAATACTATTCCACTAATTTCTAATTTCCATTGTTGTTATTGAAAAATACAGTTGTTCTTTTGAAGATAAGTTGTCTCTTTATTTATAGTTACTTTTAAGATTTTGTCTTTGATGCTCTGCAGTTTCATCATGATCTAGCTAGGTGTGAATTTCTTTCTATTACAGTTTCTATTTATTTTGCCTGGGACTCATTGGGTTTTCTGAGTCAATGGATTGATATCTTTTATTGCTTCTGGAAAATGTTCAGCCTCTGGATATTTAGCCCTGCTCCATTCTGTCTTCTTCAGAAACTCTGATTAGATACATGTCAGACCCTTTCACTCTACTCTTCAGGTTGGTTTCCCTCCCTCTCATATTTTCTGTGCTTTTATATTGATAATTTCTTTACATCTCTTTATTCTGGTCTCCTCTGCTGTTAAACATTTATTGAGTTAATTTAAATTATTATATGTCTTGCGAGTACTTTTTTATATATTTTCACATATGCATGGTCATTTATTATAATTCTTGTTCTTTTCATATTTTCTTTTTTTTTTTTTTTTTCTGAGACAGAGTCTCGCTTTGTTGCCCGGGCTAGAGTGAGTGCCGTGGC